>CP137685.1:11625447-11806292 GCA_037976565.1 Mesocentrotus franciscanus
AGTCTGGTCTGGGATGTTTCCTATTTTAAAGGGAAATTTGTACTTTTTCCCACTTTCCACTTTCAAAGTGCTAGTAATATGCAAGACCTATCCAAAGTTAAATTTAATTTTCTCCACTTTTCAGCTATCCATTTTTTAAATGAAAGAAAGATAATCTGGTTTTCAGAGTTGCCTGTAGTTATGTGATCTGTGATTACAATCGATGGAAATGGATGAGTTAACTAATCATCAAATGTACATTTTCTTTTTTTTGTTTGATCCACACTTTTTAGGAGAGTTAATTGGATTTTATCCCATGATACAAGTTCATCTTAACTTTGTGTTTTTAAAGTTTTTTTAATATATCTGTATGGCAGATATGGTTGTGTCTTCATAATTTTGGGCAAGTTTGTGAAATCTAAACTGGACTTTCTTTTACAAGAGTACCATTATACAGTATACATTGTATCTTCTCCCATTTCAGTGCAAGGAGCAAGACATCATGATGTTACAGAAGGCATGTGTAGCTGTGGAGAGTGCGGCCAAGGGTGGGACGTCTACCCAGAAGTCTTGTTCAATGTCGCCAAGCAATGGGAGTGGCTTCATGACAACTCAACCGGACAGGGTAACCATAACAACCAAAGGCACCAGCATCACCACCATCAGCACCACGACTGGATGAAGACAAAGTGGTAGCGGCGACGAGGGACTGGAGAGATCGGACCTGTGGTGCCGTTTGTGAACGCGCCTGTCAGGGGTATTGTTCCACAGCAACGTGTGGTTGGTCTTCCGTATAGGTTGGCACAGCCTCATGCGGTACCTATCGTGTATCATCATCCAGAGTACCAGGAGTATGTTGCAGTTGATCCCTACATGGCAAGGCATCAATTTGGCAATGCACCTCATGCGATGCCAGTCGGAGACCACAGGCTGCAGCATAGGCCTCCGATGCCCCAAGATGCCCACAACATGCAGTGGCTTCCTCATCACCAATACCACGGCCCGTGTCCCTACAACGCCAACGTGGCCATGCCTGGGATGGCTGTGTCCGTACCCCGCACGGCCTTCCAGCCCACGAGATCATGCAGCTTCCGCCTGGACAGGTCATGGCTCAGCGACCCATCATCCAGTACCCGATGCCTCCACGATCATCCATGCCAGGCCCAACGTGATGCCTCAGCAGCAGCAGCAGCAGCAGCAACAGCAGCAGCAACAGCAGCACCCGATGCAGCCTATCCCTAACATGGCCCAACCCATAGCCCCACAGCAGCATCCAGGACTGTTCTATCTTCATGCCACCTACAGGGTTGGCATGTTGGGTATCGATACCCTGGCTAGGAGAGTTCATGACGAGAGGGGCAGTCAAGGTTCTCACCCAATCCTCCGTATGGTGAAGACATCAAGTGGCTCATGGAGATTGCTAAAAGATTAGGTAAGTCTTCCTCGTCAACCTTCGTACATAATTTTAAAGTATTTTTTTCATTTCAGTCTTTTGTGCACTTTTTACACCCAAGATATTTGATTATCCAAAAAAGTACTAGTCAATCGATTTTTATTAGTTTGCCAGATGTATTTCTGAAATAGATTTTAAGCCACTTTGTCATCATTCTCTTATACTTTATACAAACTTTATACATGTCTATTTATTAGGGATCGAGTTAGTAACAGATTGAACTGGGGTTTTGAAGTTTGCTTTATAAACTAAGAATTGATCCTGTTCATCAGCACTTGTTTTAGTATAAAATTTCTAGTACTTCTAAGTCTATCATGAATATATTCATGTACTAGAAAACTTACAAGGAATAATTCTTTTGTTTCTGATCAAACATCTTCATTGTATATTGCATATTAATTTGGACCTACTTGTACATGTATGAAAATGTTTTCAACACTTCCTCTCTCTTCTCTTTCCACCTGCAGGTGTAAGTTATGTTCAACAGTTCTGTGCATGTGTACTAAGCGTCGTAGTGAGTCCGTTTGTTCTCCATACAATAACGTGGGAGGCTGCACATTACCTAGCGTCTATGAACCACACATCGGTGCAGGCCAATCTACGATCCCCCATCCTGAGTCCGATTGTACAGAAGTGTGTTCAGATGTACATACAGTGTATCCATCAAAGGATGTATCACATAACGCCACGGAGTATGACGACTTCATCAGCGTGGTTCAGAGTGCACAGAAGGCCTTCTCGATGCAGGCAGGCGGGCAGGCACAGTTCAAGGACTTCATCCAGTCACTAAGAAGGTTACCTCGATGCAAGCATGACCTGTGGGTGCGGCTGTCGGCCACGCTCTCGCCGAGCCTCTTTGAGCATTCCTCTTCCTCCTCCGCTTCCTCTCCTTCCACCACTACTGTCTCGACCAATCACTGACAGCATCTCATTCACACTCAGGCAGGTCTAGCCAATCAGGAACAGTCTTTAATTGGTTGGACTTTGATTGCTAATGATTCATTCATGGAGAAAGACAATCTTTTTGAAGACACCATGCACAGGATAGAGATGATTCCTTCGCTGTGAATTATGGGATATTGTGTGTAAATGTTTACTTCCTGTTCAGTCAGACATTTAGACTAGGAACAGCCAAATATTATTTCATTTTGTGGAAGTGTGTGTAATCTAGGGGTCTACTGTGAGTCTCTCACAGCAGACAGAATCTCAGTATTTCTGTAAAACCCTCTCTTACCTCTGTGATATAGAAGTTAAGCAAGCTCATTCTCTCTGAATCTTCCTCGATCACTTCAAGATACGTTGCTCATACTTGAAAATCCCAGACAGCTAATGTCCAAGGAACTTTGATGAGAACTGACATTTTCCCTGAAATTTCAAATGTGTCTCAGAATTATCCATGGGATGTATATACTTGATAAATTTTGGTTCTTTTTCAAAGCAAGTCTTCTTACTTTTTATCCATCTTCATCCAAGAGAGCAGTTTAAAATTTGTCCCACCCAATTTTATTTTTTCTTAAAAGTTGTACAGATTGATATTTTTTCCATCGTTATGGTTATTTATTTAATAGATTTGTAGTAACAAAAGCTCAGTGCTTTTATTTTTCGTTTGTATGTTTAAAATCCATGTTCAAGCTTGTTTGAAGGACGTGTATTTTTGTAAATAAGTATGTGAGAGGAGGGGTAAGACGAGAGGCCCAGGTTTTAATTGTTATTTTGATTGCAATATGGGAATATTGAAATGATTCTGGGAATGTAGACAGAAGGAAATTAAAGGCAAGATTTTGATGATTTGGCTCTCTGAGCTCTAGTGTTAAGATGATCACAGTGGCCAGACTGTGAAAAGAGAGAGGAAAGTTGTAGCAGTGTAAAGGCAAGGAGGAATTATTTGTGGTTGCCTGTGACTGAGAGGGACATTTTAGAGAGTGTCTCGCTCCTGATTTTTGAGAACATTTACCTCCAAATCTGGACAAGAGGATGTAGTGCACTAAGTCAACATCGCCTGCTCTTGATAAAGTAATAGTGCTGCCTCTGTGTAGGTGTTTTTAAAAGGCATTTGGTGTTTAAAGTTGAAAAATTTGTATTTACAAACTCTTGAAGATGGTTTGAAGTTGGTGTGATGCACTAATCAACTCTATAAAAGAAATTGAGTTTTTTTTTCCACGGTGCACAAAGATCGACCAGAAGATATTCATGGACAAGAAAGGCTCGTTCACATATGACATGGTTAACTACTGCAAAAGAACCACCACAATGAATTTGTTAACATGTAAATGAATGGCAACTGCAAGCAACAATGGTCCTGTGCGTATTCATTGAGCTCTGTGTTTTAAGGTACAGATATGTGAAGCGCATTATACTTAACATCATTTTAAAAAACGGTGCGGTTTTGCTGTGTCATATCCAAACGAGGCCCAAGAGTTGACTGGGATTGTTGACTGTGAATTTCTCCTCGTAATTTGAGTCACATTATACAAAAATTTGTTATTCAAGGCAGTTTCACTATCCCTTTCTACCTACATCAGGGGGTGTTTCACAAAGACTAAGATCGACTTTAAGTTGGACTTAACTATGGCAGGCTGTTCATGCCACTATAGTTTTTGATAGTCTATTATTGAAGGAAAAAATATTATCTAAAGATCATAATTGAGAGACCAATGGTGAGAGCAACCAACTTAAAGTCGATCTTAGTCTTTGTGAAACACCCCCCAGGAATGTGAAAGCAGCCTGTATCATGCAAATTGTGCGACATTATTTTCTTTTTTTTCCCTCCTTGCTCTTTCTCTATCTGTTGCTCTTTGAAGCAATAGACTGGGTCAAGACAATCCTTCTTGAGGATGTATTGACACTCATGAAATTCAGTCGCAATTCGTGTAGATAGGGCAACTTAAGATTTCTTTTTTTTTTCCTTCTACAATATGAAGTCTTAAATGAATTTTGCTATAAATTTAGAGTATTTCACATTTTATTTTTACTTTTAAAAATTTCAATTCCCATCACTTATTTATTGAAGAGATCTTTTTCCAAAATGTATATTTTCAATGTTTTCCTGTGTGTAATATGTGTATAACTAGATGTAAATGAAAAAGAAAAAAAAGATAACCCTCTGTTCTCAGGTTTAATCTAAGCTAACTTTTTAGAAGTATCATTGTCTAATGTTTGAAGAATATGTGCAAAGGTTCAGCGTTTAACTTGTTCCATTGTCGAAAGTCATATATATGTGTGTAAGACGTTGCTGTAAATAGCTCTCTGTTCTCATCTGTATAAAATTACTTTTAGATTCTCACAAATTTGGTGGATTCTGCGTTGCGTCGCCTTGTAGTGGTAATAGAAACTGTTTCCTTGTATGGAAGAATCTTTGGGTTTGCGTACTTACGAAGTCCCTCTTTTCCTTCTGATTTAAAATTCATAGATTCTCTGCTTTGATTTCTAAATTTTCAAACCGCCAAGGGTGTAGAGTTTGCATAGATCATCAACACGCCTAGGTTACTCGCAATTCAAGCTCCAGAATTTACTCATCGTATTGGCAGGCTTTATATTCATATAGGCCTAGTCCCATGTGTGTAGATCATTGTGTGTGAAATTATGCATCCACCTCCTATGGCAAAATGCTGTAGTCCAAGGCAGTACCACTATTTTGAAGGGACGTCTCTGGATACATTTATCAAGAGACACATGCCAGGTTACAGCAAAAAGGCCGCTATTGCCATGTATTTTCAGTGGCTACATTCATGCAGCGCCCTTTTTATAGCGAGGCGACAGGTGTCATTCAGATCACGCCCAGAAATTGTGAGAAATATTGAGAAATATTTCCTATACCTGATATTCCAACTTATCCAAGAGCTAATGGAATAAGCAGTGGTGATGAATAGTTCTGCTCAAAAGTTGCAGACAACTTCTTTTTAGTGGGGTTTCCTCCATATTTGGTCTTCTGAGATGTTTTTTCCCAAACACTCATTGTAGCGAATTAAAAATTCAAGCCTGGCCTATAAAGAGTTGCAATTGGTTCAGATTGTTTACACATCCTCCAATCAATCACAAACTTAAAAACTGGTATCTATGCAGTACAGAGTTGTGGTCGATTTGAATAGGTCACAACTCTAATAGGGGACAGGCCCTTGTTGTTTCATTTTATAGGCATCAGACATGTTCTGATTTTGGTCATGTGCATTGATTAAGGATCGTTCAGATATGACACAGTTAACTGTTAACAAAACAAACTGCCTCATTTTATGTATGTTATTACCAAAGGAAAAAAGATGTCAGTCAGTCACTCAATAGTGTCTGACAGGGAAGTCTAGAAAGTAAACTGGTAATTTGAATACTAGGACACTGCTAACGTTTAAATTTCACTAATGGGCCACCCTGCCTATAAATAATGTCCCAACCTCAATTTTTCATCATATCGAATTGCGTAATGCAAGCGAGACCGCCAAGAGCGTTTCCCTCTTTTTTATTTCCTAATAACTGAAAGGCAACTGCACGCAACAAAGGTCCTGTGCGTATTCACTGATCGCTGTGTCATAAGATACAGAAATGGGAAGCGTATTATACAGTTGACGTATCATTTTTTTTAAAACCCTGCAGTTTTGCTGCATCATATCTGAACGAGGCCTTAGGATCCATGCTTGTCTAAATTAAGAAAAGAAGAAAGACGACTCCCACATCGGCAGTAAGGTTTGTTCTGTCTTCATTTTTTTTCTACCAGGCATTGAATGTAAATACAGCTACTAACTGTCTGCCAGAAATCCAAGATAACTCACCAATTCTAAATTGCAAAAGAAAGGGACAAAAATCTCTCTTATCTTAACTGTAGAACGTGTTTTGACAATTGTCATATTTTTAAAAGGAATGCACCAAATTTTATATACCGGGCTGCTCTTACAACATTGTTGTACATGTTACTCATATGAACGTGCAATTAGACAACACACTTCTGTGTTGAAATTACCGAAGATTTTACTCTGATTTTATGACTGGAAAAATTACAATGGTTCTGTTTAAAAAGCAGGGATTTTTTCTGATTCATGGTTAATTCTATCGATGAGATCTCGTTTCCCATGATGCATTTTTACCTCAGACTCTCAAACAGAAAACACATTTGTTATTTGATGATTTGATGTATGGACTCATGATCATTGTATCTGAGCTCCAGAAAGTGAAAAATTTGTGGAAGGGAAAAATTGTATTTTACCCAATTCTCGAAATGAATTCAATAGAATGTGTAATATATAGATGATATACGTTTGCTTTTGGAGTGTGACTAGTACCATGTGTGCGTGTGTTTGTGTGGGTGAGAGAGAGAGAGAGAGAAAAAGACGAAAGAGAGAGAGGGGAAGAATGTAGAATGGAGTGATGTGAAAGCGAGGAAAGACCAAAGAAAAGCGAATGGTTTAGCATGGTTACAAGCGTTTGTGTGGGTGGATGGATGTATTTGTGTCTCCTCTTGTATGTCTGTACGTTTGTACATTGGTATTTCAGACTGAGTGTGTGAGAGGCACGGGACTGTTAGGGTTCCTTTGTCCTTCGATGTCTTAACTTGCAAGTTGTAGCATTGTAATCATGTGTACTCTTGCGTGTTTCGAGCTGTATCAATGGTTTCTGCATTAAAATTTTTGTCTTGCTGAACAGAAAATCTCTCAATTCAGATTATTTATTTTCTTGTGCTGTGATCTGCCACGATCTGCCACGATACATAAAATGAAGGGTGAGAGAAGGGTTGGGGGAGGGGAGGGGAGGGGAAGGGATGGGGGAGAGGAGGGAGGGGTGGAAGGAGGAAGGGAGAGACAGAGAAAGACAGAGAAAGAAGGGGGAGATGAATGGAGAAGGAGAGAGAGAGATTTTTTTTAAGTATTCAAAAAGCACTTACAAAGAATTAAAATATTGCACGGTATTGGCCAAGGTCAAAGAGGTTCATGATATTCTGTAAACAAATATGAAGATAGAAACACATCTCTATCAAATTTCGCTCTGTAGGCCTAATTCTTAAACCGATAAAGAGAGACAGTAGCTGCATTTACACTACAAGCAAAAATCATGGCTTTCTTTCACATTCTGGTTTATCCACACTGTGCTTGTGCTGTTACATTCCTACAGACATGTGTGTCTCCTCAAACATAATACATACGAGTCAAAGATTTACACTAGAAACGACTGTATCTGCCTGTCTCTCTCTCTCTCTGTTTCTGCCGCCCTCAACCTATCTCTATATTCCCCCTTTATCTCTGTATGTCTGCCTCTGTCTGTATCTCTGTCTCCCTCAAGCTATCTCTATATTCCCCTTTGTCTCTGTATGTCTGCCTCTGTCTCTCTGTCTGTCTATCTCTCTGTTTGCTTTTCCATCTCTCCTATACATGCACATTTTTTCTCTGGCTTATTTTGTCATATTCATTCTCACTAGTTGAAAATTAAAAATGCAATTTAAACACAACCCTTAAAGCTCGAGTTCCCTAGTAACGGCATATAAAGCTCATTTAAATAATAAAAAAACTGGTGCTATACAACAGTGTATATATATAAATATGACAACATTTACCAACGGAACAAAACAGAAAGTAATTAGAAACTTCTTCTGCACTGAACACCCTGTTATAAACACTTTCTGGTTAATGTAAATGGTCCGCAATAAAATTTTCAAATTTACCGTATTAATCAAAGATTATTGCAAATATGTTTGACTCTTCAACAAGAAACAAAACAAAATTAGAAACAAGTCAACGCAAAGTGTAGCATCCCCTCGCAAGGTACAAATGGCCTATATACGTAAAAACAAATTACCTCCATTAGACTATACTATTATATTACTAGGCAAGGAAGTTAACCACATGTTCACATATATAATTAGGTGTTTTTGCATATTTAATGAGCTATGACCTTTCACCTTTGACCTATACATACTCGGAAATCAAACTTAGGCTGTATTTTGATACCATGTACCTTCATATTAAATTTCATTAAGTTTATCAAACATTATACTGAAATTATCAAATGGAAACCAGATTCGCATATTTAATGACCTTTGACCTACATACTCATTTCATTTCACTCCGAAATCGAACTTGGGCTGTGTTCTTCTTCTTCGATCTGATTAAGTCTACCTCCTTCAATTGATTAAAGATTCTTGCAAACTATGAGCATTTGTGAACCGCAATTTACGTCCATTCGAGTGCTATTTACATTATAATACAGTTTATTTACATGCAAATATTTACAAGCTCATGTATAGGATGGAGGAAGACTAGCCACTGTCACCAACCGTCTGCAGTCGACTACGGAAGGCTCCAACAGGTCGATGGCGCTGCAACAATTTCTGAGGGCAGGGAATTCCAACTCCTTACTGTTCTCGGAAATTAAGAATGAATGCCGATGCGATTCAGTTCTTGAGTATATGGCATCTGATAGGAATGTGGTTGGGTGGCTCTCGACTGGGTGACTTGTGTGATATAGTCCCGAGCCGAAAGATGAGCGAGATCGTTGTGTATATCATACATCATACACTGTAGTTATAGTATGTCATTTTCTCTGCGCTCTTGTAGACGTGGACCAATCACGTTCTCTCAGCATATACTGCTGACACTTGATGTATTATGGTAACGATTCAGAGTGAATCTCGCAGCTCTTCTTTGCACCATTTCAACTTTGTGAAAAGAAGAGCTGCGAGATTCACTCCGAATACCAAGTACCTTCATATCAAATTTCATTAAAATCCGTCAAACATTTAAAGTTATCGATCGGAAACCAGATTCTCATATTTAATGAGCTATGACCTTTGACCTACATACTCCGAAATCAAACTTATTAGGCTGTGTTTTGATACCATGTACCTTCATATCAAATTTCATTAAAATCCGTCAAACATTACTAAAGTTATCGATCGGAAACCAGATTCTCATATTTAATGAGCTATGACCTTTGACCTACATACTCCAAAATCAAACTTAGGCTGTGTTTTGATAGCCATGTACCTTAATATCAAATTTGATTAAAATCTGTCAAACATTATTACAATCTAACACTTCTCTGAATGAATGTTTGGAAAGAAACCATGTGATAAATAAAGTTTCATCATGCTTAAATTTACTACAACCAGCTTGGACTTGCTGTTTTTTTTTTGTTTCCTGCCATTTCACCTGGATGGGAGTCCAATCCTGTCCCTACATGATAATTATGTACACAATTATGTATCTGTCCCAAACCATCAATTTCATTGTTCACTTCTCCTGCCTTAATTTTTCTGCCAAAGAATTTTGTATGTTTATTGTAAACCTTTCCCGCCATTTCTCATGATTTCTGCCATACAGTCTTGTAGTCTATTGTTCACTTTTCCCACCATTTCTGTCAAACAATCTTGTAGTTTATTGCTTGTTTTCCCGCCTTTTCTGCCAAACAGCCTTATAGTTTTGTTAACTTTCTGTTAGAGGGTGTTGCACAGTGATGCCTTCAAAGAAAACCATATATGTCTTTGAGGTTTGAGATTTTTTCCAGGATTTTTTGCCTGTTATAGGGTTAGTACAGTAGAAGGAATATAGTAGATAAGTAACACTTCATACAAAAATTACGCAGTTTTTTCGTCAACCTTCAACAATGTTACCAATTCACTTTAAAGGCAATACAACATCTTTTTTTTTTAGGCCTAAGGGGGAGGGCACCACGAAAATGTGTTGTATTAATGGGACATATTTTCAAAATTTTCTTAAATTGGCGCCAAAATTGACACTAATTTAAGATATAATTTAAATTTAATTCAAAATTTTAGTATATAATACATGTATGGGCCAACGCATTTTGAATCAAATACCAAATTAAAAAGCGTCTGCCAAGTCCCAAGGCCATGGAAAACACTCAGACAGCATAACTTAACAGATCACGGCATACGTACAGCACGTAGTGAATCTGTGGGAAGGGTGTTCTAAACATTGTGTACAATCAAATGATAATGAAAAAAATTATCACTGATGAATGATGCAATAAGTCACGTAGCTGCGGTCTGATGGGGTTTGAAAAAATTTATTTGTTATGAGCTGAGACTGCTCTATACAGTATTGCTTGAAATAAAGTAGACACATTACCACATTCACGCATGATCGACACAGTGTGAGAGTGTCTACTTATTTCAAGCAATATACTGTAGGTGGGTCAAATTCTTGTCATGCCACGAGCAATAAAATCCAACAACGGTTGTTGTTTGGCAGAAAACTATGTATGTGAATTAGGTGTTCAACAAATATGATGGGGAGTTGTGGGTCGTTCAGCAGTTGCGTAACAAAATTAAAGCTGTCACTTTTGCCTTTGGATTAAATGAAAAATATGCTTCAAAGAGCACTATATCTATTGTAGATATTTGTCATTTATATAAACATTGTCCAACATAAGTCTTTAAATTAAGGGAAATCCAACCTTGATAACAAACTTGTCTGGAATAATTAAAGCAGAAAAAATCAAAGAAGCATATATACTGATGAAAGTTTGAATGAAATTGGAAATAAAAATAGAAAGTTACAAATTTTTGAAAGTTGCAATCATATAGGTATGGGCCCTTCAAATTGGCTGACTTGATAATGTCTATGTGATGTAGTGGCGGTCAACCTTCCCATTTGCTCTAATACACAAAAGAACTAAAATTTCAACTTTTCATAAATGTATGACTCGGGATGGTCTTTTCTTTTTAGAGGCCCTGTAATAATGTACTCTCCATGATATATTTTGAGTAGTGCCCTGAGGGTGAAGGCACTTGGGAGAAAAACAGAAATAAGTGATATTTTTCTACACGACAAACGGGAGAGTAATCCGTCACTACGTCACAATCCACTGACAAAATTGCCGATTTGATATTCGCATAGCTATAGTGATCTCAAATTTCAAACACTCATAACTTTCTTAATAGTGGTCCGATTTATTTCAAACTTTCGCCATTCTGTTTCTCTGATTTTTCTGCTTCCATTCAAATGAACTTATTTGAAGGGTTTGATTGCCCTTTAAACGTTTCAGAAAATTTGCACGACACTTCCTCAAATGACTGTTTGAAATCAACTCTTTGGATAACCAACCGGTCTAGACACACAACGTGTGGGTGTATATTGCATACATATCCTTATAATTCATATGATTCAGTGCGCTCTGAACCATAAACATACAGTGTATATTAGTTCTTCTCTTGTATTTCTTATGTCTTCATGGACACTTTTTCTCTCCATATTCTAGCCTTTTCTGCCCTTCTTGCTCCGACAGTTCTCTACATTTTCTCATTTACAAGTGATTTAGCAGTTTAGTATGACATTTATATTTTTAGCCAATACTCCAAAGATCTTTGGAAACCTTCAGGTGTATCAGTATCACATCCTCATCAATGAGCTCCTCGATACCTGGTACATGCCCCCAACTCAGTCTTTAGGTGCAGCGTATGCATGTTCCCTCCCTTTGAAATTACCCCTTTAAGTCCGTGTGAAAAGTCAATAAGGGCCGATTTTTGTGTGTGTATTACGAGCCAGACTTTGTTGCGTGAAAAGTACCCCTTTACCGAAGATTTTGGGAACATGAATGCGGTGACTTGCGGTCCCTCCGTTCCCGGATTGGGGAGGGGGCGGGGGTACATGTAGGATTGCCTCTTGCTGTGCAGGTGGAGGAGATGCTTGTCTCTCCCTAGTCCATCCTATTACTGTTCAGCCGCATGATGCAAAGAAAATACGGGAAAAACATTCATTACCCAGTTTTGCCTTTTTCCATGACCAGACAAGTACCATTTGGCATAGGTTACGGCATCCAAGCGGCGTACGAATACCACGCCCATTGTCAGTTCAAATTGAGAGGCTGCCATGCATAATTAGCCATACAAGGCCCACACCAACAATAAACCTCCATGGGATTAATGGGATTAAACTATATAAAGCAATTGATAAGTTGTGAGGACATGACGTCACAAACTGATAACCATCTTGGCAATTTGTGTTGTGATTCTCATTGTTCCATAGTTTTACATACTTTTTCAAAAATTCATAACTTTCTTATTAGTTATCCGATTTTGCTCAAACTTTTTTTGATTAGTTTGTTAGATTTTTCTGCTTTTATTAAAAGTAAGTTATTTTTGGAGTGGACTTGCCCTTTAAACGTTTCAGAAAATTTGCACAACACTTCCTCAAATGACTGTTTGAAATCAACTTGCTGGATAACCAACCGGTCTAGACAAACAACGTGTGGGTATATATTGCATACATATCCTTATGATTCATATGAATGGTTTCTGCTTTGTGACCAAACAATCACGGTGGTATGGGGGAAATCATTTTTCTTTTAAGAATTAGCACACAGAATATGAAAAGAGAACACAAGGAGTATATATAGACAAATAGCCTGGAGTGAAAATTAGATATGTACTCCATAGCAGAAAGTAACTGTTTCCCGCCTTTTCTGCCAACCAGCCCTGTAGTTTTATTGTTAACTTTCCTCCCTTTTTTTGCCATTCAATCTTTTAATTTTGTTGTTCACTATTCACACACTTCTTTTAAAGTGAAGGTTCATTGAAATTTGGAAAAAGGACAAATCACACCTCTACAGATTGCTGAGAACATTAACAAAATGATTAAAGTACTTTTTAAGCCCTCACTATTGTGAGGAATAAATTAAATGCAATTTTTAATACCCTTTCCAAAGCCCACTCACAAAGTGAAATGACGGCATTATTTACATGCGATAAAATGACGTCACACTATGAACAACCTACAATCACACATTCGGGACAATGTTGGATACCCATTGCAATTTTTAGATATGGGTTAACGTTGTTTGTATATTTACCGCCAGTGGTGATATTTCCTTTATTTTAGGCACTTTGAATGAGATACACTGAATAAATAATACTTTCTACAAATGTGTATTCGATTTTTATGTTATTTACCGTCACATTTGAGCATAAAAATCGGAAAAATAATCACATATTCTGAGGGCAGCTCAGCGTGTATGTGTCGGATCTTGGAGTGCCTATTTTGCATGCTGACCTTACGACTCTTCTGGGGCAAAATAGGCGACAAATTTACATATAATTGTCCAGATATTCATTACGAAAATGTCTGATTAGGCCGATTAGTTTAGATTTTTGATAGATAAATGGGGAAAGTGGAAGTCGAGAAGACTTAGATCAGTCCGGTTCGCGATTCACAGCTAGCTCAAGCGCCGGGCCGGCTGGCTGTGATATGCTGGCAAGCAAGCTGCGCTGGATGCAGGCAGGTTGTCCGTACGTACGCGTAAATACTGCACAGACGGGCCTACGCTATATACGGTATACCTGAACATGCTACGTACATCGACGTATTTGGGAGTTATAAAATTGATTAGACTTAGAGCTAAGATTAAGAACCAAAGGTACTTCCTTCTTCTATCTCATCAAAACTCAAATCAAGTATGTTTTCGTCCATATCGATATTTCCAGGGTGACTTTGATGAAGGTAAACAACGTTGGGTATGAATGGGTACGGTACTCAATAGTCAATGCAATATACATGTGAATTGCACGCAAACTGCATCGCGCACCGTCGCCAATCATTTCAGCTGAGCGGCCCATTGTACTCATTTGTTCATTTCGCTGCGTCACTCAAAAATTAGCTGACTTACGATTTTGTTTTCGGGGTCTCGAGTGGGGTGATATTTCGTCAAGTATAATCAACTTTGATAATTTTCGCACGAATTTACAAGTTACACAAATGTTTTACTCAGTGTAACATTCCGATTGCAATATGATACCGAATTCAGTCAAGTTCAAAATCAATGAACCTTCACTTTAAGAATTAGCACAAAGAATGTGGAAAGAGCACACAAGGAGTAGGACAAAGAGCGCGAAAACAGATATGTGCACTGCCTTTTCTGCGAAACAGCCTTGTAGCTTTATTGTTCAATTTTCTAAGCATTTCTGCCAAACAATCTTGCAGGTTTATCGTTAACTTCCTACCTTGTTGTCATTCAATCTTTTAATTTTGTTGAAAAGAAGAAAAAAACGTGATATGATTCAAATTCTACACACCAAGCTTCTCTCTCACTTACATTCTCTCTCCCGTCTCTCTGTCGCCTAGTCTCTGTCTCTGTCTGTGGATGAGTGGGTGGGTACAGAGGACTTCCCTTGACAACCCCTCTTTCCCTTGACTATCACTCGCATAACGAGAACCCTGAGGCCCTTTCATGTAGGGGTTCATTTATTTAGGTGCTCTATTTGCTCGAAAAATGTAGGCCCTCGACTCTGCAGTAAATTTCCAGATCATCCTCCGGATGTTACATTCATACAAACATGTGTGTCTTCTCATATACATAGAGTCCTCGATTTACACATGAAACGTATGTGTGCCTATAGCTTTCTCTCTCTATCTCTTTCTCACTCCGTCTGTCTCTCTCTGTTTCTTTCTTTCTCTCTCTCTCTCTCTCTCTCTCATTTTCCATCTCTCCTACACAAGTACATTTTTTTTCTGGCTTATTTTTGTCAAATTCATTCTCACCAGTTGAAAAAAAAAAAATTAACACAACCCTTACAGCTTGAATTTTACATGACAATATTAAGATCAGCATAACTTTTTTCCTCTTAAAACACTCATTAAATAAGTTAATCAAACTTTGTAGAAAGTCCTAGAGGAAATGTCAATAGGCCATATTCACAAAAAAGAGCAATTGCTATTGCTAGGCTTTTGACATGCTGCAAATCTGCAAATGCATGATGCTTACCTGCTTATGCTATAAATCTTTTGTCTACCACAATACTGAGAAGAAAAAATGTTGGATCACTTCCCGGGGAAACATTCCCCGGGAAACAACAACAGTGGTTGAGTGGTTGATTTTGTTCCCTATATATAGCTTCATTCCTGTTAGCTGATAATGGTCATATCGTGAGATTCTTTGCTCCACTTTGGCAAACTTTAAAGTGTGCATCATGTTTGTGCTACAGTGTGTACATCATGCACATACATAGACTTTCAAAATTTACCCTAAGCAAGTATTTTATCGAAGCCCCAAATCACACCCTGAGCAAGTATTTCTGGGAGGTTTTCCTACCCTAAACAAGTATGTCATTTATCATTAATTTTAGAAAATGTCTATATCCTAAACTACCCTAAAATTTTTCTGCACACCATTGTGGCATTTTTCCAGATAAACAGTGTAATCGTTGTGCTGGTTTAATCAAATAGTGCTCTTTTTTGAGTGTATGATTTATGAATTATTTACCCTTTTAACGTTAGCGATGTGTGATTTAACTGAACACCTTTTTTTTCTTCCAAATTGTGGTTGTTTTCTTATACTCTAAATGAGATTAGCACGTTCCGCCTCCAACGGCAATACCCTTTTCCTCCATGTTTGAGTACGTGCATGATGTATACAAGCTGGGACATTACTCCCTGGAAACAATAGCATTTGTTCTTTTAGGATTGCATGTTTGAGTCATTATGACTACTGGTACCTTTTATTCATAAATGTTATTTCAGATCAAGAGGCATTTAAAATGGCACACATGTTTTTATTACGATCGCACTGTACTAGTTCTGTATTTTGTAGATAACTAGATGAAAAATTGGAGTGTTATCAATCGCATTCCTGATGTGTATTCATTTTTTCCCGAATTTAATATGGAAGGTCCAAAAATCACGATGGTCAACTTATTTCTATCTTTAAATATCTTTTTCTAAATAAAGACACTGATAAGTCTCATAGAAATACTCACTTTAAATAAGTTTTAGCACAGGCCCTCATGACTATGATAATCAGGACATAAAATAAAAGGCATTTCCTTTTTTGAAAGGTTTCTTTGTCATTATTGTGCATCTAATATTTTGACTAACTTGAAGCTGATAGAAAACATTCCAAAATGTCTCAAAACATTTGAAATTACCGTCCATTTCACTTTGATAGCTTCAGTGACAAATTCACCCCCTTGGCACCGCCATTTTTGCACTCTCCATAAGGCGAAGAAAAAAAAAAGATGTTGTATTGCCCTTTGCGACTGACCCACAAATCTTGAAATGTACGGTTTTTTTTTTTACCGTTTTTTAGAAAAAAATGTTTAATGAATAAAAAAATATGTATTAAAGAATTCAAAACTGAGAAATATCAGCCCAAAGAGGGGAAAAATGAGTGCATTCCGAAATGAGAAATATCAGCCCAGAGACGGAGAAAAAAAAAAAAAAGATTTCCGACCGACCGACCCATGTTTTGGCACCTTAAAGGGACTTGGTAACATTGTTCAGATGAGAGAGAATGGTGCTAAGGTAGTGACGTCAATACTAGATGTACAATTAAAGATAATCTGAAAGTTTTAGAGAAAACAGACCATTATTAATGATACAAATTGGGAAAAACTGATCTGATCGATTCCTTAATTCTCCCAACTATATTATTACAATTTAATTACATTTTAGGTGAATGAAAATCGTCACAAAGCAATGAATTGGCTCTATATACCTTTACATTTAAGTGTTGAAAGATTTTTTTTATGCCTGTCTCATGTCTTATTTTCATGGAAAAACAGTTGGGAAAAATTCAAAAATGGTTGTTAGAATTTACTGTTAGAGGGTGTTGCACAGTGATGCCTTCAAAGAAAACCATATATGTCTTTGAGGTTTGAGATTTTTTCCAGGATTTTTTGCCTGTTATAGGGTTAGTACAGTAGAAGGAATATAGTAGATAAGTAACACTTCATACAAAAATTACGCAGTTTTTTCGTCAACCTTCAACAATGTTACCAATTCACTTTAAAGGCAATACAACATCTTTTTTTTTTAGGCCTAAGGGGGAGGGCACCACGAAAATGTGTTGTATTAATGGGACATATTTTCAAAATTTTCTTAAATTGGCGCCAAAATTGACACTAATTTAAGATATAATTTAAATTTAATTCAAAATTTTAGTATATAATACATGTATGGGCCAACGCATTTTGAATCAAATACCAAATTAAAAAGCGTCTGCCAAGTCCCAAGGCCATGGAAAACACTCAGACAGCATAACTTAACAGATCACGGCATACGTACAGCACGTAGTGAATCTGTGGGAAGGGTGTTCTAAACATTGTGTACAATCAAATGATAATGAAAAAAATTATCACTGATGAATGATGCAATAAGTCACGTAGCTGCGGTCTGATGGGGTTTGAAAAAATTTATTTGTTATGAGCTGAGACTGCTCTATACAGTATTGCTTGAAATAAAGTAGACACATTACCACATTCACGCATGATCGACACAGTGTGAGAGTGTCTACTTATTTCAAGCAATATACTGTAGGTGGGTCAAATTCTTGTCATGCCACGAGCAATAAAATCCAACAACGGTTGTTGTTTGGCAGAAAACTATGTATGTGAATTAGGTGTTCAACAAATATGATGGGGAGTTGTGGGTCGTTCAGCAGTTGCGTAACAAAATTAAAGCTGTCACTTTTGCCTTTGGATTAAATGAAAAATATGCTTCAAAGAGCACTATATCTATTGTAGATATTTGTCATTTATATAAACATTGTCCAACATAAGTCTTTAAATTAAGGGAAATCCAACCTTGATAACAAACTTGTCTGGAATAATTAAAGCAGAAAAAATCAAAGAAGCATATATACTGATGAAAGTTTGAATGAAATTGGAAATAAAAATAGAAAGTTACAAATTTTTGAAAGTTGCAATCATATAGGTATGGGCCCTTCAAATTGGCTGACTTGATAATGTCTATGTGATGTAGTGGCGGTCAACCTTCCCATTTGCTCTAATACACAAAAGAACTAAAATTTCAACTTTTCATAAATGTATGACTCGGGATGGTCTTTTCTTTTTAGAGGCCCTGTAATAATGTACTCTCCATGATATATTTTGAGTAGTGCCCTGAGGGTGAAGGCACTTGGGAGAAAAACAGAAATAAGTGATATTTTTCTACACGACAAACGGGAGAGTAATCCGTCACTACGTCACAATCCACTGACAAAATTGCCGATTTGATATTCGCATAGCTATAGTGATCTCAAATTTCAAACACTCATAACTTTCTTAATAGTGGTCCGATTTATTTCAAACTTTCGCCATTCTGTTTCTCTGATTTTTCTGCTTCCATTCAAATGAACTTATTTGAAGGGTTTGATTGCCCTTTAAACGTTTCAGAAAATTTGCACGACACTTCCTCAAATGACTGTTTGAAATCAACTCTTTGGATAACCAACCGGTCTAGACACACAACGTGTGGGTGTATATTGCATACATATCCTTATAATTCATATGATTCAGTGCGCTCTGAACCATAAACATACAGTGTATATTAGTTCTTCTCTTGTATTTCTTATGTCTTCATGGACACTTTTTTTCTCTCCATATTCTAGCCTTTTCTGCCCTTCTTGCTCCGACAGTTCTCTACATTTTCTCATTTACAAGTGATTTAGCAGTTTAGTATGACATTTATATTTTTAGCCAATACTCCAAAGATCTTTGGAAACCTTCAGGTGTATCAGTATCACATCCTCATCAATGAGCTCCTCGATACCTGGTACATGCCCCCCCCCCAACTCAGTCTTTAGGGTACGCGTATGCATGTTCCCTCCCTTTGAAATTAGCACCCCTTTAAGTCCGGTGTGAAAAGTCAATAAGGGCCGATTTTTGTGTGTGTATTACGAGCCAGACTTTGTTGCGTGAAAAGTACCCCTTTACCGAAGATTTTGGGAACATGAATGCGGTGACTTGCGGTCCCTCCGTTCCCGGATTGGGGAGGGGGCGGGGGTACATGTAGGATTGCCTCTTGCTGTGCAGGTGGAGGAGATGCTTGTCTCTCCCTAGTCCATCCTATTACTGTTCAGCCGCATGATGCAAAGAAAATACGGGAAAAACATTCATTACCCAGTTTTGCCTTTTTCCATGACCAGACAAGTACCATTTGGCATAGGTTACGGCATCCAAGCGGCGTCGAATACCACGCCCATTGTCAGTTCAAATTGAGAGGCTGCCATGCATAATTAGCCATACAAGGCCCACACCAACAATAAACCTCCATGGGATTAATGGGATTAAACTATATAAAGCAATTGATAAGTTGTGAGGACATGACGTCACAAACTGATAACCATCTTGGCAATTTGTGTTGTGATTCTCATTGTTCCATAGTTTTACATACTTTTTCAAAAATTCATAACTTTCTTATTAGTTATCCGATTTTGCTCAAACTTTTTTTGATTAGTTTGTTAGATTTTTCTGCTTTTATTAAAAGTAAGTTATTTTTGGAGTGGACTTGCCCTTTAAACGTTTCAGAAAATTTGCACAACACTTCCTCAAATGACTGTTTGAAATCAACTTGCTGGATAACCAACCGGTCTAGACAAACAACGTGTGGGTATATATTGCATACATATCCTTATGATTCATATGAATGGATTCAGTGCGCTCTGAACAATAAACGTACAGTGTATATTAGTTCTCCTCTTGTCTTTCTTATGTCTTCATGGACACTTTTTTTCTCTCCATATTCTAAACTTTTTGCCCTTCTAGCTCCTTACAGTTCTCTACATTTTCTCATCTACAGGTGATTTAGCAGTTTAGTATGACATTTAGCCATTACTCCAAAGATCTTTGGAAAACTTTAAGTGTATCAGTATCACATTCTCATCAATGAGCTCCTGAATACCTGGTACATGTAGGATTGCCTCTTGCGGTGCAGGTGGAGGCGATCGATGCTTGTCTCTCCCTAGTCCATCCTATTACTGTTCAGCCGCATGATGCAAAGAAAACAAGGGAAAACCAAAGTGGTATAGTTTAATATTTAGTTTGACTTTCTCCAGTGAAAAAAATACACGGGGGCTCAGGGCGAAATCAAAGCAGAAATTACCCCAAACAAAGCTAGATGGCAATATTAATGATCCACTAAACACACACAAAAAAATATATGGGTTTTACCAATTTTCTTCCAATTAAATATATAGCAGCAGGTTTCACTCTTTTGGACAATATCCTTGAAATTCCCCAATATAGCAGATATTTGGGGATTTTCTGGACCTCTAGCTTCCAATAAATAAAAGATGCTTGCATGTATTGATTACAAGGCAGTCTGGTACTGTTACAGTCTGAAGCCATTAATTTGTACAACATACCGGTACATCTACATGCACCTGAATGAAAAAGGTTGATAGAAGCTGTATCACATTAATCTTTTGTAGCACATTAAAATAATAAATGTATGTACCGGTATGTATGTATGTATGTATGTGTACATTAGAACCTTGTTCAGGGTTCCCACAGAAATTTGAGAACCAAATTCCATGACTTTTCATTACCCAGTTTTGTCTTTATCCATGACCAGACAAGTACCATTTGGCATGGGTTACGGCATCCACTATATAAGCGGCGGACGAATACCACGCCCATTGTCAGTTCAAACTGAGAGTCTGCCATAATAGCCATACAAGGCCCATACTAACAATAAAAATCCATGACTTCCATGACCTTAGAGACTTTTTTTCTTCATTTTCCATGACTTACGGTGGGAACCCTTAATGTTGTTATATAGACAAGGGAAACGCTCTCGGCGGTCTCGCCTGCATTACGCAATTCGGTATGATGAAAAATTGAGGTTGGGACATTATTTATAGGCAGGGTGGCCCATCAGCAGGCCCCCAAAATGAAATCTTCTGAATAGAATCAGCATTTTGAAGTGAATATTGACTAAGAATCATCAAAAGAATTATTTACTATTATTTGTACCAAGATTGATAACTTTCATGATATATAAACAAATAACAAAAATTGATTTGTTAATTGTCATATTACGTTGTGAAAACATAATCCAAGTCTATACTGACCTAAAATTACCTTTGACCTTGACTTTGTGACCTGGAATTTGTGTCATATGATTTGTGATACTTGATATTAATTAGGCCTGAGTCATGTCGAGAATTTTATAAACCGGGTCCCGACGCCCGATGTATAAACAAGGTTACAATTTAAGTAAGCAGGTTCTAAATGTTGGTCCCAATAAATTTTTTAATAATGAAGTTCCATGCACACTATACTCATAATACAAATACCTTTTTTACAGGAAAAAAAGCAACTTGAAAATAATGCTTGTACTGAAGAGCCATAGGTTGATCATAAACTGAAAAAATGCACAGATTGCTATTTCTTGTGAAAAAAATATCAAATATCAAAATGAAAGACTGATCTACAGGTAGATGTGTACATTATATATGGGCATACCATAAGTTCATAACCCATGAAAGTCTATTCTAGAGTACTGAGCAAATCCAGACAATTTATAGTCTATGTCTTCCTGATACAAATACATGTACATTCTTTGTGAGCCTGTTGATTCAACCAATTTTGAATGAATTATGATCAATGAATGTTTTCACGATAACAATTTGTTATAGTCTATGCATGGACAGTAAATCTACTCGGTCTTAAAATAAAATAAAAAAATAGTAAGAAAAAATAAATTGATGGAGCGCAACATTGCATGCAAGGTATGAAAACAAATTTATAAAGCGGTGTAAAAATGCTTTTCTGTTTGCAGGAGCTCTTTGGGGTTTGGTGTGATAAAGTGTGATTTTCTCACAGTGAGGTGAAAAAGTATTTTTTTGTTATATTACCTGGGGGGTGTTTCACAAAGACTAAGATTGACTTAAGTTGGACTTGAACAATGGCAGGCTATTCACTTGTTTAAAAAAAAACTTATGTGGAAGGGAGAGAGGGAAGGAAGGAGCGAGAGGGGGAGAGGGATGGAGAGAGAGAGAGAGAGAGAGAAAGAAAGGGAAAGAGAGAGATAGAGAGAGAGAGGGAGAGAGAGAGAGAGAACACATGTATATTGTGGCGAATTGTAATAACACTAATGATAAATCACGTCTAATAATGGGAATTCTCTCACAATAAATGGAGGACGGTTCATGTACATAACAAGGTGGCAAGGCGAAGTTGGCCACGGATAATATAGATATTCACTGAAGGTTGGGACACCTATTTCTGGTACTGGCTCACGTTATGCTTCCGGATGGGTTTTTCTATTAATCAGCCGATTTGTCTCAGTCAAAAGCAGATCTAATTTGCTATTGAAAGAGTGATAAATATCAATTTGAATATTAACCAAATTCTTTTCTTTAGTATGAGGCTCCATTGCTAACCATAATGATGTGTTGGCTGGCAAATACTTCACAAAAATAATGTACGAGTATACACAGATAGATACCGCAAGCCAAAAGAAGAAAGTGGACAACGCAACAGAATGATAGATCGACTGAAGCTGCAGAATTACAGATTTGTCTCTTCTCTTGTTTTTTTCTCTATCTGATTGGCAAATGCATGTAGGCAGAAATGGCCGAGTAATATTTTGGGAGAAAGATTTGAGGTTGGGGTAATTGGCTTTAAAGACAATTTCAAATTCTTGTAGTGGTTAAAAATATATTTAAAAAAAATAAAATCATCACACACTCTGTTACAAACTTTGACTGTGTGACTGAGTGTCTGTGCCTACAAACTATAGAGGCGACTCCCCCCTCCCCCTCCCAGATGTGTCCTTGCACAATGCAACAGCAGCCAAATTCTGTGCACATGTACTTTGACCATTTCACAATGTACACATGAAAATGAACATGTATAAATTATTTTGGACAGCAAAATATTAGAACAGAATAAAAAAGGATAGA
Organism: Mesocentrotus franciscanus; assembly: GCA_037976565.1. Taxonomy (NCBI): domain Eukaryota; kingdom Metazoa; phylum Echinodermata; class Echinoidea; order Camarodonta; family Strongylocentrotidae; genus Mesocentrotus; species Mesocentrotus franciscanus. Next base: position 11,648,495 of record CP137685.1, read on the forward strand.
GAGAAAGGGAGATTGAAGTAAAAATTTAACTTAACCCTATTTTAGCCAAGCTATTTTACCGTTGGGGCATCTCCGCCGTTTCACGGCCTTCTTTTTCCTTCTATATGTACTTGGCTTTTTGTTATTTGTGCTGCTCAGGGGCTCCCACTGCCACGCAGAATGTGTCCAAAGTAACCCATCTTGATTTCCAAGGAGATCTCTTCCTGTGTTCAGTTCTTGTAGAACACTGAGGTTATAGTTCTTTTGTCCTTCCAGCTGATTTTTAGCATTTTCCTCCAGAACCACATTTCTGCTGCCATGATGAGATTTTCATCAGCATAGCAGTGTCCAGCTTTCAGCACCATAAAGCATAAATTGCTAGGGGTCAAATTGACCCGGTTAACATAGGGTTAAGTGGGAGGGAGAGAGGAAATGAATGAGCGAGAGGGAGAGAGAGAGAGAGAGAAAGTGAGAGAAAAATAGAGAAAGAAAGGGAAAGAGAGACAGAGACAGAGAAAGACAGGGAAAGAGAGAGAGAGAGAGAGAGAGAGAACACAATACATGTATATTGCATTGATTTGTAATAACACATGGTGATCCTTTCCACTCTTGACTCATTGACTTATCACGTCTAATAATGGGAATTCTCTCACACTGCATGAATCCAGGACGTACTGTCCGTGTAAATAACAAGGTGGCAAGGCAAAGTTGGCCAGGCCCAATTCCAAGGATAGGCAACACATGTAAGATATGTACTGAAGCCTTTAAAGGTTAATTGCGACACCTATTTTTGGATCAGAATGATAGCTCGACTGAATCTGCAAAATTACAGATTTGTCTCTTCTATCACTTTTTTTTCTCCATCCGCTTGGCAAATGCATGTACGGTAGGCAGAAATGGCCGAGTAATATCTTGGGACAGATTTGAGGTTTTTATAAATGTAATGCTTCCTGGGAGAAATTTCAATTATTTAAAAAATATATCAATCGATCTTATTTACTGGGTGTAAGCCACAAATATTTTAAATAAGATTTGAGGTTGGCTTTAAAGACAATTTCAAGCTCTTGTAGTGGTTCATAATATATGTTCAAATACAGTCAAACCTGCTTTAGTGACCACCTGTCTACAAAGACCACCTGTCTACAAAGACCACATTTTTTGTTTCCCTTGAAAATGGTTTCTCATTGAAACATGTACTAAAGGAACCTGTCTACAAAGACCACCTGTCTACAAAGACCACTTTTTGTGTTTCCCTTGGGCGGTCGCTATAGACAGGTTTGACTGTAGTATCTAATCATCACACACTCTGTAATACACACTACATGTATGACTGCGTGAAAGATTGTCTGTGGCTGTAAACTGTTGAGGCAACCCCCTCCCTCTCCTCCCCTCCCAGAAGTGGGTTGTGTCTTTACACAATGCAACAGCAGCCAAATCCAAATCCCCAAAGAAGCACTTGTATTGTAATCTACACAGAGTGAGCTGAGGAGGGGTAAATGCTGTCTGTCTCGATCTGGAGAGATTAATATTTATTTATTGTACATCATCAGTTTATCCAATTTTATTTAAGAAATTTGTAAATTTGTTAAACCATAATGGACATAATTCATCATGTGCACATGTACTTTGACCATTTCACAATGTACACATGAATATGAAGATGTAGAAATTATTTTGGAGAGCAAAATATCGCAACAGAATAGAAAAGGATAGAAAGAAAGGAAACTTGTTTTAAAAAAAACTTATGTGGAAGGGAGAGAGGGAAGGAAGGAGCGAGAGGGGGAGAGGGATGGAGAGAGAGAGAGAGAGAAAGAGAAAGAAAGGGAAAGAGAGAGATAGAGAGAGAGGGGGAGAGAGAGAGAGAGAACACATGTATATTCCCTAGTCAAAATGGGCTCTGGAAAAATATATTTTTTTGCTATTTTTTACTATTTATTTCCTATTTTTTGTGAATTTACCCTATTTAAACACTATTTTTTATTAAAAATAGATTTAAAATAGCATATGACTGCCTATTTTTTTCTATTTTCTACAAATAGGTGGTTTGATAACTATTTTTACCTATTTCTTGCTATTTTTCCCTATTCTTTTCGACTTAGATTTTTGTCACCCGATTTCGTCCTATTTTTTACTATGTTTCTGGACTTACATTTTCTCACTCATTTTCTTCCTATTTTTTACTATGTTTCTGGACTTAGATTTTTCTCACCCATTTTCTTCCTATTTTTTTACTATGTTTCTGGACTTAGATTTTTCTCACCCATTTTCTTCCTATTTTTTTACTATGTTTCTGGATTTAGATTTTTTTCACCCATTTTTGTCCTATTTTTTTACTATGTTTCTAGACTTAGCTTTTCTCACCCATTTTCTTCCTATTTTTTTACTATGTTTCTGGACTTAGATTTTTCTCACCCATTTTCTTCCTATTTTTTACTATGTTTCTGGACTTAGATTTTTTCACCCATTTTCGTCCTATTTTTTACTATGTTTCTAGACTTAGATTTTCTCACCCATTTTCTTCCCTTTTTTACTATGTTTCTGGACTTACATTTTCTCACTCATTTTCTTCCTATTTTTTTACTATGTTTCTGGACTTAGATTTTTCTCACCCATTTTCTTCCTATTTTTTTACTATGTTTCTGGATTTAGATTTTTTTCACCCATTTTTGTCCTATTTTTTTACTATGTTTCTAGACTTAGATTTTCTCACCCATTTTCTTCCTTTTTTTACTATGTTTCTGGACTTACATTTTCTCACTCATTTTCTTCCTATTTTTTACTATGTTTCTGGACTTACATTTTCTCACCCATTTTTTCCTATTTTTTACTATGTTTCTGGACTTAGATTTTCTCACCCATTTTCTTCCTATTTTTTACTATGTTTCTGAACTTAAATTTTTATCTCCATTTTTGTTCTATTTTTGTAATATTGTACTATGTTTTACAAAATTAATGAATTTTGTCACCTATTTGCTTTTAATGTAGGCCGATATTTGATTGCAAGGTTCTTGAAACTAACTTACAATTTACAAATATATATTTGCACAATTCAAAACATATTTCAAAATATAAGTCTATAATGTTAAAAATAATTTTGAGATATTTTGTCTTTTAAAGTAAACGAAAAATAGATTCAAAGATGATTCGGACAAATTACTGGCCCTCCTCAGAACTCAACTTTCCCTTTTAATGGAGCTCAATTATATTGTATGAACATTTAATCAAGAATTAAGAATGTTTTAATTTTATCTTTAACTTAAATGATCTATCTGTTTATTATTTTGAATATTTCAATTAAAAAAGTACCTAATTAGCACCAAAAAAAAAAATACTCTGTCGTTTTAATGACTAGAACTGATCCAATTGGATGGAATTGTAACAATTTCCCCAAAATAAATACATTTATTTTGTTTTTGACTAATTCTCCAAAAAAATTAAATCATAACGAATGACAGCTTTAGAAACTTAGCTTTCACTCAATGTATGTTTGCTGCCATCTAGTGGTACAAAGTGAATACTTTATTTTCAAATTCAAATAATTACAACACATTCAGATCGGCTCAACGGCGTATTCCAATAACTACATTGCCATTTCGCCAGATTTGTCTTAATTCCTTTAAAACCCACAGTATGGGGGATAAGAGTTAGATTTGCACCAGGAATGAAGAATTTAAGAGTATTCCAGAGCAAGAATTTAACAAAATGAGTAAGGATCGAATTCAGCTCAGACAGCAGTCCCACACACGCACTCTTGTGTTGGGAATTAATAATAGTCGGTCTGCAGAAAACGATCAACTTTGCTTTACACTGGACTGCTAGCTGCTGGATTGGAGCTACTTTAAAGATCTTCATTTTGTCCAGAAGGTGAGTAAATAAATAACACATAATTCAATACAACATTGAGTTTGCTTTCTGTAGATCTACAATTACAAATTAGGAAATTGGTTAAGTAATCTTGATTTTGTAAATTTATTTGGTTCATGAAAAAATCCAAACCATCACAATTGATGAAGATCGTAGATTATATTCCCTACTGTACTGCATCTATGACAGTAAGTCTACATATACGGCACTATAGTCACCTATATCTGCGTACCTAAGGCTTTTCATTGGAATTGGAAGTGAAAAATCATAACATGAATCTAATTAGACCGAAAATTTCTGTCTCTTTCGTTCGTTAGCCTCTGATTTGGGTAGGGTCGGCTCCTCTCTTTAGAGACAGAAGCCTACCGTAGGCGTCCTTCTGTGCAAACTCGGTGGTACGGATCTGGCCACCAAATTCGGCCAAACTTTTGGACTAAAATTTCACTTTAGCGGATTCATATCCGATGCATTTATTTTTGAAAATTAGGTCTAGGCTAATTAATATAGCCTACATCGGTTCCACTTACCAGATTTACTGTATGATGCATTTAAGGGTCTTTTTCCTGGTTTTCTTCGTCGAAATTGAACTCCGCTTCGTGTTGAAATTTTGCAGCGCATGCGCAGTAACAATTGGAACAGATGTATATTAGCCTAGACCTAATTTTCAAAAATAAATGCATCGGATATGAATCCGCTAAAGTGAAATTTTAGTCCAAAAGTTTGGCGAATTTGGTGGCCAGATCCGTACCACCGAGTTTGCACAGGAGCGCCTATGGTCGGCTTCTGTCTCTAGTAAAGAGAGGAGCCAACCCTACCCAAATCAGAGGCTAACGAACGAAAGAGACAGAAATTTCGGTCTAGAATCTAATTAGAGAATGGAATTACTACTACTAGATACTACTAGAGTAGGCCTACTCGTTCACAAATATGTTTGACCAAATTAAGGCAGTGCAGTGTAGACTAGATTCTGCCACATGCGCGGACTGGCCGCATGGTAGTTGGTACAGACATGTGAACGCATGTGGCAATAGCATCTCCATTCATACACAGGACTTGCACCCATTTTTAATGATTTGCAATTCTTTGCACTTTTTAGGCATTTTACAGGTAGATATTTCATAAACTAAGCCAATAAATCATCCTTAATCATAAATGTAAGATTTTCTTGCATATTTTTAACGGAAATGGAATGGCAAAGTTGATTCTTAATAGTTGATTTGATTTGAAAGCATAATAGAATACTACAACCAGAACCTGCTTATTTTTTAATTTTTAATTTTAATTTTTTCAGGGTATCTTAGCTTCGGCTGCTGGAAAGTCATCAACTTGGACTGTGTGGCACTGCATGGCACCGTTGTATTCTAGTGTACATGCAGTCATAATTTGTAAGACTGAACTGTCCAACACACATCAAGGAAATGCAAGACATGGGTGAGAGTGTGAGACCCATACTGGGTTATTGTTCATCTGTAATGGAAAGCATTTCAAAATGCCAACAAATGAACAATGCCTTCTACAAATCCATCAAAGACCAAGTAGCCATACCCAGACCTGAATACATCACTCAACCCCAGAAGATACTCAAGGGACATCATAATATCTCCTTCTCTAACATAAGATGCAAAACGGATATCTATCGACTCACCTTCTTTCCAAGAACCATTCGGGCCTGGTATTTATTCCCCCAGCATCATTGCCTGCAACTCGGTTGAAACCTTCAAAACCAGACTCTGGGAAGCAATCCAAAGGGTAATATAAGCATAGTCCCTCCCCACAACTGCAATGTGATGGGACTCAATTCCAAAATGTTCTAGATGCAACAAACACTCTCTCTCGGCGATAACGTTCTTATTGGTCATTTATATCCTCCTCGGATCCGGACCAGAACAGAATGCCGACCAACAAACATTCAGCAAGTACTTCCAGGTCGCCTCGCCCTGCCACAATCAAACATGTGTTAGGTTGGAATGAATCTGAGATATAAATCTAGTAATCTACAATACACAGCTTTTACCAGGGCAATCTCAACGAACACAAATTGAATTACCTCACAGCGTAATTAATATATCCTGTATCTGCGTGTGAATATTTTTGTATAACTTTGTTTCTCTACACTTTTTGCCATGACAGCTCATTGACACTTGTTGGTATACATGTACTATGTAGTTGCATGATGCCAGTTTTATGTAACATTTTATAGATGTGTATTCATGTAACAGTAATATAGCTTTGTCTAAGTATTCATTTAATGTTTTAAACACATCTGAAGACTATTCATGTTTGGCAGATATACCTAGTTGCCAGTGCTATTAACACTTACATGTATTACATTGTTATAGTAGATGTGAACTTATTTATGTATACCTTTTGCCTTCACATGTATTCATTTTAGGCTAATGCATTTATAGACATTTTTAAAGATTTTTTTAAAGACTGTTTATGTTTGTCATGTCATCTCATTGAAACTTGCCAGATAGCCTTGCTACTGGTATTATGTCACACTTATTGTCATGTATAAGCTGTTCAATATTTGTTCATATTTATCTGCCAGTTTTACAAGTATTTTATTAGCAAAAAATGTATATATATTATAAATAATTTTTTTGTGTGTATTTGTCTTGCATTCAGATTAAGATTTACAATATATTTGTATAAAAGGGGTACATGTATATGTGCCAATCGATTTGCTAGCATTGTACATTCCTTTTTAATATTGAGGTATTCATGTGAACCACATTTATCTGCAAATTTTACCATTGATTAGCAATTTAATGGAAGAAAAAATTTTTTTCCTTTCTTGTGTTATGTCTTACATTTAGACCTACAAATTAGTACTATATTTGCATAATATTTGTATCATTTAAAAGACGGGTACATATATACATGTATATATGCCAATCAGTTTGCCAGCCAGCATTTAGACAGAGATATATATATTCATGTATATAATAGTTACTGATACATGTACCGGTATTACCTTTGAATCAAATATTATCTAAATAAAATGCTAGCAAAGTTTTGTTAGTAATCTTAGTATGTATGTTTTAGAAGTTTTGTAGGCTTTTTGTTTGTTTGGTGCTCTAATTCACCATATGGGTGTACATGTTCATTGCATTTGATATTTTTTAACGTAATATTAAAGTGTTCGAACATTTCAAACTGTAATCAAAATTTGTATGCATTTTATTTATCTTGTACTGTACATCTGGCAGCAGAAAAATAGGATAGAAATGTACTTTCCCCCTATTTTTTCCTATGTTATTCCTACTTCTTCTTCTTTTTTTTACTAGGGTAGGGAATATAGGGGACAGTATGTGGATGGGGATTCGATCATTAGATTTTTTCAATACTTTTTTACATGCATGCATGACACCTACATGTGTAATTGTGTATATTGTACAACAATGTGCTACAAAATAGAATTTGACAGAGCTTTTATTGCTACCAAACAATATAGTACAGCAATCATTTATCATCAACAAATTAAATGAAATCAAATGATAGTATTCCAACAAAATTTAAATAGCTTTAAATATATTTGGCTTGTAGTTCTTAATAAGAAATATGTTTGAAATATATATGTTTAAAATATAATTCAAAGAAAATAGAAGAAAAAAATAGGGAAAAAATATATTTTTTCCTATTTTTCTTGTCCAAAAAAATATATTTCAAATAGCATAGATTTGGAACAAAAAAATAGGAAAAAATATATTTCAAAACTATTTGTGGCTTTATTTTTTTCCTATTTTTTGTTCCAAAACTATGCTATTTAAAATATATTTTTTGGGGGATGAGAAAAATAGGAAAAAAATATATTTCAAAACTATTTGTGGCTTTATTTTTTTCCTATTTTTTGTTCCAAAACTATGCTATTTGAAATAGATTTTTTTGGGACAAGAAAAATAGGAAAAAAATATATTTTTGCATTTATTTTTTCCCTATTTTTTTTCTATTTTTTTCCTATTTATTTTTTACTAGGGTTGTGGCGAATTGTAATAACACTAATGATTAAAGGAGGATGGCAGAGGTTGGAAATGTTGTCAGATTTGGATAAATTTTGCATTTATATAAAGAAGAGGGTCTTATAAATGATATATGTAAGTATGAAAGCCAAATATTATCATCCAGCCAAGAAATCTTCATTTGAAATGACCAATTTGCAACTCTAAATTTTGTCCGATGTGCAACTCTGTTTTTACATCCAAGACTTGTGTGATGTAAGAAGGAAGACCTGCTGCTAATAAGCCAGTTCATAGTTGCAGTCTGAGCATGAGCAGATAAAGGTCATTGCAGACCAAATTGTGAAATACACGGAGACAAAATACTGGATTTGGCTCATGAAAGTTATGTAATCATTATTCATTTATGCACAAGCAGTGCACTCCATGATACACAGGTGGAAGTATTCTTTGAAAAGAAATCCACGGAAAAGCACAATATCTAACGGCGAGCGCACTGCATAATATCATGATGGGATCGTGTCTTCCCTCTTACGTCACAGCCCTTAGACCGAAAACGATCGCCTTCACATTTTCGCTCGTGGAGGCTTGTTTAAATGATTGTTTTTAAGTGTCATTGGTGTTTTCAAGACATTAATTGAATTGAATCTTGTTTATGAAATGTTAAACTGGTATAATTTTCTAAATTTGTTGAATTTCATGGATTTTTTTTTTTACTTGAAATAGAGAAATTAAGAGAAAGAGAGGAGGAGGAGAGAGAGAGAGAGAGGGGGAGAGAACACATGTATATTGCAGTGATTAATGTAATAACACTTATGATTAAACATTAGTTGCACAATATTATAGTGATCCTTTCCACTCATTGCCAATTATCCGTCTAATACCGGTAATGGGAATTCTCTCACAGTCAATGAATGGAGGAGGAAGGTCCGTGTACATTACAAGGTGGCAAGGCAAAGTTGGCTATAGGGGGGCAATTCGAAGTATTGACAATAGCTCTACGATATTCACTGAAGGTTGTGACACCTATTTCTGGTACTGGCTTACGTTATGCTTCTGGATGGGTTTTCCTCTTACCGCTATTAGTAATTAGCTGATTTGTCTTCTAAGTCAAAAGCAGGTCTAATATGCTATTGAAAAGAGTGAAAAATATTGATTTGAATAATAACAAAATTCTTTTCTTTAGTATGAGGCTCCATTGCTAACCATAATGATGTGTTGGCTGGCAAATACTCTACAAATTAATGTATGAATATACACAGATATAGATACCGCAAGCCAAAAGAAGAAAGTGGACAACGCAACAGAATGATAGACCGACTGAACCTGCAGAATTACAGATTTGTCTCTTCTCTTGTTTTTCTCTATCTGATTGGCAAATGCATGTATAGGCAGAAACGGCTGTACTAGTTGTATTTTGGGGAAAGGATTTGAGGTTGGCTTTAAAGACAATTTCAAGTTCTTGTAGAGTTAAAAATATATTCAAATATAATATAATCATCATCACACACTCTGTAATACACACTATGACTGCATGAAAGAGTGTCTGTGCCTACAAACTGTAGACTGTAGCTCTCTCACTCTCCTTCTCTTCTCCACCTCTCTCTTTTTCTTTCACATAATGCAGCAACATTTTCTATTCTTCCATTTCTCTTTTTCCTTGCTTTATGCTTTCTCTGTTGTCTTATATATATTTTTAATTATTATTATATATTTATGTCTTATCTGTCAGTCGTCATTGTCTCTTTTGACCTTTCCAGTGTTCACTATATAAGTGTCATAACAAGTTTTCAAATTACGGATCTATAATTGTATTATTATTCTGCCACTCTTTGGTAATCTATGTACAGTATATATATATTTTTGTTTTCTTCAAGTCAATATATTTACATGTTACAAAAATTATGTTTGTCATTATTTTGAGGGATCCACATTTTACATGCTCTGCTTTTTAGTGGATCCCTCCATTTTCACAGGTTTATCTTGAAAAATCTCTTAAAAAACCATTGAACTGGATATTTATGTATACTTTCTATTTCACAATTCTAAACTATGTAAAATGTATTATATTATTGAATATTGAATTGTATACTGATTTCTTGTCAAAATCACTGTTCTGTTGGAAATGAAAAATAAAACTGAAACTGAAACTTAGGGATCGAGAGTGGGAGAGGGATGGAGAGAGAGAGAGAGAGAGAGAGAGGGAGAGGGAGAGGGAGAGAGAGAGAGAGACATCTAGAATGAGACAATGGCAGAAATAACAGAATTGGTGAATTGAGAGAACAAATATATGTACATGTTCAAGCTAGAGACATGTTCAATACAAACAATTGGCATGTACTGGTTGCAGGATTGTTTATCAAAAGTGCATTAAACCTCAAAATAGTACAGTTGCTTTGTGATCGATGCTGTTCTTAACAGGATCAAGGAAGCAAAGAACCCTTTTTTTCTTCTACTGACCTTCACTTGTTTGTCATTTGACTTCCTGCTAGTGTTCTTGTCGACAATCTTGTCACCAAAATGCCTTTTCATTGGGAAGGTGACATATCAACAAATATTTTGATACTTAATATTTCACGGTAGCTAGAGCCCACATATCAACTGGATTACAGTTAACATTTTTCCAAATTCCAGATTAAAAGATATTTTTAAACACTTTGATACTTCTTTTTAGCTGTTTCATTTTCTTCTCGATATTCAAAACAAATCATGATATTTGACATCATGAAAGCGAGAAAAGCTAAAAAAATTTTCCTTTTGTAATATCACGACTTTTGTTTAGTCTTATCGTACAAATATCATACAAATCCTTGCCAATAAAAAAGGTTTTCCTTCATACAGTGTATCTGTACATGTACATTGGTGTATTTCTCATTTTCTGAAGTGCATTTTTTTCTTATTTTTACCTGATAAGACTCAACTCATATCAAATTTCATTTTTTCTTCTACAATAGTACTGGCTAAACTTGAATACACTATTAACCTAGTCATTTTTTTAAATTTACAATACTATTAAATGATGCAACTGAAGGATGAATTGTCAAATATAATCTTTACACATACCATGAAAAATAAATTAAACAGAGATTGTAATTTCTAAAATATATGTACAATGTACCAATAGTTCTGTTTATATGACTTTTTGAAACATATGAAAATATACAGGTTGCAGAATATAAAGACTGAAATGTATGCTTGTGTAAACATTAACAAAAGCAGTGTTTAAAAGAGAAATTGACAATGAATGTCATGATTTTCGCACACAATGAGTCCTCGTAAGATACGGTACTGTGTGTCCACGCGCGCACAATTTACTAATTATCATTGAACTATAGAATGTATGACTTTGAGGGGCGGCGGAGCCACACAGTGGATCAACAACTGACAATATTTCTAAAGATCAGCTGGTTGCTCTGCTTGCTATGCTCATTCAAGATCAGGAACCAGATCTTTACGCACATATTCTTTTTTGGCTCTACCCAACTCACCATTCTACCGGGGTTGCACATTGATATTCCCCAAAAGTAAGTACCGGTATCAATTATTAGTTCTCTTTCTCCTTAGCCATTTTTTCAGGGTTGTGTGATTGCATATAACATTAGACAGTTTATTATTAATGTTTGATTCCAGCATTCAAGAAAGTAATTATACATTGTAGCAATGGCCTGCTTAGAACCCCTGTTTCCTTGTAGATCTCACACCCGTGATCGATACAGGCAAAGACCTACCAAAGATTTCCAGGATCTCAAAAAGTAAGTTATTGTATGAATGCCTATTGATCTAAGGACATACAATGTAAAATACCATTTTCATCCATTGGTTTGTCAAGGCTGTAAAGATTTCAGCTTTTCCTATGACAGATCTGGAACAAAAGGAATGGCAAGTGAATAATACTTGCAAGGTTTAAGCGTTTTATCATGGAAGCTCAGCACTGGGTAATAAGCTATTTAGCGATTTTCATTGTCACACACACACAAAACTATTACTATTATTATCGCCACCAAAAAGAAGCATGTGGGGGAAATCGGATTTGTTATTGTATTTTTTCTGTATGAAATTTTTTCTTTCTCCTGTCAGGGGTTAGTATTTTTTTTTATTTATTTATTTATTTATTTTTTTTTTTGGGGGGGGGGCTGTTTTTTCCTGTCAGGGGTTAGTGTTAGTGTGTTTGTGTTTTTTACTGTCAAATTGTAATTTTTTGTTGCAGTAATGATAGAAACCTACGACCGTTGAATGCTGTACTCCACTCTGTGGGCTCTATGAGCAAAGAGATTGGGTTTCGCTGAGTTATATTTTATTCTCTCCTCAATACACATGCATGTAGGTACGTTACATCATGGTGAGAAAGAATAGAAGAGTGCGTCCTGAAAAAAATACTACACGTACCACACCAGTGGGCCTACCTGTAAAGACATGTTCCTGTAAATGTGACGACTCAGATGATAGTGCTCCTGATGGCGATGGAGCCCCTCTTCCGGTATTACCTCCAAGACTTCCGCTGGGCTACCTGACAAAGATAAAACAGGGACCACCAACAGGTAAACCAAACAATCTTTGGTGTTTCATAAGGATTTAATTTGACTACTTGGAATACATTTGTGATTATACTGAAATATCATGTTTTCATAATGTCACTAAATCATATGCAAATAGCAACAAACATCAATCAGACCTTACAGTTGAATTACTTTAAAAGGTCATAAAAAGAATATTCAGAAATAACCAATGTGTTACAAAGTTTAAATATTGCTAATTTGTGTAGAAAGACAGGGATTTGCACTTTTCATCATAATCCCAATGCTTTTACTTTCCTTTTCAATCTTCCTATCATTAAATAACATAATATAAAAATAACAAAACCAGACACAGGGGAATGGTGCAGTTTAAAAAATATTTCTCCTCATACACCTACCGGTATTACACCAGTGCATGGTTATCCATAAATGAAAGTAAACAGTTTGAAAATAATAAAATATCCTCCATAATTTTGATTTCTAGATATCTGGATGATTTTTTCTTATGAAATTATGGGCAAGGGTCTATTCAATTGGATGGCATTGAAATTATTGACAATATTTTACACTTGCAAAAATTGGTTTGTGCAAAAGTGTCTTGTGCAAAAGTGTCTTGAATTGGATTTGCATATCAGGCATCAATTGCAGTTGCATTTGATCTTTGACCTTACATCTGCAGTCATGTACCCCTACCCCCTCCCCCACACAAGTATACACACACTGTAGTGCAAAATATAGTCAATACTTTTAGTGCCATCCGATTGAGTAGACTAGCTCTCTCCCATAATTTCATTAAAAATAATCATGCAGATAGCAGGAAATAACATTTTTGAATGATATTTTCAAAGTGTGTACTTTTGATATGCACTGTATACAGCTCTATTAAAATCGAACTTCATGAACTAAATTGAACAAAGAGGTTTGTCCTGAATGAACTGGGGGAGCTGAAAGAGTAGTCCGCCTCCGGCATGTAAGTTTAGGGTTGGAGCAGAAAATACTTGGCATATGGCCAATCCCCCTTTCCTTCAAAATTGTGAAGCTTTAAGATTTAACATCATATTATATTATATCTTCTTCTATCCCTCCCCTTCTCTCTCTCTCTCTCTCTCTCTCTCCCCTTCTCTCTCTCTCTCTCTCTCACACACTCTCTCTCTCTCTCTTCCTACACCTGAACAGAAAATTTAAAAATTCTTTGGTGGAAACATATATGCCATACTTGAATGTGTGCATGGGTTTGTATTGGGTTTCCAAAACCAAAGCCTTGAATATTACATCATGTAATAATACAATTAGCTAAACATGACTAATGGTTTTATTCACTTTGGTCCTTTACCACCAGTACTAAATACCAGGGTCTCATACCTGATAGCCATGTCCCTACACCAAGATCACTCCGAGAGGCATTCCTAGATGATGAACTTCCCATTACAGTGGAGGCCGAGACCCCACATGAGGACACCAATACCTTGGACTGATGCTCTCTTGCCTTACCCCTCCGTGAATGTCTTGCCATTCGTCATCTCAAAAGTGACTGAAGAGGAGAAGAACAAAATGAAATGCCTTTTCTTTGAAAGTGTGAACTGATTTAGAGATCAAATATTTCAAAGGAAAACTTTAGGAGGAAACCTTGTATATTAATTAACTGTCACCATATTTTTTTTAAAGTGGAGCTGAATTGGTATGATCATATTGGCTAAATTTTCACACATTTTGGGGTCTAAAATTACCTTCACAGTAATTTTAGGTCCTAAAAGAACACTAGAAATGTCATAAATAAGAATAAGAGCATCATGCCCTTTGAAGGCATTTGCGGTCTGAAACAAGAAATCAACTATCCCTTTTACACATTTTAAATGAAAAATCAACCTATGAATAACACTTTGCTTTTCATCCCAAGTTCTCAACTGCCACCACTAATACCCTGATATTAGTTACCACAACCACAGACACCAACCACACCACAACCACCAAGAAGATGAAGTACCGGTACACTAAATAATTACCACGTACTCCAACCACAACATTTTCCTTCTTCTTTTGTGTGCTGCTTGTTCAGTCATGAAGAATATTTTGCCCTGTATCACTCTGATCTCCATCACCATGGCTGTAATCTGGCTCCTTCTCTCTTCATAATGTCCCACTTTTGAGAAAGGATATGGAATGTAAAGTCACACCTGTATAATTATAGGCCTAAAGACCATTCAAGGGAAATAAGAAAAGAGATCTTAGCAGGCAAGGAGATGCACAGGTTGCTTTGAAAGGTTTCAAATGAAATATATCAAGGGAAACTTTAAAATTTCATCCATTGTACACCCAGACATTAGCCGTGTTCACATGATGGCAATTTTGGTCAGTGTAAAGGTCATGTTAAGAGCTAGTCGGCGTAAAGGTCTGCGTAGTGATCGTCTGAACGATAGTAGTGTTAGCTACGCCGATCTTTACGCCGACCGATTTACTCCTGGATTTATCCAGGAGTAACGCGCTATAATGACTAGAGGGTAACATAAGTTGACCGTATGGATGCTCTCACTTGGCACTCTGAGTATCTGTGATCTTTCACAGGGTTGTTTGTTTACAATCGAAAATGAAAATTACATTTCGCACGGTTTACATGCGGAAGGTGAGTTGAGGTCGACACCACTTCCAGGGGCGGATCCAGAGGGGAGTGGGGGCGTGCACCCCCTCCCCTTTTAGCTTAAAAAAAAAATGCCATTTATTAAATTATTTAACAAAAAGGATAAGTAATAGTAGACTTATGATAGAAATGGGACAACATCAGCAATTAGACTTTGATAATCGTATACATGTATACGTCCTCTTTGTTTAAGTGAGGTAGAAACAGAGTGTCATTTCGTTATGAAGTGTCAAGTTCTAAATTACCAGAGAACTGATTTGTTTGATAGTATTTTAAAGGGAACCAAAACCTTCATCCTAAGTTACCTTTATTGTAAAGTTTAAACGATTTGAATAAGATTAGTGAAAAATTGAACAAAATTAGGCAAGGTATAATTAGGAAGTTAAAGCTAAAGAAATAATTTGTCACCAGAGGGCGATATTTAATTTGATCGCGTCATTTGCCGACAACTCTCCATACCTTCTGAACATGGAATTTCACAATTCTTTCATTTTCTTCGTATTCATTTGTGTTCAATGTCCGACTTCATAAAATGTGAAGTAGAATATCATTCTGCATTCTATATCTTGTTTTCAGGGGAGTAGAGTAGAGTAGATTATCTCAATCACAAGAAATAAGGAAAAACATGAAATTCCATGATCAGAAGCCATGGAGAGTTGTCGGCAAATGATGCCATCAAATTAAATATCGCCCTCTGGTGACAAGTTATTTCTTTAGCTTTAACTTCCTTATACCTTGCCTGAATTTGTTCAATTTTTCACTAATCTTATTCAAATCGTTTAAACTTTACAATAAAGGTAACTTAGAATGAAGGTTTTGGTTCCCTTTAAATACAGTTCCGTTATTTAACAATATGAATTTGGAAGAGAAATTTCATATTGTATTTCATATTTCATATTTCATACTCCTAAGTAGTGACTATGACATAAGTAGTATCTGTGTACAAAGTATAAGTCAAATGTTTATAGAAAGAGCGAAATTACTCCATAAGACTTTAATAGTAATGTACTTTAAATTAACTTTAATTTACTTACAGCCATATGTGCCTGATATCTCATTCTGACCTTATGTATACTATGTATTGTGTACGAATGTATGTATTTGGTCCTAATGTGTTGTTGTTTGTGTCTGATGATAATCCGACCTTGTGGATTTGTATCAATAAACGTGAAACTTGAAAATTATAAGATAATAGGCCTTTAAAATGTGGATTTATTTTCTCAATTGGTTTCTCTTCCCCACTCTCCTTCCGACATTATTTGTAGAGAATCAATCTTATCAATAGGATTTGAAGTGGTAAAGTCTTATCCAGTAATAAGATAAGCCGTGGTAATGTTTCCTCTTTGTAAAAAAAAAGGGCTTCTTCTCCAGTCAATGGTACAAGTATACAGATATTGACTCATTAATTGTCAGGTAGTTTAAGTTCAATGGTCTTGAAACTGTGCTGTTGACTGAGAAAAAAATCAAGGTGCATGAAACAGTCTTGAGATCGCTGAGGGGCTACATATGGTAGGCTTAATAACCATGTTTCCCAATATAAGAACTTCATATATGTTTTATATTTTGTATATCATAGAGAGGACCAATTTATGTTTATTTTGATATATGAAAGATAATTTTATATTTATTGATTGAGTGGGAATTCTTTCAGGTCCATAACTAGAAATTTAGTTGGGTGGGGAGGGGAGGGGGGTGTGGACAATATATGAGGTTGACCCTTTCGAGGGCGTGGAAAACTTTGGCATTTTTCTGTCTGAAAATCAATTTTTAAGCACAATTTTTAAACTCTTGTCGCTAGTGGCACCCCTTTAGTTTATAATACAGGCCTGTCTTTTGTTATAGATAAATGTGTAGGGGACATCACACAGCCAGCTAAGAATATTAAGAAATACTTTCCACAAATTTAGACCATTACTTCATAAATATACAATGAATGTATAGCAAGCATACACAAATACTTTATCTAATAACAAAGGAACTGGTGATGAGTGAGCTGAATAAATTATAGCCTATAAGAAAGGCATCCGCATGCAGTATTTGACAACAGGGTAGTCTGCCGTAACCAAGAAAATGTTGCCTTTTTAAAACAAATTAGCATGTGTGTTATCTCGCTAGTTTGTGATCCAGTTGTTGTGCAATATTTGCACCTCCAAATACAGATCTGTTCTACTTAAATTCAGACTGATAATTGTGTAAGTATATCGTGACATGAATATTGTTCATTCCATTTATTGTCCATTCAATATAATTGTAAGCTGAAGCAACTAGCCAGGATACTCAAATATTTGGAAGCATGAGTACTTACTGCAGGTGTTCTTGAATGAGTGTATAGTAGCTTGGTGTCAAGTTGAAGAGAAGTAGAGGAAGTGCTTGAATTGCTGCCATCTGAATACCCTCCTTACTACTGGTCTGAAAAATTCAAGAAAAACTAATTACAATTATAAAAATTTTTTAAAAATGTCCATCCAACCTCTTCAAACGGGCTAGACCTCCATATCAGTTAATTTTAAAGTAAGCATCAAACAGCACTTTCATTTCATATGTAATTTTAATGTGTGAGATGAGATAAATGAAAAATACCATGGTTTCCTTAAAATATCTCTTCATTGACACTTTAGTATTGCAGGAAATGGCTCATCTTTTTATTTCTATTTCAAGACATTTTAGGAGTTTCATATCGTCAATGATGTATAGAATTCAGTAAACCATTTTATAAGGTATCTAGATGATGGTGGAAAAATTACTTCTCCAAAAAAAAATAAAGATATGGAAATCATATTGACTGACTGAAAGAAATCCTAGATGAAGAGAGGTCAAAATGAAGCCCTAGTTCCATACCTTGTCAATCATTTAATAAACAAGCAAGAGATCAATGACCAGCATTCTATAGATGTACATTACAGGAAGGGAACTTTACAAACATGTAATCAACAAGAAAGGCTGGTAAATGTCTGCATGATAGTGATGTGAATTACAGGATGGCACTTGAAATGCACAACATAATCAACAAGTGTGGTATTGCAAGAAACAATGAGCTTGTTGATTACAGGAATGTTAATTGGATTTGTTGAGGGATGAATAACAAAAACTTAACCTCCATATTGCTTCAGGTCATACCATATTGGGACAATCTAGGTCAAGCGGATGACCTTGATTTCAAGCATCACATTATGGGTTACTCTAATGGACATCATATATTACACTTGTAGAATTATGATACTACAATATCCTGATATCAGTCAGATTAATTTATGACAATTTAAAAAAAATAATTCTTACACAATGTAAGCATACAGTCAAGTAATCAATCTCTTCAAATCTGGTTATCTTGATAATCATACACCAAATATAGATGAAAGTTCCCTTTGTCTCTGCTCTGTAAATGAATACAGGCAAGGTATAATCACTGGCTCGGTGTAAAAATGTCAGAGGTAAAAATGTCTGACATTTTTTCCTCTGACATTTTTAGCCAGTGATAATACCTGGCACCTTATCACTGATTGGTCAATTTGATATCCAGCACTTTATTTATTGTTTACACCAGTATTATTACTATTATAAGCTATATGTGTAACACTTCAAATTTGTTTGTTTATTCTATGTACCCAAACAGTATTTTTCATATGTCTAAGGTGCCAGGCTCGATTCACATTCATGCTATTTTCTGGTTCCTTTTATCCTTTTATGTGATTGTATAAAACTGTTTATACCTATTGTTATGTGATTATTATTGGATAATTAATTTCAAGTTCAAGTTCAAATTCAGGTTCAAGTTCTCAGCACTACAAATTGTTTGACTATGATTTCCATCCCATCCTACTTAAATAGTCCATCAAATTTTTAATTTCAAGTATTACTAATATTGTAAGTCAGCAAAGGTATAAATAACAATGCAAAAAGAGAGAGATTTAATTCACCATAGCATCCTTGAAGATGTGAATCCTCCATTTTGGTTCAACATCCTTTGAGAGCAGAGCAACAAGAGGTAGACACTGCTGCATTGAGGACTCATCTAAAAAAAGAAAAAAGTATACACCTCATAATCAAATCATATTCCAAATGATTAACTTTCTTATATCAAATGGGGCAAAATAATCACACCAACATTACAAATTCTAAATGACTTAAAATAATGTATTCATTTTATTGTTAAGACTGCACCTCGTCACATCATCCTACACCAAAGCATGACAAATGAGTCACTTTACACACTTACATGTAAATCTATCAATACAAACAATTCTCCCCATGTTTACACTTCAGTTTTAGTAAGCTGGTCATTGTTTTAAGAAAACAATTTTTTTTTCCTTCTTCATAGCAAATCAGTACCTTACTTGGATTGCCAGGTCAATCATGTTGCACACTACGGCCCGAATTCACAAAGGAGGTTTACATTTAACCCACGGTTTAACGCGTCATATCACGTCATAACACTGAGCTTTAGACCATGGGTTATTATTTTGGCATTCACAAAGGAGGTTTAGATTTAACCCATGGTTTAACGCGTCATATCACGTCATATTTTTAGCCGGCTCAGAGGGGTGGTTTAACAAATTTAACCCACGGTTTAACGCGTCATATGACGTCATACCAGCGAGCTTAAAGCCCAAGTCCACTCTAATTTTCAAAAATTATAACATGTTGTAAATAAATCAAAGGTTAAAACTGCCAAATATCACGGGCGTACTTCAATCAGGTGATTTTTAAGAGCGATTTTTGTTTCGGCTATTTCGAGCAAAACATTTATATTGCTGTACGGATGTGACGTATGCTCCTCACAATGAAAGTGCCAGCGGTATACATTCTGACAATAGGCTATTTTCGTAATGTAACCAAATTTAATGCATACGTCTTTGTGAAGTGCCTCTATACAAACTATTTCATTGACCTGATAAGAATAATAGTGTTTCATTATTCTTATCAGGTGAATGAAATAGTTTGTATCGACACACTTCACAAAGACGTATGCATTACATTTGGTTACATTACGAATCTGTGTTGTGAGGACCCTACGTCACAACCAACTCGATCATTAACTTGTTTTTTGCTCATTAAAAAAAATTATTAAAAATAAATCTGAGCACCATTTTCCAAAACCAAATTATATTTGGGCTTTTTAGATTTTTGTCTATCTAATCAGCTCAACTTTTCAGTGGAGTGGACTTGTACTTTAAGCTTTCTACCGCAGACGATCGTGTACCGGTAGATTTTGTTGGAAAGTTCATGGTGAACCAAAGTGAAGAGACCTTCATAAAGTTGCTGTTTTTTTCAACTGTGATAGCCTACATCGTAAGTATTTTGAGTTATTCACAACATATTTGTACCATATTCTCAGTTCTGCTACAATTGAAGCCCAATTGAACATGTTTTATGGGCGTAAATAGTGCACAAATAATAAACTAATCGTAAGTTGCACAACCTTTGTGAACATTGTCGCGGCACAGCTCGGACCCATGCGTGTGTATTTGTGTTGTTTTGTTTATGTAATCCTGCGAGGCGAGGCAATTTGGCAATGACTGCGAATTTGGGGTAGTGAGCACATTTTTTTTTTTTGCACTCGACTACAAAACAAAAATATGATTTTATTTTTAGTGCTTAGTGCACTCCCTCCCCCAATTCTACATTGAAGCGGGAGTAGGGAGGAAGGGCGTGGTGGAGGGAGAATCCTCCAAGAACAAAATAATATAGTTTTTATGTTAAAGGAATATTCAAATTTTAAACAAATCAAAGTCTTGGTTAAGAAATTAATAATCATCTTCGTTGTTTTTAAATAAGATTTGTAACCTAGGAAAATTTGAATGAACCTAACTGCATAACAGTCCAAGAGTTGCAAGGATAGCCAGACATAAAACAAATTATATAGTGTATGCCAGTTTTATAATCATATATCAGATATATGTGCGAAACAACTTTTTTACATGTACATGTATCTAAAATAATCATTTTTAACTTTGGTTATATTGGAATATTCATTGATGAATTTGATGTTGATTTTTTTTTTACAGGGTTTTTCCAAAGGATGCAGGGTGATCAGGCACAGCTTTCACAGTCTTCTGTATGCAGACTTTTCATTGCAGAGTCATCAAAGACGTGTCAGAAGCTTTTGCATGAAGAGGGAACAATTCGTGAAGTTCCCAACATCAAAAGAAGAAGTAGAAGCAACACATCAGCATCTTGCCGTATTCTCACATCGCCGTCAGCTATTGTGTTGTGCTGACTTTTTGTTTATCGTCATTGTCATCATCTTCATCATCATCAACATCATCATAATATACAGGAGATTAATTGCTCGCGTTTTATCCAGTGATCAATGTTTTTTGTGTGTTGATTATATTGATGTATATTGTCACTTATTGTGTGTATTTTAAGTGTGCCCAAACGATTATATGAACCTTGATTACTTGTTTTGATTATCCATATTAAATCATCAATATTTAATATACATTTCTATTGTTTGATGGTGTGGTTTTTCTCGGGAGATCATTAAGTTAGGAGGTATTCCCCCTTGGGGAGTTCTACAAGTGAATGACTTTGTTTATCTTGTTTTATTATTAATATACCATTTGCTGTTATCTGTCACTTATAATTACTTTGTAGTAGTTGTACCCACCATAAATTGAAATGGATTCAGTATTTTCGCTAAATCCAAACACCCATGCAGTACAACATTAAGAGAGAGAGAGATGGAGAAAAAAGAGAAAGAAAAGGGGTATGCATGAGATAGGGAGGGTGAAAATGGAGTTCTAACGAAATAAAAAGATAATTTGAGAGACGAAATTTTAATTTTTTTGACCGTTTCCATTTTGTTTAAATAATAACTATTCCTTTGTGAAATTCAATACATCAAACAATTAAGAAAAATTAATATATTAATACTGATACGTCGGACGATTATACTTATAGGCCATAAGTTCACAACGATAGTGATGAATTAATGGTAATTAAATATGTAAAGCAGATTTCATTCTTTTGGACAGTATCCTTAAAGTGAAGGTTCATTGAAATTTGGAAAAAAAGGCAAATCACACCTCTACAGATTGCTGAGAACATTAACAAAATGACTAAAGTACTTTTTAAGCCCTCACTATTGTGAGGAATAAATTAAATTTTTAATACCCTTTCCAAAACCCACTCACAAAGTGAAATGACGGCGTTATTTACATGCGATAAAATGACGTCACACTATGAACAACCTACAATCACACATTCGGGACAATGTTGGATACCCATTGCAATTTCTAGATATGGGTTAACGTTGTTTGTATAATTACCGCCAGTCGTGATATTTCCTTTATTTTAGGCACTTTGAATGAGATACACTGAATAAATAATACTTTCTACAAATGTGTATTCGATTTTTATATTATTTACCGTCACATTTGAGCATAAAAATCGGAAAAATAATCACATATTCTGAGGGCAGCTCAGCGTGTATGTGTCGGATCTGGGAGTGCATAGGACATTTTGCATGCTGACCTAACGACTCTTCTGGAGCAAAATAGGCGACAAATTTACATATAATTGTCCAGATATTCATTACGAAAATGTCTGATTAGGCCGATAAGTTTAGATATTGATAGCTAAATGGGGAAAGTGGAAGTCGAGAGAAGACTTAGATCAGTCCGGTTCGCGATTCACAGCTAGCTCAAGTGCCGGGCCGGCTGGCTGTGATATGCTGGCAAGCAAGCTGCGCTGGATGCAGGCAGGTTGTACGTACGTACGCGTAAATACTGCACAGACGGGCCTACGCTATACGGTATACCTGAACATGAACGCTACGTACATCGACGTATTTGGGAGTTATAAAATTGATTAGACTTAGAGCTAAGATTAAGAACCAAAGGTACTTCCTTCTTCTATCTCATCAAAACTCAAATCAAGTATGTTTTCATCCATATCGATATTTCCAGGGTGACTTTGATGAAGGTAAACAACATTGGGTATGAATGGGTACGGTACTCAATAGTCAATGCCATATATATGTGAATTGCACGCAAACTGCATCGCGCACCGTCGCCAATCATTTCAGCTGAGCGGCCCATTGTACTCATTTGTTCATTTTGCTACGTCACTCAAAAATCAGCTGACTTACGATGTTTTCGGGGTCTCAAGTGGGGTGATATTTCGTCAAGTTTAATCAACTTTTATAATTTTCACACGAATTTACAAGTTACACAAATGAGATAGTTTTACTCAGTGTAATATTCCGATTGCAATGATACCGAATTCAGTCAAGTTCAAAATCAATGAACCTTCACTTTAAAGTCCCCCAATATAGCAGGTATTGTGAATTTATGGTCCTAGCTTACAACAAATGAAAGACACTTGTATTGATTACAAGGCGGTATTGTACTGTTACAGTCTGAAGTCATTTGTACAACATACCGATACATCTACATGCACCTGAATGATAAAGGTTGATAGAAGCTGTATCACATTTATATTTTGTAAGTTTTTGAAAGTGGGAGAGAGAAAGAGAGTGTGAGAGGGAGGGAGAGAAAGAGAGACATAGAGAGAATGGGGAGATACTGTACATATATCAAGCAAACATAAAGTGTTTTGTATTTTGTGATACCAATTAAAGTAATGTTTACCATGCTTTTGAACATACATGTATATAGGAGATAATATATATCTATTATCATATCCGCTACACTTTGTATAGTCGAACAAGAAAGTGAGAGAGATAATGGAGAGTTATGGGAACATGATCTCCTCAACACAATTGTGAAAAGAAGATAGCTCTAGTGCTTTGGGCATGTAAATAGATGGAAGAATATAGCTTGGCAAACACCGTCTTGCAAGGAGAAACTAATGGGAGAAAAAAAAAGAGGGCAGACCAACTAGGACATGGACTGATAACATCAAGCAGCCGATGAGATTGTCAATTGAGCAGCTAACTATATGAGGAGAAGATAGAAAGTTACGAAGAACCTGTGTCTCAAAATCCATTTCATTGTGGCCCCAACAGCCTCCAATTAAGCTATAGGACATATAGATAGATAACAATATTTATAATCTCTGTAAAAAAAAGTGGCCTTTAATTCCTATGAAATGAAAAAAAAATCTGTACATTACATTTGAACAATCAAATTGATTGTTATGCCATTCAAAAGGCACAATAGTGGGCAAATACACGTATCAAGGTATTTAATAACAACAATTGGGGGAAGGGGGATAGTGAGCACATTTTTTTTTTTGCACCAAAATTGGAAAATTGGAAAAATCGCTCAGTGGGGGTTGTGAGCACATTTTTTTTTGCACCGAAAATTGGAAAATTGGAAAAATCGCGCCGGCCAAAAATTTGCTCAGTGGGGGAGGGGATCCCCCTGGATCCGCCAATGCACTAACACCAGACTTGATGGAAATACCATCGATGGGTGGACAAGTCTCACACACAACAACCCGTGGTCCCCTAAAGCCAATATTTTCTACCAAAATCATTTGGCATAAGTAAGTCATTTATTTGTAATCTTGAACATTCAGTGTAAATTTTGTTGGATTCTGTGAGAATTTATTTTCTATCATTACCAGAACTCAAGCTTATCTTTAATCACCTCTATAAATGACAAGTTAAATGAGGCTTGACAAATCATAACAATAAATTAGAATGGCATGAGGGTAATTTTAAATTTGTAGGTGAATACATGTACTGAACAAGGAATACATGCAATACTTGTTACATAAAGTTGAGGCTACTTGCCATTTCTTTCCTTGCTCCTTTGGAGTCAGGCCCCCTCAATTACTTGCCATCGCATCAGCTGCACGCAGTCAAGACAATGCAAACATGAATACGTGCAGGGAAGAGATGTCCTCAGTCCTATTTACTTTTGTACGCATTTAAGCGTAAAAACGGGTTATCATATTGCATGCTTGTACACATATACATGTATAACAAATTGTTGAGAGTCGGTTGACATGTTTTCAGCCAATAGGATACTATTAAAGGTACCATGTCCCATTCGCAGGCCAAAAAAAATGAAAAGGATAAATTCCAATGCAGGACTTCCCTCAAAACAGCAAGGCTTGAAAATGTCTTTTTGTGCAAAAACAAGGATCGTTAGTTGTCCAATCGAATTTAGCAATTGCAGTTGTTTAATTAAATAGTCTGATTTTCAAACCCGTGTACCGAATGGTCGTAGGTTTGGTGCTGCGCAAAGATTCAATCAGCTTAATTTTGGCCATTACAAGAAGTGGGTTATTGATGTGGACAAATGCTCATGTACCCTTTACAGCTCATTTTATGTATGTTATTACCAAAGAAAAAAAGAAGTCACTCAGTCACTCAACAGTGTCTGACAGTGAAGTCTAGAAATTAAAGGGTTTCCTTGCATAATTTGAATACTAGGACACTGCTAACGATTAAATTTCACAGATAGGACATACCGGTACATGACATATTCATAATTCCTGCAAAGTTCTACAAAATTTGATGTTGGCTGTTAAAGGGATACACTACCTTTAAACAAATTCCCTATTTTATATCCAAGTACATGTACACTGTATATGACTTGATTATTAAAAAGAAAGGTGGAGGAATGTCACGTTTAAAAGAAAAGAAAAAACTATTCTATTGTAACTATTTATGTTCATGACTTTATGCAAATTGTTCAAAAGTGGCTGAAAACCAAATATTAAACATTTTATAATTACATTATTAGATGTACATTACATGTACTATGTATTGACCTCTTTTTTAATCAAGAGAATTAAAGGAAAAATTCCTACATACTTGAAAAAAGATAATTTCATACTACTATTGTTTGTTCGGTAAGTGCTCCAGTATTCTCAATCCTGCCCTCTATACAGCAGTTGCTCAGCTACATTAAATAACGGTTACGCGCAGTGAAACATTGTCATTGAGAATTGTAATTGCCGTTAATGTGTCGTGATAACAGCATAAAACATCAGAGTGAGAGACCTTGACAGACCTGAACTAAGATCAATTGAGGTAAGAGAAATATTGACAGATATTGTCGATGTCCTTTTTGTTGTTATTTGTTGGCTTTAGGCTATCTAAACATGACAAATAGCTTACAAAAACGCTGTTCATACGGTAATCGATAACAGTGCTTTGCCGACAATACCGGTACACATGCACGTTACATTACAACACAATACACAAACGTATTCACAGCGTTAATTCAGTTAGGCTTCACTACCATATTGCTTGATACCGCGGTATGCGACCTGTATGCCGGAAGGAGACGACGACCTTTTAAAGATGAATGGGGGGGGGGGGCAGGGCGCCCAGGTGAATTGCCGTTTGATCTACAACCAGTTCGTCTACTATCCACATGGTCTATTTATCATTTGGTCTAATGAACATTTAGGTTAATGGCCATTTAGTCTAATCTCCAATAAGTCTACTACCCATTTTGGTCTACTGTTCATACAGTCTCATGACCAGTTAGTCTAATTCCCAGTTTGTCTAATGCCCATTTTTGTCTACTCGCTAAAGAATTGCTGTTTGATCTTCAACCTGATTTGTCTATTCCCGGTGTGATCTACTATCCACATGGTCTAATAATCTTTTTGTCTACTAATTCTTAGACTATTTAGGGTTTTAAAGCATACTGCAGTGAGTGCACATAATATACATAGATGTACAGTGTGTCCTAGAAAAAAATAAGAAAACCCGAAAACAAACAGACATTGTGAACACACTAATAGCTGTATAAATATGACTCCTTGCTTTTTCATAAATTATTTGGATGAAAGATTGAACATGGTTGAAACGTTAGTGTCACACGCGAACATGACTTGAAGGAAACGTAACCTTTCAAACCGAATGAGAATATTGTTTCCATCTGCTTCTTTGAAAGGGACTTGGTAACATTGTTCAGTTGAAAGAAAATGGTGCTATGGTAGTGACTTCAATGCTAGATGTAAAATTAAAGATAATCTGAAAGTTTGAGTGAAAACAGACCATTATTAACGATAAAAATTGGGAAAAACTTATCTGATCAATTCCTTAATTTTCCCAACTATATTATTACAATTTAATTACATTTTAGGTGTATGTAAATCGTAACAAAGCTATGAATTGGCTCTATGTATCATTACAGACATTTAAGTGTTGAAATATTTTTAAAATCATGTCTTATGTCTTATTTCCATGGAAAAACGGTTGGGAAAATTCAAAAATGGTTGGGAGAATTTACTGTTAGAAGGTGTTGACCAGTGATGCCTTCAAAGAAAACCATAAATATCTTTGTGATTTGAGAATTTTTTCAGGATTTTTTGCATGCTAGAGGGTTAGTACAGTAGAAGAAATATAATAAGTAACATTTTATACAAAGATTGCACAGTTTTTTCATCAACCTTCAACAATGTTACCGAGTCACTTTAACAATGATGGAAAGATTATTGCTATCATCATAAAATAAAGGATAGTGAAGACATTGTTGATGGTGAGACTAATAAATGCATATTTTGTACTTAATGGATCTGCAATTGTTATGAACAGTGATTTTCATATTTTTCAAAACTGCAACTGTTTAAAGGAGCAATGCAGGACAGTCCGGTGATAATTCCACACAAATCAAAGTATAAATATTTTTAAAGCTCATGTTTCCCTATAGCGTCATGTTTGCGTGTGATCCTTATGTTTTCACTGTTTTACCAAAATCTGGCACGGACGGATTTTGACATGCCATTTTTAAAGCAATGTTCCTTGGTGAAGCATGTATAGATTGATGCAATCATAGTATCATTTGACAGCATATTACTTTCAATTTATGAAAAGCAAGAAATTATTTTTATAAAGCTCATAGTTATCTCAAAAGTCCATATTTTGTTCTAAGTGATTGTATAATTTATTAGCTACCCCCCGGTATATTATTTTCTTATCACATTCTCGCTGGGGATCGATTAGCCCTCGTTAGGCCCTCGACCTTTGTTAGTCCCTCCACATTATACTCAATTGTCGTGTTATGTATTGTTCTTTTATTACTGCATGTTTTTATTTCCAATGTAATATTTCTTTTTTTTTTGTCTGCATTGTTTTAAACATTTTACTGTTTGTATGAGTTTTGTGGAAATAAATGAATTGAAAATTGAATTGAATTACCGTTTGTTTTCTGGTTTCATTTTTCTGACATGCACTGTTCAACCTACAGCTAGTCTTTTCCTCCCCAATCGCCATTCATCAAATTTTTAAAAAAAGGCCCGCTTAACCTTCGATTATCTGAACAGGCCTTTATATCTGTTAATTTTCATCATGTTTAAAAAGAATATGAATATCATGGGCCTAATATTGTATTTTCCCTTCATCTTTTTTCTAAACATAAATTGACTTTGATTTTGTGCATTTTCAGATCATATTGATTCTTAATCACATAGCTACTTGTCCGTACATGTATTATGCATATATATAAATATGATCAATTACCATTATCAATAAAAAAAATAATAATAATATTATATATTTCCTATAATGCACAGGCACAAGCAAGGTGCTGAAGACGGTGCTCACATATTCAAGTAATTCCTTCCTGCCTGGCGTTGCATTAAATTGAATCACTTTTTGTAATGATTCCAGCATTTCCTGTGGATAAAAGGTGTGTTGCAGAGGAAAACATTTTAGACGGAGCCAAAGAAGTTGTTCCTCGCTAATAAGTACATATACCTACAACTGCAAAGAGTAAGTCAGTCTCTTAGACACTCTTAAGTAACTGATAAACTGATGCCTATGTAAAAGGGGGAGGGAAAGTGCAGAATCTACCCCTCTTTCAATGTTGTTCCACCTCCAGTCAAAACTCTTCTTTGGAGAATTTAGGAGGAACTGAATCCAAGATCCAAGTTTATCAAATATTACTAATTGTAGCACGTTTTTTAGTTTTTTTCTTTTCTCATATTTATTCACCTGTACTTGTACTTGGAACTAGTGGGGGAAAAAAACATACAAAATATAACCACTAGCTCCTTTACACTCTCAATGATAAAGTTGAGTTCTGGTCATGCAATTGCACTGATTCTAAAAGCAATGCATTTAGAAACCATTTTATAGTCGGTATTGAGGAGTGAAATAGGCCGCCAGGTTTTCAAAGAAGTTAGATTCTTATCCTTTTTGGGAATCAGATTAATAATACCTCTCCGTTGGTCAGGAGAAAGTTTCCCACGTTTCCTATGCTTAATTAAAAGAATCAAAAACAGTTTGGCCAATATCTTTATAAAAAAACTTATACCATTCGGGTGGAATTCCATCAGTGCCAGGTGTTTTATTATTTGGCATGGATTTCAAAACAGTCAAACATTCCTGCAAAGTGATAAGACCCTCACAACTATCTTTTTGAACATTATGAAGTTTAGGGCACTTTGTGTGAGGAGGAACTATGATAGCACGTTGTTGTATGTGCAATAATACAATCACACTTTTCACATGTACACGTGGGAGTCAAATGAGAAAATCGACTCAAAATCCCAGATAAAAGTCAAAGTTCGGATCCAAAAGTATACGAAAATGTTCCAGGAAACTTTCGATAAATTATAATCCTCAACAAAAGAGAGAAGCTACAGTTTTTACACCAAAATTAAGAAGTCATTATGAGAGTTTTTATTGATAAAAAGTACATACCGTAAATCTCTGTGTATAAGGCGCACCTTTTTTCCGCCGGAAAAATTCGAAAGTCGAGGGTACAGGATATTTTGAGTCCTCAAAATACTACTTTTTAGTGGTTTTCAAAATCTCTGTCTCAACATCAATAACTGTTCCTAATTTGAAGGGAAGAGAGGTTTTTTTTTTTGTCTTGAAAATAGGGATGCGTCCTATACACAGGTGCGTCTTATACACAGAGATTTACGGTATACATAATGAAGAAAAAAAACTGTGAAACGCCCAATATCTGTTGTACAAATAAAAAATAAAAAATAAAAACAAATTTGACAGTTTGCCTTGTAAGCAAAAAGAAACCAAATAAATGATGTAAACAGAAATGGACACATACATATAAAGGTGGACTAATTTTTTTCTTCTCTTTATACTAGAATGGATTACTCTTTGCTCTGGTATGCCATCCTTCCATTGCTACTAAACCTTGTGTGCAGGCTTATGGTCTCTCATCTAATACTAGTCACTGAAAGGTACAGACTGAATAATGCATATGATAATCTTCCCCTCGCAATTCAAGTATGCAGTGATAACAATAATGATAGTGATAATGATGATGAGTGATAAGTTACATGTGATTAGCAGTGTTTCTTTCATGGCAACAGGGTGGGAGGGCATTGTTCTGATACACCAACTCTGACTTATACTTATGATGCATTTCTTGGACAAGATTTATTAACCATAAAAAGGCAAAGAATCAAGATGGGAATTGCAGTGTGGCTTATGGTCTTCTTTGGACAAAACTTCGAATTTGAGTCAACTCAAAATGGCAGATGGGAATATGCTGAAACAACAGTCCAAATCCATGAGCTTGTCATATTGGTGCTAAATAGTCTGTACATAGTACAATGGAAACTGGTTTTTTGCAATAAGATGAATGCAATTGTGTGTATGCAGCTACCAAATAGATTATATGACAAATACTCTAAAAATGTAAAGTTATGTGACATGAAACGTTGGTGAATTATAAATGAAAGTGAATGTCACAGCAATGGAAATTATGCAAATTATTTCTAAAAAATCAGTGTTGGGTCAGTTGTCATAGTAATTTAGCATTTGTTATTGATAACAAGTTTTATGAAACAGGGTTCAGGACTAATTGGAACTAGGGTCAACTCAGACTAAATTGAAAACTGTGGCTGAGATATAAAATGCAGGGCTGTCAAATTTGGGGAACTGCTTCCTGGGAGATCATATGCAATTATTTTTTTTGATCAACAGGGGGATGTTGAGTAAAAAAATTGAAGTGCTCACTACCACCCCCATTCAGCAAAAACTAGATGGAACTTCAACTGCGCGCAGTCGAAAATGATGCCTCCGCCATAGAGCAATTTTACAAACCAAAATGGAAGCAATTTTTAAAATTCAAGTTTGATTGTAATCCATCTGTTGGTTCTAATGATAACGCGATCACAAGCTATTTTAGGATACATAATGAGCCCTGTGACCTTTGACCTCGTGACCCCAAATCTAATCAGTTCATTGGCTCTGCAAGATACATACATGACCCAAGTTTGGCGGTAATCCATCAATCGGTTCTTGAGATAACGTGATCACAAGCTATTTTGCATACATAATGAGCCCTGTGACCTTTGACCTCGTGACCCAAAATCTAACAGTTCATTAGCTCTGCAAGATACATACATGACCCAAGTTTGGCGGTAATCCATCAATCGGTTCTTGAGATAACACGATCACGAGCTATTTTTGCATACATAATGAGCCCTGTGACCTTTGACCTCGTGACCCCAAAATCTAATCAGTTCATTAGCTCTGCAAGATACATACATGACCCAAGTTTGGCGGTAATCCATCAATCGGTTCTTGAGATAACGCGATCACGAGCTATTTTTGCATACATAACGAGCCCTGTGACCTTTGACCTTGTGACCCCAAAATCTAATCAGTTCATAAGCTCTGCAAGATACATACATGAGTTTGGCAGTAATCCATCAATCGGTTCTTGAGATAACGCGCTCACAAGAACGGGAGATACGTACATACGGACGGACGGACGGACAACCAGAAAACATAATGCCTCCGGCTACTTTGTAGCGGAGGCATAAAAATTGCATACGATACGGTACACTGGTTCATTTTACACGTATGGGTGGGAGGTTTTTTGATAAACCGGGAGATTGCGGGAGAGCGGGAGGAAGGGCATGGAGGTGGGAGTCTCCCACTACGAGCTGGTGGGACGACGGTAGAATGAGCGTGGTGGCGTGGTGGAGACTCCCTCCAAATGCGGGAGGGTTGACAGCCCTGCAAATGTGATGTGATGCCTTCTAGCAAGACATGGGCGCAGCGATTTTCTTGAAAATGTGATGTACCAGTTGAAGTTGTACATGTTATCATGCAACAAAACCTTTACATTTCAATGAGGAAAAATCATAGCTGAGAAGATAGAAATTATGTACATGTATAGTCAAAAAATATTGAACAATAGAACAATGGTAACTAATTCATAAAAAATACTAAAATATAGCAGTTGACAAATCTATTTCATTTATGAGAAACCTTCACCACAGAAGAGCACTAACTTATTTATGCAATTTGCTTTCTGGCAATTATAGTACAATGTACAAAGGATAAGAGCAGGTGAATGAAATGCTTCATCACCACACACACCTGGGAAGGAAGCATCCATAAATTTGAATACACATTACGTCACGTTATCAAGAAAATGGCAATGCCCATGTTGTGCTGAGAAACTGTACATTATTCTTGCTTTATGTCTCTCTCATACATTTTGGTGGGGAATCTTGTAGATTAATGAGCATGAATATGATAAATCTCTCAGAATAAGTAAAGTTATTTCTTGGGGTGAGGTTTTCTTTAAATGCTTCCTTGAAATACTAGAGTGCCGTAACGGCCGCCTTGCTAAAGCCAGGGTAATAATCGGGGCAGCGCCAGGAGTGTCACAATGTGACGGACATGTGCGCTATATAAGAAGCCACCATTATTATTATTATTATTAAAGCCCCTCTAAAGTGTTGGGAGCCCCAAATTCGCCAAAAATTTGATGGCAAAATTTCACTCAAATTGTATGATGATGTGAAAGAGGATATATGTCATTTAGGACACACTTCTGCAAAGATTTCCCCCAAAAATGTGTTTGAAGACAAATACTGATAAAAGAATACATAATTTGGGTTTTCTGTTGTAAGCAGAAAACCTTAATTTTGTATTCTTTCATCAATATCCTTGCAGAAATATGTCTTAAATGACATCCGCTTTCACATTATGATACAATTTACGGTAAGTGAAATTTTGCCATCAAATTTTTGGGGCTCCCAACAATTTAGAGGGGCATTAACAGTTATAGGCAAAAGTATTACTCACAGGTAACTGTTGTGCTTTCTCTCTCCTTCCTTATCATCACCTTGGACTATTTTGATGTCATTTTTTTCTACATTCTGTATCTATTGTTGTGTTAAACTATATGTCAAACCTTTTGCGACAATCATTCCATATTGTCGAGGTTTTGCTCAATAAAGTTTGATTCAGAGCCTTACAAAATATACAAGAAGCATGGGTAGAAAGGGCAAAAATTTCTGCAAACACGGCATCCATTTTTGTTTCATAACTATATTGATGTTTGATGCCAAGAATTTTAAAAAGAAAAGTTACATTCAAAATCTTTAAATTGGCAACACACTGAGAGATTCAAAACCATTGTTTTTTTATCAAAATTTGCAATTTTGTTCAACTTTTCGCAAACCATCTTGCCCATGGATATTGTTTTCAGAGAAATTACATTTTATTTTGACAATGTGGCACTAAAAGAAAATATCATAATGCCAATTTGAAGAACAATATATGATTTATTTAGCCTTTAATATAAATACTGCCCTGAAAGGTTTGGTATTGATTTAAATGTTCAACCTGTAATTAACCTACACATACATATAGTCATGTACATACATGTATGTACAGTTCACACATCAAGTGTTTGTAAATTTGTGTTTCAGTTAATTTTTAAATGGCAGAAATTAATCTGAATGTCTCAGTGAGTGTCTTAATGACTTTTTAGTATGATATTTTACTTATAATAAATTGTTTATTCTTTTGAAAAGAAAGTAAAATAATATCTTATAAGTGTCAACTCAAGATCTTTCATGAAAATGCAGGGTCATATCATAGAACTGCCATACATTTTGCAAGGTTGATTGGGATATTGTCTACATGTACATGTATATGCATTTTTGTATTCTTATTTGAACCCTATTTGAAGGAAGATTTTTTTTTTTTGAAATATAACATTTTTTCCAAGAAATACTGAATTGACAAACAGCAGATTTTTCAGCTCTAAGCTCAGTCTAGTGAGTGATCGATATAGTGATTACAAAAATGAGAATAATTTCTGAAAACCGAACAGCATTGTTACAACAAATAAACAAATTTGATGAATTGTACATTAAAGGAGTTTTATTGCCAACGATACGAATGATACCACCATACATGTATGAAAAGCCTTGTCCAATGTGTGTATATCCATGTTGGTATTTGTAAGTATTTTACACAATTTGGTTTTGGCAATAATCATGCCAAGATTGAAGTACACTGTATAATTATATTTAGACTAAGTTTAAACAGTTTTTCAAAGTTGATTGGGATTTTGTATGTACATGTATATGTACTGTAGTATTGTATTCTATGAATATTTACCCTATTTGAGGAAAGATTTTTTTCAATTTTCAAAAGTAATTAAAAAGTTAAAGAAATACACAACTGACAGTAAATTTTTCAGCTCTAAGGTTATTCTAGTGAGTGATTGAAACAGTGATGACAAAAATGAAACCAAAGTTTTAAGAACCAAACAGAATTTGTACAACAATTTCAGCAAATAAACAAATTTGATTAATTGTAAATAGCATAGAAAGGAGTTTTATTGCCAATTATACCACCATACATGTCAGTATTTGGAGGTATTTAAAACAATTTGGTTTTGACAATAATAATGTAAAGCTTAAAGTACACTGTATAATTATGCTACAATTTAGAATAAGTTGAAACAGTTTCTCTCAAGCCCCTTTCACACAGGATCTGCGTAGAGTTGTGTAGTGTGGCGTACCGACTACGCCTAAATTAGGCTGCGTATTCATGAAAAAAAGGTTGCTTCGGCGTAGTCCCTGCGTAGGTTATGCGTAGGCTGGCGTATGATGGCGTATGGTTACGTACCCTGTGCATAGACACCACGTACCTACGGCCTATGCAATTGGCTTACCTACGCGTACGATTGCGTATAAAAGGCGTAGGGTTGCGTACATTTACGTAGGCCTGGCGTATAGGTTTGCTTACGGTTGCATATGGTTGCTTACTGTGTGCGCAAGCTTTTACTGCTTCGTCGGAGCGGCGAACGGTAGCATAGTATTGCGTAGGCATGGCGTACAGTAGCGTAGTGTTGCGTAGACTTGCGTAAACAAGGCGTACTTTCTGCGTCTAGTGTCTACGCCGAAAGTACGAGAAAAAATTTAAACATGTTTATTTTTTTGTGTCCATCTCGCGTACCCCTTTGCGTCCCTTGGCGTATAGTTATGTAGGCCAGCGTAGGGCAGCGAACGCTCGGCATAGGTGGTACGCAACACTAAGCATGGCCCGGTGTGAAAGCCCCTTTAATAGAACTTTATTTTCTTAAAGATACTATGTCCCTTTTGCAGCCAACATCAAATTCTGTAGAACTTTGCACGAATTATGAATATGTCATGGACATGTATGTCCTATCTGTGAAATTTAAACGTTAGCAGTGTCCTAATATTCAAATTATGCAAGGAAACCCGTTTACTTGCTAGACTTCACTGTCAGACACTATTGAGTGACTGACTGGCTTTTTTTCTTCTTTGTTAATAACATACATAAAATGAGCTGTAAACGGTACATGAGCATTTGTCTACATCAATACCCCACTTCTTGTAACGGCCAAAATTAAACCGATTGAATCTTTGCGCAGCACAAAACGTACGACCATTCGGTACAATGGTCTGAAAATCAGACTATTACTTACTGTATTGCTATCACTTAAGTCGATTTGACAACTAATAGTCGTTATTTTCCCACTTAAAGACATTTTCAAGCCCCATTTTTTTAGGGAAGTTCTAAATTAGTATTATCTTTCAAATGCCGTTGGAATTTAACCACTTCATTTTTTTGGGGCCTGCAAATGGGACAGTAGGGCCTACCTTTAACACAACATTAATTCTAAATCTATAAACTGACCTGAGAGGTTTCTTCATGCTTGCCATTCATTTATCATGGTAAAATGTCAGACTGCATTAGCTTTCACAGAGTGCTCCCGATTGATGGCATGGTGCTTCTCCTCTGTGCAATGCTCAATAGCTACATTGTGTGCATTTTCACTAAAAAAAGGGGGAAAAAGAAGATTTTTTTTTTGTGTTAATGTCATTATTAAAATCTCATACCTGCATGTACAAAATCATTTTCTTCAATACTTACATGATAAAGAGGTACAGCTTTTACTATATGTAGATTACATAATAATCATTTTACTTCTGTTGTACTTAATCTTAGTCATTACAAATTCTATTCAGAGTTGTACAAACGATTTTTATAATAAATCTATTGATACGTGCTATAGAACATGTAGTTTTATAGACTAGTTCAGTTCAATTTTATTTCATCAAAGAAATTTAAAAAGAAAGTACACAAATGGAATCAAAGTATGTACTACTATGTATTGGTATTACAAACGTTGTAAATTTACAAGTACAGGTAGAAAATTATATAAAGTTGCTTGGAAGCTAGGTGACAGCCAGAAAGTGGCTGAGACTAGACAGAGGTACAAAAATAGGCTGAGATATTTTTGTAACTCTTTTTGGATTCTGCCATTCTTTGGACTAGCTGATTTTGCCTCATTGCCAAATAAATGTTCAAATTAAAATGATCAAAGTACAAAATAAAATTCACACAAATATATATATATAGAGAGAGAGATATTGATGTATTTTATGATGTACCTTAGGTATTATAAGCATTGTGGACAGTAGTAAGTAAGCTTTAGCTCTAAATGTAAATGTATGCACTATGCAGATGAGTAATAAAACTGTACCTTGAAATTCATTGAAAAAAGAAACGTGTCCTTTGTATAGCTTTGTGGCAAGTTCCTGAAGGAAGCTATATATAGTATATTCGATCAACTCTGTTCAAATGTCTCATGTAAATTAATTGTATCTTTCTTGCTTTTATGGTTTTGACAACAAATAAGATGTGCTTTCATTGACTGAGTTTTTCAGTTACCCCCATAGTGTCCCTTTTTACATAGGACAAGTGCCCCCTTCCTTTTCTAATAACTGTCCTTTTCCTCTCTTTTCATCTCTGATGAGTACCTCTTTTTTAGGTGCGATAAATTCCCCTTTTCACCTATAATATTTTTGCCCTTTTTTACTTCGACTCTTGCCCTTTTCCTTTTTAATAAGTGCACTTTTTCCTTCGTAATAAGAACCTCCTTCCCTTTCTCTTAAATGCCATTTTTCACCTCTGATGAATGCCCCTATTAAAATCTGATAGGTGTCCTTTTCCTTCAACAGATTCCCCATTTCCATTCTCACAGGTGCCTGTTTTCATCTCTGTTGAGTGTCCCTTTGCAGGTCCAAGGAGGGCCATTTTCACATCTGATAATTGCCCTTTTTACTTCGACACAAGCACCTTTTCTTTTCTAATAACTGTCCTTTTCCCTTTTGATAAGTGCCTACTTTTCCTTTCTCCATAACATGCTCCCCATATTCAAGGCGACTTGGAGCCCATTTTTCTATTATTTTCCCTAGAATTCGCTTGCTACGCTTGCTCGCGTTTATAGATGTTATAATTATGTTACTTATAAAAGAACTTTAGGTCTTGTCAGATTGTGCTTAATACTCATCAGGGTTTGTTTTTTGTCTTCTTTATAAGATGTAATTTTTCGCACTGGGACCTCACAAATCTTTAAATTTTTGCTTGCTCGCCTTGCTCGCTTGTAAATTAACATTCAGACCATCACACCTAACTGCAAAGTATGTTGCTTATCTAGTACCACCTAAAGAAAGAAACAACTATCATGATGTCACCCCTGGTAGTGTAATCACAATCATGACTGTAGGGGTGTAAATTTTCTTTGCTCGTTCTTGACAGAACAACATCGGCCAAAACAAGAAAACTCCAAGTGACGTCATGTTATAGCAGCACACTGCACCGTGTATCTGAGTGGTCTAGATCCTAAGGATTAGGGTTGGCCGAGATGATACATGCATCCCCCCATAGGTCCACTATTTATGGCTCTTTAAAATCTGACAAACGCCCTTTCTGCATGGATGTGGCCGTAGGTGGAAATCAATGTCCTTAATTGGCAGACCTTGCTGTAGTGCAGTGCTAGGTAGCTTGAGATGCGGCACAGGCGCATGAATAAAGCTAAGAGCGGCTTGCTAGTCCATCCCGGGCCGCTAGCCCGGGAGCTTGGCATGGCAGGGAATTGGTGCTCCCTTTCCCTCTACTATTCCCCACATTTCTTTCAACTACTGTATTCTGTTGTACGTCTCGTTGAACTCCTACTCATTGATATTGGAACACTGCCATTGCCTTGGCATTTTAAATTCTATCATTTTATTCTTGTCTAGGATTAAATAGCATGCGCG
The DNA here is from genome assembly GCA_037976565.1 of Mesocentrotus franciscanus. Lineage (NCBI taxonomy): Eukaryota > Metazoa > Echinodermata > Echinoidea > Camarodonta > Strongylocentrotidae > Mesocentrotus > Mesocentrotus franciscanus. The sequence goes on from CP137685.1 coordinate 11,686,681, forward strand.
TAGCCAGGGGGGTTGGCGGTGCCGCAGTGGGGGCAGTTGCCCCCAAAAAAAAACGCTGGCCAAAAAAAAAAAAAGAGAGAGAGAGACAAAAGAGAAAAAAGGGAGAGGACGTAGGAAGAAAAAGGAGCAGACAAAGACAAGAGTCCAGAACGGTACAACGAATCGTCTTCTTTCTCTAATAATTTAATGAAACGTCAAAGCTTCCGCGCGGGGAAACTGAATCCAGACAAGGATTAAGAATAAGAGTCGAGAACGTTCCAACAAATCGTATTCTTTCTCTAATAATACATTTAATGAAACGTCAAAGCTTTCGTGCTTCGCCCGGGAGGGGGAACTGAATTCAGACAAGGATCAAGAGTCGAGAACAGTACAATTACGAATCGTCTTCTTTCTCTGATAATAAATTTAATGAAACGTCAAAGCTTCCGGGCTTCGCGAAGGAAGGGGGGAAACTTTGATCCCCCTCCCTGCACCCACCCCCCTAGGGATCGAGACCGCTTTGTCTGTATAAGTGATCATTCGCATGCTTTGCGTGCTCACTACCGCCCCCCCTAAAATTAAATCCCAGCTACGCGCTTGTTAAATAGTGTAGATCTAGATCTACAATTATAATATCGCCTAAATAAAACTAGTATTTAGTATTAATAGTAAAATACAAGCCCTAAGGCTATAGGGCCTACTCTAGATCTATAATGTTATAGACTTGTGTCTGATCGCGCTCTCGGTTTTGTGTGCTAAATCCCTTCCCATAGAGATTGCACGCATCCCTGTCTACAGTGGCGTAATGAGCAAAAACGTTTGAGAGGGCAGAAAAAAAATCCATATCACCACCACTCTTACATGTTACATGCAGGCCCCGCGGAACATTTTTCAAAGTGGAGGGGCCGGGGAAGGCTAAGTATTTACGTTTCAGTGAAACATCATAATGATGGTTCGATCTTACGATCTCCTCCCAAAAATTGCAATAGTTGCGCTGTACATAAAATTTTATTAATTATTTGTTTTTTATTTATTGATGACAGAAAAGACTTGTTTCATACAGGGCTTGTTTATAAAAACATATTTGCAATATTTACATTTAGGGTGAATTCATAATTTAAAATCAATGCCCAGCCCAAGATAGATATGGGGCACTGGTAGGATGACAAAATCATTTGTGTTAGTAATCGCCTTTGCCCTTACAGATGTACCGTTCAGCATTTTTTTTGGGGGGGTGAGCGGGGCTACTGCCCCCACTGCGCACCGCCACCCCCTGGCTACGCGCATGCTATTTAATCCTAGACAAGAATAAAATGATAGAATTTAAAATGCCAAGGCAATGGCAGTGTTCAAATATCAATGACTAGGAGTTCAACGTACGTGACAACAGAAGTCAGTAGTTGAAAGAAATGTGGGGAATAGTAGAGGGAAAGGGAGCACCAATTCCCTGCCATGCCAAGCGCCCGGGCTAGCGGCCCGGGATGGACTAGCAAGCCGCTTTTAGCTTTATTCATGCGCCTGTGCAGTGCCGCATCTCAAGCTACCTAGCATGCACTGCACTGCAGCAAGGTCTGCCAATTAGGGACATCGATTCCACCTACGGCCACGTCCATGCAGAAAGGGCGTTTGTCAGATTTTAAAGAGCCATAAATAGGGATTAAAATGAATTTTCACAGAATGATCAATAGGTAGCTGAGATACAGGAATATCAGTCAATCTAGTAAAAAAATGTAAAAGTAAAATGAAAGATACCAAAGTTACCGTAGACATCCGTTTTGTCTTTCTCTGGCAACTTGCAAGTTCAGTTCTGAGAAACTTCCTCAGAAAGGAGTTTCGGAGTGTTGTTATTGTTGTTGGTTATAATATATTTATGGCGCTCAGTCAAATTTGACTATTTACGCCTAGTCGTGTCGAGGTACATAGAGCTAGTACTTGTAGTCGAGTCGTAATATAATTCCTGGCTTGGAAATTCTCTGCGCCTGTGTTTCGCTACCTGGTCCATTCGGCGTTGGGTCCACTGCTTGTATCATCTCGGCCGGCCAACCCTATGAAATCCTTAGGCCACTCAGATCAGGGGTGCATGCAGTGTGCTGCTATAATATGACGTCACTTGAGTTTTCTTGTTTCGGCCGATGTTGTTCTGTCAAGAACGAGCAAAGAAACTCCCCCCCCCCCTTTTAAACGTAACAATAAAACAAATAGAACAAATGATGCACTGGACATATAGACGGATAGACAGTGACTTACATTACATTTTCGTTAACAGTTACATAATACGTTCATAGTATTTTAAAATAATAATAATACAAAAATGGAAATCGAGAGAGAGAAGAAAAGTGAGAGAGCGATCGAGAGCCTATAGAGAGAGAGAGAAGAAGAAAAGTGAGAGAGCGATCGAGAGCCTATAGAGAGAGAGAGAGAGAGAGATGAGGGTGTTGAAGGATATCATATTTCTTAGTCTGTTGTACATATCTTAATATAGTTCGTTGATTCTTTGGAGAGAGTACATTTTCCAGGCTTATATATAATGGTACATTCTTGTAGAAGTTGTTCGGAGTGTCTGGCTGTTACACTATATATATATATAGCTTGGCGCGAGTCTCATATGATCAAATTAAATGACAGCTTTCGATCTGCTTAGAATTCCTTCATCATGCAGAACTAGAAAGAAAATAATAGCTAGAAGGGACTGAAAATTGAAATGGATTATGCATATATCTTTCATGATTTTTCTCAATGTAATACAGACAACTGTCGATTAACAACAACAAAACTTTCATTTTCATTTCGTTTAAAAATGAAACTGGATGTAAAGTAGGCTAAATTGTAAAGAAAAAAACTTGGTCTAGATCTACTAAAGATTAAAACAAATACTAGTAGTACACGAAAGTGACGAACCAATCGGCTCGTTTGCTACCCTGACTAAATACAGATTACAGTATACTTTTATGTACATCATTAAGAAACTGTTTAGGGTAAAATAAAACTAGAAACGTAAGGGGTGCGCTACAGTTCATAATGTTCCTTTCAATTCGCCGGAATATGCAACCACCAACTCTTTTTGATTCTATAATTCACTTCTCAATCTACTTTTAATACACTATCCTCTTTTGGAATTTCATGAAAAGCCAATACTTTTTGTATCTTTAGCATTGATTGGTATCACTTTAAATTATGCAGAACACATTTTTGATGACTACTCTCTTTCTCCTCTCTTTGCTTTTCAACTCAAATTTCCCCACCCCCTGGTCATGAGGCTACCCACCAAATAAAGGTTAATTGGTCTGATACTTCTAGTGTTCACTTGTTCCCACACAAGTTTCAACACAAGTTCACTTGTTTCCACACAGAATGTAGCTTTGACATCAAAAATCTAAATGCACGGTCTGATGCTTGAAAATAAATATCTTATCAAAGGTTACATATGAAGAAAAAAAAGATTACAAACACATAACTATTAGGCTATGTAGATTATTTCTTTAATTATTATAGTTTTGAACATACCTTTATCATGAAAGGATGCCCAATCATGTGTAAGCTAGACTTTTAATTATCAAGACAAATATATCGGGGGAGTTGGGGTGGCTGGGGCTGGAGTTATTTTATTATTTTTTTAATTATATTTTTGTGATGTATGTAATTGCCTTTCTATGCAGTTTCACATAAAGCTATTTTAATGTCATACAAGTTTAGAGTCCAACAGTGCAGTACGTTGTACCAATTCCATACTCTCGGACACATGCTCCTCCACAAATAAAGCATTCAAACAGGCTAGGTATCTTGTGCACATGCAGACAAACTTTATTACATATGCATGTACTGGACCAAGAACATAAAATGTGCATCAATTACAAACTGACATTATTGCATGAAATGTGTTGCATTCATGATTTGTTTATTTTTCCCCTTTTTTTACACTGATATAAAACTATTCATCAACTCATTGCCTATATAGAAACAACATGGTTCTAGTATGAAAGCTAGGGGAATTAGAACATTCAGAAGTCACCAGTTAATCTTTGTACACACTTTACCTGGGTATCTTACAAAATTACAACATTATAGAGGTACATTGTGTATATTATACATGAAAATTGACTGCACTAATTTCATTTTAGATGATCATTCTAACAGTAATTAACCAATTACTCTCAACTTATACATGTACAATGATTTTTTTTCCAATTCTTGACATCAAAAATGGCATCCTGACATAAAACTGGAAGTTTTGCTTAAAGCCCCTCTGTACTAGTTTGGCCAGGAGGGATTAGAGGGATAAGCGTGTTCATTGACAGGTGGTTATCTCATCAACTCAGCTGCAATTAACATATTAAGAAAAAGAGGATCATGGGGGACCAACGGGCACCACTTAGGCATTGTTTTCTATATAGAAGGAGCAAGTAGCTACAAGTAGTACAGTGGGGCTTTAAATCATGCTACTGTATACAGTGTAAATACATTCATTTCTTTATCAAAAACTATTTGATTGAATTTTCATCAAGACATCGGTCACTCCATACTTGTAATCCACTTTAGCACCATGTCTGAATTAACTTCATCTCCCTTACGTTTTCTCAGCAAAATCTTTGAATCAACTAATATTCACCAGTTAACAATGGCAGTAGCAGACTCCTACGTTTTTTTATTTATTTTTATGCACTGTAATAAAATAGAAATGCACAGAATACTACAAAATAATGATTGTCTGATTTATAAAGTACTTTTCCTGAGGTTATGGAGAGGCAATTACTTATTATTACCATGGCTTTAGCCAACCTACCATAATGATACGAGGAACTTCTTCAATGGAAGGCGAGCAGCAAATATAGATTGGCATCTTGCCAAAACCAACATTTGAGGTTAGCCTTTCTATCCAATTGAGTTTATGAATGATTGCAAATTCAAAATGCAAATTCTGCATTTTACAGACTTGTTTGATTGTGGTGTTTTGTCGTACATGCATAATATTCCATGGGAACAGATTTCACAACGCTAATATGAAACTACTAATTGCTGTTTCAATATTTAAAAAAAAAGAAATTCTTTTAATCCAAACATATATTCACTTTTTGAGTGTAGTCCAGAATATGGCCGATTAATCACCAACACTGCGATCTCCCCCTACTTGCTGCTGCAAGGCAATGATAGCTTGGTCACTGAATTTCAATGCCGAGCGTACCATCGATGCGTACAGATTCCTGGATCACCCCATTTCCAGCTTGCAGCAGGGTGAGGATGGGAGAGATCGCGATAGAAAAATGAAATAACAACGTACAGATTCTAGACTGATTGGGTGGGACTTGACATCCACAGAATGGAGTTATTACCCAAAACAGAAAGAAAATAAAAGTAAGTAGCACACATATGACAAAGATTTTAATACATACAATCATGGTAGAGAATATCACTCATCTGGTTTCAGTTTGCATTTGTTCGTGTCAGAGATATTTAGATATATACACATGTATCGGGTTTAACATGACCTGTCACTGATTACAAATGAACTACAAACAAATATTATTCGATTTCCCATTATCGCTCCTAATACAAACAGATATATGTGCTTTTATCGCAAATATGTGCATGGGGGCACTTGAAGGAGAGTACACAGTAAATTTGATCAGTGTCAACAGTGTGTATGCAACCACTAACGTTGTTGAACAGGTGAAATGAGGAAGAGCCATTTAAAAATGAAAACTCTTGGCTGTGCTCTATCAAAATGTTAAATCAATTGATTGGGGAAATTCATAAATACTGTAAATAAATGCCCCATCCTCATAGGAATTCTTAAATGGAAAAAATTAAAGAATGATAAAAGGATGAACAAGAGAGATAGGGAAAGGAAAAGGGAAAAGGACATGAAAATAAGATGCCTGAACCTACTCCCGTCCCTTCTCCCTAATCAGTAGCCTTAGAAATTTGCATTTTCCCCAAATAAGACTAGTGCCCTGTCTCCCTCCCCCAATTTTTTTTTCCAGTGCCCCTTCAGTAGGTGGACTCATGCTACGCCACTCTTAGCTAATACAGTTACGAGTATGTCCCCTGTTGAGATGGCAGATTTACAGAGTTAAAGGATAACTGCATGCTCTTGTCTTTAAAAGTTGAAAATCTATCTGAAAGATGTCACCAACAATGTAAAAGCTGGACTTCACACTGATATCCCAAATATATTTCAAAATACCCTTTTTTGGGTGCTATTTCTTCTCTTTCCTTCTCCTCTCTTTCATACTTTTTTTTCTTCTTTTCTCTCGATCTTCACATCAATAGGAACATCTAACCAAGGCCTAACCATAACCAGCTTTGTTTGACCTTTAGCCCCTTCTGTTATATATCAAACATAAATTATGTGATTTGTCTCACATGTAAATATTCTTCATATTATTTTTATTTAATTATTTGTCAGAACATCAACATAAAAAATTACAAAATATGTGTTACATTCTTTTGTAGACAACAAGCAATAATGCTGTTGTACACATTTATAATTTTAACTTTAAAGAGACAGTGTAATTCATTTCAACACCATATATAGTCTAACATTAACTCATTTTATGACAGAACATAATACATCACATCTTCATATTATAACTTTGGTGATATGAACAAAACACCCCTCGTTTGTGTGCCCTTGTAGTATTATAAAAACCTTGTGCATCTTGCATCATTGTTTAAAGCAGAATAAACTGAACATGAAACCTGGGAAATTATTCTTTAGGCAAGCCACAGAGACTCATTTCATTACACACAGGTCCGAGTAATCATCTTCTCGTTAATAAACCCTAAGAAACGTGTCACTACCGCATACACGCCTGGAGCGTTGGGCTGAGCGCATCCATAACCCCAACTAGTCACGCCCACCACTTTCCAAACGGAGTCACTGTTCTCGCAGACTAACGGGCCTCCACTGTCCCGTCGCAGCTGTCGATACCACCTTGGAGGTACCCGGCGCATAACATCTGAGGGGTTAACTTGTTACCGTAGACATTTTGCCTGGTGCAGGTCGACCGTGGTAGGAGGGGCACGCGAGCCTCTTGCAGCCTGCTTGGATAATTATCGTTCCCTGGACAGGTAGGAGAAAAGAAAGATATTCTCAAAATTTGATTGTCTTCTCACACTTGGTGTATACAGGCAACTGTAAAGATACCGAGACACATACAGACTGTCCCATTACAACGCTCAAGCATTATACAGAATTAAGTCCTGCCAGGTACCCATTTACCACCCCTGTGTGGCCAATGTACCTTATGTCTTGCCAAAGGACATTAGTGCTGCGACAGTGATTTGAACCCTGTACTTTGTGGTTTACAGTCCAGAGACTTATCCACTGGACCACAACACCTTTGTTAACCTATTGGTAACTGATTTCTCTTGTTTCTATATGTTTATTACAGAAGCCATCTGGATACCATAGGTGATGGGTTAAGGGTACTACAGTATATGATTGTCACACATTTTGGGCTATCATGCAAAATCATTTTAACAGTAATGAATAGCAAGAGGTGTAGAAGTGTTGTAGTCGAGTCGTTTTGGACACTTGACTGGAAATGCAAAATTTGTGGGTTTGATCCCGGACCCAGCACTAATATCTTTTGGCGAGGCATTAATATACATTTGCCACTCCATACCCAGGAGGGAAATGGAGACCTGGTACGATAATGTATAGCCTTTGTGATAGTAATTGCCATATGCCCTCACGGTGAACATAATGGTAGGAATACTCCCCGGGGAGTGAAGATGGTGCAAACTATGCATGAACGGGTGATAAGACTATCTGTAAAGCACTTAGAGACGGTATTTTGTATCCACCACTTTATAAATCCAGATTTGACATTATCCAGATAACACAAACAGTCCAGACATGAAGCAAAGTATGTCTCTGAAATTTGTAGATAATTTCAGCTAGTTGTCTTTACGCACTCAAACAAGGAAATACCGATGACTTTTTTCCCTTTTTACGCACATGTGGATAATCATTTTCCCTGACTCGATGCCAAGTTATTTTACATGTATTTTTAAATACATTTAGATTCAAGCAAGATATAAACACCTTACTTGTGAAAGTAAAATAGCAATCAAGGGTTATACACAACCTATCATACTTTCATTAACTTTAATTAATATCTCAACCAATTGACTTGAGTGATCTATAAAAGTGTGATTGAAACAAGAGCTCCATTGCTCCTGTCTATCTGGTAAATTAATGTTACAAAATCAATTTCAGCTCAATTAGAGCCCTTCATGTGCTTCCTCTTCCTCCTACTCTACGGAAAACAAAATACCCGCAAATTGATACATGTCAATAATAAAAGAAATAATTTTGTTATTGAAAAAGACAGCTGCATGGAAATTTACATAATCCATACTAACCGATTTGTGTGTAGGATAGAGATGAGAAGAGAATAAAGACATAATATTCTCTCCATTTTTGTTTAGCAGCTGCATTATCCTTGAAGCAATTCACAGCCACATATCTTTAATAAGTGGGTATTGTTCCAGTTTATATTCTCTTTCTCTGTACTTATTTGTTATTTCATCTCTTCCATCTTCTGGGCCCTGTTGCATAAAACTTACCCCTGATGATAACTTTGCCATGACTATATTAACTACAATGGCAACAGTTTTACTCAACAGCCAATCAAACCATGGTATCCATAGAAGTTACCACCAATGGTAAGTTTTATGCAACAGGGCCCAGTAATCTCTCCTCTCCACCTCTCTCTCTGTCCCTTGTGCTCTCTCTCTGCCTATTTATTCCTCTTTCCTTACTGCGCAATTCTGTACAATGTGTACATATGGGGAGTATACAGTCCATGGGTACATTTGTCCTAGCATCAAAATTTGACATTTGACATTTGACATGTACCTGTGTTTCCCCAGCCAGAAATCCAACACTGATGATCCGCCCCAAACTCGCCATCCGTTGGTAGGCAGGCCGGTGTGACAAACGACGTGATGTGGACGGGGCGGTCCAGCCTCAGGACAGCGATGTCGTTGTTCGTAGTCCTGGAGTCGTAGTCCGGATGCTTGTAAAGACAGCTGATGCGGAAGTCTTGTTCGGAGGATTCGTTGATGTACTGGTGGTGTTCCCCAAGGCGGACCTTGAATGAGTTCTTGCCGTATCTGAACAGAGTTTAGTTTAGTGAAATGAAGGTGGAAAAAAAATTAAAAAACAAATAAATCTACATCTAAACTATGGGTATACAAGGTTTTTACTTGCAGTTATTCCTGTGTGAACCAACTTTTGTTGATACTAGTAGAAATGTTGTATGTACATCCAACCATTGCGATCTACCGGTTTGGGTTACTTGAAGTACTGTTTCAATTTCAGTAAAATTACTGTGAAATAAAAGCCGGCTCTTCTTGCTAGTTGCTCAATCGACTAATCCCAAAATATCATACATTTAAATCTTTTATCAGAGTGACAGTTCTAGATGTGATTGTTGCTATGGTTGATATGGGTGTAATGCTATTTATGTTGTGAACATTGTTGGTAGGATGAACTGTACATCACCTTTGGAAGCAGTGGGCAGCAGTCAGCACGTGGGTTTCATCGATGAGGGTTCCTCCGCAGTAGTGACCACTCCTCTTAGGATCAGCTGAGCTTGCCAGGGCCAGTTTCCTCTCTTCGCCGAGGATCCCCCTATTATTCTAGCCATGATGTTGCCGTTCTCGATGCCCCTAACTCCGCAAGGCACTGGAAGTTCAGAGAGGTATATATAGAAAAGTCACAGAAATAATAAAAGTAGTAGGTCCATTTATACAGCGCAGCTACTACGGCGCTTAATACAAAGTATCATATTATTACCCGGCTTTAGCCGAGCCGCCATAATAAGGCGCTAAAGCATTCAAGGAATTTCTTCCCACCGGCTATGCATTTACTTCACCTGGGTGGAGAGTGGCAAACATAGATTAATGTCTTGCCAAAGGACATTGGTGCCGTGGAGGGACTCGAACCGCAAACCATGGGATCCACGGTCCGGTGACGTATCCACTAGACCATAGCACCTCTACTCGACACCTCTAGTCATTATGTTTCAACTGCCTATAAAGCCAAAGCCTAGTGCTATACAAACTGCTGTTGCTACTGTCAATCCAACATCATCGTTATTCCCACGCTGTGGGATTGGACGTTTCATTTCCCCCATGGCCATTCTGCCAGCCTTCCCATCTTACTGTGTGAGACCAGATGCTCTCATACCTTCTACTAGCATCTCCTTCATAGTTTTGTGAGATTATATAACTAAAATATATGAAATACGTAGTGGTTAAGCCACATGCATCTATCAATCTAGTATAAATCAAGCAAATGCCATACTGGGTAGTGTCTTTAGTACCATCAAACATTTGCAAAAGAGTCCTTTTCTAGGCTTTTGCTTCCATCATACATTACACAAGGTGTATGATGACATGAAGAAGTTTGCAGAAGCCTTGTGTAATTGTTAGTTTAATCATTTAGCATTGAAGAGAGATAGACATACCGAGGCTTTTCCTCTTGCACTCATCAGAGTAATCCACAAGAACAAGAGCCAAAATAAGACAATACAAACAGAAAGTAATGGGAAACAATAAAGGGTCCTTTAGATACGATGCGGAAAGAACGCAGCGTTTTTTTAATGATGACGTAAAGTGTAATACGCATCACTTTCTTGTTTCATATAAAAAAACTCTTTTTATCTGCCTCCCTTGTTATGGCAGGCAGCTTATCACATAATATCTGAACTGGGCTTTAAAGTCCTGCCCTGCGTTATGGTTTGTTCACACTGGAATCTGCCGAGTTTTGTTTTACGTTTTAAATGAGTGGAAAGTGGCAATAAGATATAGAAATGTAGTGCATATTACACTTCTGTCATAAAAACGACCTCCATGGTCTATAGAATCACATTATATATGAGCCTAACCGCTGCCGTATATTTCATTCTTTGCAACACGGAAATGAAAAGGCCAGATTAGAAAAAGATAGATTAAGTAGGAAAAAGAAGAAGATGAGCTAGTAGACTATTTGTAACTTACGTGTCTCTCTCCCACACTCGACACCCACATCTTCGTTGTGCTGACAGTTGTGCCTTCCAATACCATTGGGGATGGTGCACTGAGCTAACGATGGTTCCGTTCCTGCACATGTAACATCATCCAGCCAAATCTGCGTCGTCCCCTCGCCGAACGTGGCCTGTGGGTAGACATGTACGTCGCCACTGCAATGGATCAAATCATTTGGAAAGGGTTTTAAAGAATGCAATTAGTGTCAATTTTCAGTGATCTGACATTTGCCCAGGCAACAATTTTTGCTCCAGGCTTTATTTCTTCCAAGGTATACGATTATAAAGGTTAGGTGCTGTGGAAGTATATGTTTGATTGATCACAACTTTACAAATTCACAAGTTACATCACTGAGTTGTTAAAGTTGACAATTTATGCCATTCAGGGGATGTGTGTCCAATAATATAAAGAAATAATTTCTTCAGAGAAAATAAGAAACTATGAAATTTGTAGTACACAACAAGTGGGCAAAGCTTATCACAAGGCTTATCACAGAGTTAGTCAATTTACGTTTGATCAATGACACTTTTAATACAAATTAACATATCACTGGGTGTCGATTCGCGTTTTGATCGAATACAACTTTACAAATGCGTAATAAAATCTTGTATCCTCTATCAGATTTTCTTCCAACTTTCACCGATTCCTTTCTCGAATTTGTCTGCTTTCACACAAAAACATTACATTTTTTTTTTGGGGGGGGGGAAGGACTTCTCCTTGAACATATCTCAACATCTCACCTGATGCCGAGCTGATTGCAGACGACTCTTGCAGCTGCTTCGCTGAAATAATCATCACAAACCGTGCCCCACTGATTGTTATGATAGACCTCAACCCTGCCTGAGGTTCGCCCGTTTCCACCAACAAGCCGGACCGGCAAGACTGGAAGCTCTAGAGAAGAGGAGAAGAGAACGACATTTGAACAGGTATGAAAAAACCAAGCAAGGCATTTATACCTGTGTATGGTTACACATAATAATTAAAGATAAAGTTGAATTTTGGTGCAATTAATGCAATTGCATTGTGAAAGAACAGTGTGGATGGAATCAAACAGAAAAAGTTGTTCATGTAGCATACAAGTATTGGTGTGTACTGCAAGGTTCTGGAATCATCAAAATGATAAGAAATTTGGCCCAGTCTTGGTAAAAGTAACAAGCAATGTACACAGAAATATGTATATGGGACTTCACAACCATGTGGCATAAACACGAGGCCCAAATTTTAAAGCTGTCATATGTCATATTAAGAATATGAAGGCATTTGAAGAGCCATGCTTTTTATTTCAGGGAACATTTTGTCTCTGATGTTCTTCCATGCACACTTGCATAATAACAATGAAAATGCCCACAAATTATTTTTCACCTCTCCCCAGAACTTAACCTTCTCTTTAAAGTTCAGTCAATATCTATATCTTCACACTAAAAATACATAAGTTCACTTACAGCCTATTTCACACCTATAAGAACGTGGGATCTGGGAATGGATGGCAGAAGAGGGAAAGGAAGAGATTGCAGATTTAATGGAAAGACTGATATGGGGAACAAGTGAAGCAGAAAAGTTGGTCTAAATGAGAAGGATTCTTGAGACAAGAAGAAGTGGGGGGGGGGGAGGGAGTGTCATCATGGCGCAAAAGTCAGTTACCTCTCATAAGAGGGAAAATGCTGACTTTAACAAATGATGACAATGATGAAATACAACAAAGAAGAAAAAGAGGGCTAATATAGCTCATAACTGGAATAATACAATACCATAAATATGAGAAACAGGCCTAAGCTTGTACCAATATACTCCTATTTCAGTGATCACAAGTAGGCTGAGTGACCAAAAATTGAGAAGTAGAACAAAAAAATTAGATGAAGAAAGAGTCCCCTTATCACACTATTTTTTCAGTTAGCGTAACTAGTTTGTCTATACACATACAGTAGGTACATGTATGTTGTATTCATACATGTACATGTATAAAGAGTACGAAATACATTCACAATTTTGAGGAGAAATAAAAAATTGAAAAGGAGACTCCATAAGATTTTTAAAAAATAAGGAGGAAGAAAAAAGTCAAATAGACAGACAGACAGACCAACAGGAAATAGAGACTTGGTGAGAGACTGGTATAAAGAAGGAAAGAGATGAGGATAAGAAATAGAGACAAGGAAAAGGGAATTTAATGGCAGGCAGGGAGGGGAGACGGGGGGAGAGGGACAGCACACTGAAACACAGGCGACGGACACAATGTCAAGAGAGCAGGTACAATATGGGCAATGAGAGAGAGACAGAGAAAGCAGGACAAAATATATCGAATTTGACAAACAATGCCTTGCAAAGTCCAATAAAGACACAAAAGGATTCTTCCTTTAAAAAAAGAGCTCTTCTCTCAAGAACGCACACACCTAAAAACGTACGCACACCCGCATATACAGAGATGCCAAGTTCAAAGATCAGCTATGCGTGACATTTTGCGCGCGAGCGTGAGCATGTGTGATAGCGTTTTTCAGACCCTCGATGCGTGACAGTCACGCATTATGCGTGACACTTGGTAGCTCTGCGTATATGTGGCATAAATTCACTTGCAACCCTACACCATATTTCCATTTCAGTCGTGGAGTCTCGGTGCTAATGCGGCCGCGTGATATCCACAGTTCTGTGCCTTCTTAAGTACCCACTTCATCTTCACACTTGAAAAGAACTTGAAAAGCACACTGAAACACAGGCGACAGAAACAACATCAAGCGAGTAGGTACAATGGGCAATGAGAGAGAGAGAGAGAGAGAGAGAGAACAGGACAAAATATGATATCGAATTTGACAAACAATGCCTTGCAAAGTTCAATAAAGACACTTAAAAGGATTCTTCCTTTAAAAAAAAGAGCTCTTCTCTTAAGAACGCACCCACCTAAAACGTACGCACACCCGCGTATATGTGGCATAAATTCACTTGCAACCGGCCCACACCGGCCATATCGCCCATTTCAGTCGTGGAGTCTCGGTGGTAATGCGGTCGTGTGATATCGACAGTTCTCTACCTACAGCTCAAGTACACACGTAATTTTCGCACTTGAAAAGAACTTGTGCTATATTGATTCAAGGTAAGAGCCAAAAGTGCCATTTGATATACTAGCTAGATAATAATATGTAGTTGAAAGGTAGCTTCCTTGTAAATACATTTACAATTCAATGATCATAAATGCATAAACTTGAAAAGCAAGGCCGGTTTATTCAACTTTGAACGTAGAAGTGAAGCAAGATAACTTTGTACTACAGTTGTTCAGGGCATATTCATGCAGCAGTTGTCTGGCATTTACTGACAGCTATTGAGATCAATACGGATGTATTTGAGAGTCAATCAGATCTTTTACAACATGTAGTTTCACAAATGTATCTGTCAAAGGTGTCATATAGTGTAACTTCAGCTAAGAATTCAAGCTAATATCATTGTGACAAACATGGAATTGACTGTCTACCATTTCTTTCCCCAGGTTCTAGCCTTCAAACAGTACGATGGGTTGCTGTCTGTCAAGCGTCCGCAATTCTATTGCCAATGGCGAATATGATAATGTGGAACAAACGGACAATGAGAACCATCCAAAGGACGCCGTGACCTTGCCAATCCCAGTTACAGTTCGTCATGAGGCAGACAAACTAGAACAAAAGTTAGAGAAGGAGAAGAGTTTGTCTCAGGGAATTAGTGCCTACACCCAACTCAACAGCAAGATAGCACTGTGAAGAGTTCCTCAGGAATCTAACTACCGGTATATGCAATACCATGCCATCTTTCACTACATTGATCGAACTCTAATAGTATATACTAAGCAGATGAGGTGAAAGGAAATGCATGACAATGTAATTTCACCAAACTGGAAGCCATCAAAAGCTCTATGAGACTTTATTGCAGGCTAAGCCGACATGCAGTTGAATGAATTTGGGCAACAACTATGAGATAAGCAGGATATAACCGCCTTGGAGCAAACGATTATTCATCAGGAGCAGAAACAGACAACCACAGTGCCAATATCAAACTGGACTATATTATACAAGCATTTTGAGAATTTGGTTGAACAAAATAATGTACTTCCATGAGAGCCATTTGATAAACATGCTGTGCCTTGAACATCTTCAAAATAATATTCTATGTGGTAACTTTCAACAACTGTATTCTTTGATTTAAATTTTGGATGTTTCATGTCATCTGGAATTTATTGAGCATCGTGTCTACTGTCTAGGTGTGGTTTATAACATGAAAAAGGGTATTGAGCATACATGTACATTGTAACTTCCATGCGAAATGTCTTCATCTGTACGTACATGTATTGGTGTCTTCTGAACTTGTGACTCCACACGTAAGTTTTTGTCATGTTTTACCATTTTTGGGGGGTATTCCTTTGGTTTATAGAGTTATAGCTTTTTTACATGTTGAGGGTCTAGAGCCATCAAACCTCAGATATGACAATAAAGAAGCTACATGTAACTACAGTACCCCTCACACAATTCCCCCAATAATTTACCCCTTGAAAAGTACTCTAATTTACCTGTCAGACAACCAGATAGGTAGGCGGTAGTTTTGATAACTCATTAAATTCTATTCATGATCACATTAGCCCAGTTTTAGAACAACTTCATTGGCTTCCAGTAAAACAACGAATTGATTTTAAGATTTTGACATTGGTGTTCTTGTGCATGCAAGGATTAGGCCCTGATTACTTACAACAATTGATAACAAAATATTGCCCGGCAAGAAACCTTCGCTCTCAGTCAAAATCCTTGTTAGTTCCTCCCTCAATATCAACAAATTACTATGGTGCGAGATCCTTTCAACTGGCAGCTGCAGAGTTATGGAATAAATTACCTAATTATCTTAAACAGGTAGATACAGTAGAACATTTTAAGAGTCTCTTGAAGACACATTTCTTTGTTTGTTAAAATATGTCTGCTATTATCCCTTTTTTTCTTCTTTTCTTTCTGAGCGCATAGGGACTTAAATTTATTTTTGTGATATGCGCTATATAAGAATGGTTTATTATTATTATTATGGGCCTACTACCAATTACCAAACTTGTCGCAAGACAGCTGACATTTCAGGGTCAGATTTAAACAGTGATTTCAATTTTTGCCTCTGTCTACAGTTTATTTACAATCCTTAAAATTTATCACTAGCTGGAAGAAACTTAAAACCAGGGTTCCAGCTCCTCTAAGGGCTCGGTCAGACCTCACCAGCCCCCTGGTCGTTTTTCACATTGCTATTTTCTAAATATTTTTATAGTATTCCCTAGAAAACCAGACAAACTTTCTTCTATTTTCTCATGGAAAAATAAACAATAGACAAAAAACATATCTTTAGGCCAAGGATTTAGAGCAAAAGATAGATGAAAAATATATTCAGAGTTGAAAATATTGAAAAACATATTTTCTGTGCTTATTTTTCACCCACTATTTTTGACTAGTTTTAGACTATTTTGTTTTGACAAATTGAATCACAGAAAAGTATGCAATACTAGACGTTAATCTACAACACTTAAATAAAGGAAAAATCACTGTAATGCACTGTAATTTTTGTTAACAATAAACATGTATAAGAACATTCAGTGCATGTAAGTGGAATGTTTTGCAGGAAATATAAAAACTAAAAATTCCAAGTAGGATGTAAATAGGAAACATATTTGGTATCTGACTCCATGTACATGTACATGTATCTATTACATGTAAATGCCATTTCATTTCCTGTGCAAGGAAGAACCACTTTTAACCAGTTAAAACTAGTGTACAGCAATACCTCCAGGACCCAGTGAGGGTGGGTCTACAGGTGTATGTGTGTGGATTTTTCTGCGGACAGTGAATTTAAAAGGAAATATTGAAGAATATCCAATTCTATTTACGCGTAGATGCACATTTCACCCCTGGTTCAATAATGCCTTGGCTACTGTACCGTACAAGATCAATTGCTATTTTTGTCACAATGCGTGGGTACGGTAGCTGTCCTGGAAGTATTGCAACATACAATTACATGATCCTTTACAAATTATATGTACAGTCTATTTTACTATTCAGTTTTTCATCTTAAGAAAAAAATTGAGAGTTAAATCTTTATTGTCTGTTCACCTCATAGTGTGCAAGGGCAGACATATACTTGTGTGCATGCCAAGTGTTCCTTGCCCTTTTATATATTTATTTTCTATTTACTCTCTTGATGCATGATTTCTTTGAAGAATAAGATAGGATTTAGGGCTTAAAAATGTACATGTCTCTATTGTTTGCGTTGTCTATGCCAGCGTTTTTCAACTTTTGTTTTTCAAATGTAGTTAGATCAAAAAAATATTACAGAATAACATCGATTTCATGAAAACACCAATATAAGAAACAGCTAGAGTATGTAATTTCATGAAGAAAAGGGTATTTTTGAACATAAAAAGTGTATTTCCTTCCCGCTCCCTTTGCTCACTTGCATTATTTAGAAACAAAGATTTTAGACAGTGAAGTGCCTGAAATGAATACCTCAATATTTCGGCGATAAGGTGCCCCAATATCATCCTATTTGACAGCAAGGTGCCAGAATATATTACTTGAAAAGTTTCAGAGTGATGCACAAGTAATATTCTGTGATGAATTTGGGATTGAGGCGATGCAAAACTCTTTATTTTTGAAAGGGTGCTACGTGTGACAGAAAAAAGTTTGAAAAGCACTGGTCTATGCAATGCTTAAGATTTGTTGGTGCATTGATCACAAACTAGTGATAAGACTGAAAAAAGGTTATTTAAGTTTGGGCAGGTAATTGATGCAGAGGGAGGAATATGTACATGTGGTCACTTTTTGGCATTAATGTTGTACGGAAAGCTGTAGCTTGATATCTTAGATAAGTTAATATTAAAATTGGAGGCTGAAGAAAGAATAATGGAGCAGGCAGTTGTTGCAAAAAAGGAATGTATGTATCCATGTTGAAAGGAGAATTATAACATGAAATACTTTAGAATACTGATTATTTGTAAAAAGTTATTAATTATACATGTCAGGTTGCTACCAAATACAGTAAAACTAGCTGCCGCTGTGGCCTTCTTTCATGATCTCCATGAGGATGTACATGTATCAGTTGTAAAACCTGTATTGAAAGGCCACCTATCTTCTTTGGCCAGTTTTGCTGTATCCCTTGGGTTCCTATTGGGTATGGAAAGGTATTAACTGTAATCACTGGACATACTAAAAGTTGACCAAAGAGGACAAATATACTTTGAATTAATCACTACATGTATAGGGGATTGTTACAGATATTGAAAAGGTTTCATATCAATCTTTTTGATATATGCAAATAATATTCATTGAAAACTTAATAGATTTGATGCAAAAAGCATATGCATATTTATATATAAAAGATATAAGTAAAATTGTTATCATGTTTAAATAGTTCATGGAAAGTGTGTAGATGTACATGTACATGTACCGGTAGATATGATATGTTTATGACCTGATGAACCCTTTCTGTGAAAAGGGGTGTCTTGCTATTTTTCAAGATATATTGTTAATTATATTCATGTGTAATACATTCATGTTAAATAAATCAAAAGTAATGATTAAACTAGTACTACACATAATCTGAAATTATTCCATTACTGTCAAAATGTACTTGCCTTACCGAACTTATGCCTCGTTCACAAAACCACCTCAGCAAGTGCATGTCATAAACCTGCTGTTGTACGAAATATGCTTCTCAGATAATTACTCCTCAATCAACAAACTACACTAACCAAAGTTTATCTTCAAACCGGATCAAACACTAGCTTAACTTTAACCTTACCGTAAATCTCAACCCAGCTGTTTTTTGAACCAGACTATATCACTACGCCCAACCCCCCAATCTTGCCCACTGTTCCTTATTAATTAAACCCCTTAAAACGAAGAAGGTAATAAACACTCCTTTTGTATCCCCTTAACCCCCCTTCCTGGACCCCTCCCCACCCCTAGCCCCTAATCTTCCAGGCTACATGACTATGCCTTCCTCTTTTCATCACCCTTAAACAATACTGCCCTCTGTTCATTAATAATAAAACCCCTTAAAACAAGTAGGTAATATACACTCCTTTATATCCCCTTACCCCGACCCCCCCGAGCCCCTAATCATCCAGACTACATCACTACGCCCAACCCCCAATCTTGCCCACTGTTCCTTATTAATTAAACCCCTTAAAACGAAGTAGGTAATAAACACTCCTTTTTATCCCCTTAACGCCCCTTCCCGGACACCTCCCCCACCACCCCACCACTCTAGCCCCTAATCATCCAGGCTACATGACTATGCCTTCCCTCTTTTCATCACCCTTAAACAATACTGCCCTCTGTTCATTAATAATAAAAACCCCTTAGATTCAATAACCAGTGTGTCACTTTAAAATCCGCCTGTGCGCGCCCATGTGCACGGCCGTATGACACAACGTATGTATTATATGCATGTAGAGCTGTTAACTGAAGTTAGAAACCCAAAATAATAAAACACACTAAAGTATATGATAACCGAACTCGCCCATGTGCACGGCCGTATGACACAACGTATGTATTATATGCATGTAGAGCTGTTAACTGAAGTTAGAAACCCAAAATAATAAAACACACTAAAGTATAGGATAACCGAACTTTCAACTTTGTTTGGGTGACATTTCCGAGCATCCGAATGCTTCCGAAGACGTTGCTTCCAAGACCTATGATGCCGAAGATGACGTTCTGTGTGACGTCACAGGTCTACTAAATAAAATAATAAAATTCACTTTTTGGCTCAGATATATACTGTTTCGTATGTTTTTCAGCGTTTTAACCCTCTTGAAACCATTCTAAGGCGTTCCATGCGATACAATGTCAAAATGTTGGCTACAACATACATATCTGGGGCATTTTAGGTCATTACCTGGTATTTTACTACGAAAGTAATTAAGAGTGTTCCGTTAAAGCCCTAGTCGTGTGGTGCGCCACCTACCGGTGGTTCCGGGAACATTGCGTCTAGCTAACCCCAAACCCGATCGCAGGCCTAAACCTTGACCTATATCGTTGACAAAATAAAAGCCCAGAGCTAATGTGGATTCACTGAATCCGGCAATTTTAATATACAGATCACAGAGTGTGTGATGGGGATGTAGTTGCATGGGTTAATAAGATTTTTGTTTGTTTATTTGTTTTACTTGACTGCTAAGAAAACTTGCTTTACCAAATGGCACTAGCATCGTCAGGGTTTTCGAACCTGGGACCTCCCAGTTACAAGACCACTGCTCTACCACTAAGCCATATATCGCACCTCCTCATTTCTCCTCCACTCATCTCTGATCATTACACATACATGCACAAATGATTTTTATTTGGCTGTTTACTGAATCACGTGTCTTGAATCTTTGCACGTGAGAAATACAATACTCAGCACCATGTATAATTGTCAGAAATTATTACATAGTACCTGTAAATACAGATTGAACAAAGCACTTCACAAGGTCAATTGCCCTATTGCAACTACGGTATTGACTTGAGTCAGCGCAAAAACATACAAATCCTTCCTTACCGAATTCCATTGACTGTCCTAACACTGATAATGGCAAACTGATTCAATCACAAACTAATTCAATCACAATTTATTTACTTATGGGGGATCCGTCAAAGTAATTACATTGCAACTACGATCGGGGTGGTAAAAATAAATCAGACCTATAAATGTCAATACTAAGAGGATCTTAATAAACCATGTCTGGTATGCATGTTCAAGAAACATGGAATTATCGTTTGTTTGGATCCAGAAGGGCGTTAGCTCATATTCTAAAATAGAAGTAACGACCGACTGGCTTTGAACAGCTGATATGAATTGTGTAAGCAATGTTAATAGAAAGAGGATGTCCTCCTTTAAATGACTACAGAACTCATAGACTTCATGCCAGGTAGTGCAAAATTGGTATACACTGTATTATGGAATTATGGTATGATTTCTTGGCGAAAACAGCCGTGCCTCAACTTACAACATACTTTTGGTATGTTGTTTACGGATAACCCATCTTATCCAGTAGAATTTATTGTATAGAATATTTGTGAGTCATCAATTTTATTTGTTTAGGCCTTTGTAATCAGTTTTGCAACTTTTACCCTCCCATCCATTTTTCTCATTCACCAACTCTCTCCCTCATTCTTTCTGTCTCTGTCTCTGTGTCACATCCTCTCTCTCTCTCTCCCTCCCTCTGTCTGTCTGTCTCTCTATCTCTTACTCTCTTTACATGTATCTCTGTCATCTTTTCTTTCTCTCTCTCCCTTCTACCCCCACCCCCTTCTCTCCCCCTCTCTCTCTCTCTGTCCGTCTCTCTCACGCAATGTCATTCACATTCTTTTCATCTCTCTTTTTTTAAGAATCACTTTCTCTCCATCTCTCTCTCTCTATCTTTCTATAAATCTCTAACTGTCCCACCCCCCCCCCCTTTTCTCAATCACCCACTCTCTCCCTCATTCTTTCTGTCTCTGTGTCACACCCATTTCCTCTCCCTCCCTCCCACTGTATGTATGTCTCTCTATCTCTTACTCTCTTTACATGTATCTCTGCCACCTTTTCTTTCTCTCCCTCCCCCTCCTCTCTCTCTCTCTCTCTCTTCTCTCTCTCTCTCTCTCTCTCTCTCTTTCTCTCTCTCACTCCTCATTCCCCCCCTCTCTCTCTCTCTTCCCTCCCCTCTGTCTCTCTCTCTCCTACTCTCTTGAATTGTTAGCCATTTAATCTGCTCACTTTAATCAACCAGGCATGAACAACGGAAAGCAATAATACCGGTCTTTACATTCCAATTACATCCTCAATTCAAGTTTACTTCACACTCCAGACGGTTGAAATCATATTAGCATATTAAATGATAATCATGCCCATTGTCTGATATCAAGGTCAAATGCACACAGAATGGTGCTTTAATAGAGCCATGCCTCAGATCACAGGCTGTTTAATCTAGAGAGAAAAGGTGTGCTTAATTTTTCCAGATGGCTTATTTTGCTCATTCTGCGTCTAATAAAATGCATCCAAAAGATGTGCAGCTCTAACTCAAATCACGATCAAATATAATTTTAACAAAATTGCCAGTCACAATTTCACACTAGCCTATATGTAGCTGCAGATTATAGAGGAGGTGGTCTTCTTGTAGTTCAGACTGTATAGAATGTTGTGTAAAATATATTGAGATGCCTGAGGTTAATCACATTACTGTACAGTTATCAATACAGAGTTAAATGTTCCTATTAAAGTAGACCAGTGCAATTGCTCTTGACATTATAGGAATGATGACGATGATGATGATGATGATGATGATGATGATGATGATGATGATGATGATGATGATATGATGATGATGATGATGATGATGATGATGATGATGATGATGATGATGATGATGATGATGATAGTGATGATGATGATAATAATAATGATTATGATTATGGTAATGATGATAATTACATTAATCTACATTTGCCACACTCTACCCAGGTG
Source organism: Mesocentrotus franciscanus (assembly GCA_037976565.1). Classification (NCBI taxonomy): domain Eukaryota; kingdom Metazoa; phylum Echinodermata; class Echinoidea; order Camarodonta; family Strongylocentrotidae; genus Mesocentrotus; species Mesocentrotus franciscanus. The sequence goes on from CP137685.1 coordinate 11,709,160, forward strand.
TAGAAAGTGGCTATCTGGTTGGAATATTCTGGCACTGCGCCATGTGCTCTAAATGGTTACCAGAGCTTTAAAAGCCGGGGTATTAATTCTCAAAGCTCTTTGAAAGCGCATAGGGACATTAAATCATATACGCTATACTAAAACGGAATATCATAATCGCCATTAGTACAACTACATCCTATAAAAATTTGCACTAACCTGGCTGGCAATTCAGTTCGTCTGATCCATCGTTACAGTTGTCCACATCATTGCATACATTCCCCTCAGGAATACACTTAAGATTGTTACACTCAAAATGATTGGCAGGACAGTCTGGTGGATAACAGTGAGACAAAAGTAAGACAAGGGTCTTATTTTGTAATTTATCAGCAAATAAACTAACGATGGTGCATTTGCGTACACTGACACATTTCTCTCCTCAATCTGTGGTAGATCGTAGGACAGTTCACATTTTTACTCATTCACTACCTCGCAGTAGGCTCTACCATTTGTTAATCTCCGGTATTAGGCAAAGTAAGGTTAAGCAGGAATTGTATGGAAAGAAAAATAGATGAAGTTTTGACTGCAGGGGTAAAAAAGCATCTCATATGAACCCCACTAGGCTAAGAGTATCCGAAGGATTGGTGATTGATTTATGTGGATATGACTATTTGATCATGAAATATAAGATCATCAAAAGGATAACATATTTGCTTTGTAGTAGTATCAGCTCTGGACCTAAATAATACAGAGAATCTAATGTAGATATTCCAGTCAGAGTGGATCTCCTCAATTTTGTCTTTTGATTATAAATATGATTTATCACAAATTTGTTGTCATATTTTTAGCTTGATCAATGAAGCATCAGAACCTTTGTTCATCCTCATCAATGAAAATCAAGAACAGAAACCATTTAGTGGGGGTTGTGGGACAGGGTTTGTGGTTGCCATTCAAAAGCAATCCACTGCATGGTTTGAATTCATTAGAAAATCAGTGTGATAGCAAATTGACTTTCATTCATGCAGTGCTTACCCCAAAGTGACAAATATAGTTAATGTTATGACAGTTCCGTCACCAGTAATGCACATCTTATGGTTACAGTTGCTGATGGATTGACAGAAATAACGGTATGGTGGTGAGGATGGTTAACCAAGTGAAAGAAAAACTTTTCACACTTTTTTTCTTTCCGCTGACTAGAGGATAGCTAGGCATACACATGTAAAAGTACATCAGACTCGGTTTTACACAGGTAGAAAGTGAAAATTAGAACAAATGTAAGACCTTGGTTGAGTTTGCAGAGGACCCCCGCGGCCTCTCCGACAACACAGTTATTCACCCCCCAGCCAGGGTGGGGGCAGTCAGCTAGGGACTGTTCGTTACCAGTGCAGCGTACATCATCCATGAAGATGTCAACGAGGTTTCCGTGACCGAATTCACCAACGATGTAGACGTCTGATGCACCTCTGTTCGGGGATAAAAATAATAATAATAATATAACAAATAATGGTCATTTATACGGCATTTTACACTAAGAAGTAACATAGTACAGTCAAACCTGCTTTAGTGACCACCTGTCTACAAAGACCACCCGTCTACAAAGACCACATTTTTTGTTTCCCTTGAAAATGGTTTCTCATTGAAACATGTACTAAAGGAACCTGTCTACAAAGACCACCTGTCTACAAAGACCACTTTTTGTGTTTCCCTTGGGCGGTCGCTATAGACAGGTTTGACTGTACTTACAATGTCAAAAAACACAGGCACAAAAAGACTAGCTCTGAGGGAAAAGAAATGCCGACAGATTTCCTATGGTTCGAATTCAATTCAATTCAATTTTAATTTATTCCTTTCCATAAAAATCACATTAAAAAAAGTATGGTATATTATTACAGATTTTAGAAGCAGTAACACTACATCATTTATCAGCATTGAAAAGAGTTTATACGGGAACTACGAGTCTAGAAGTGTCATTTATGGAACAAAGATTACTTGTGGGTAAGTAAATCATGTCGGTAAGGTAAGAGGGGCCAGTATTGCGACAGATTAGCCCTGTGCTAAACAGGCTATCCAATAAAGTCTACTTCTAAACGTGGCCTATAATATACATGTGGAAACAAGTCTTCAAGTGCTTGTACGTCAAACGATCTGGTAAAAACTGCTTCAAGGAAAAAATTGTACATCCCAGTACAATTCCCTACTCTAACCCTAAACCTACATGTAACCTAAATCCCAATTGGCACCTCAACCCTATAGAGTGGTGAAGTGTGACGTCATCAAAAATCTATTTTTGGAATTTCTCAATTTTTTCAATTTTTCAATTTTTCAATTTTTCTCAAATTTCTCAATTTTTCCTATGGGAACTCAGTGTTATAAATTGCTCTGGCTCATAACATTAGGAGCCAGAGCAATATAGCACTGAGTTCCCATAGGCAATCTTTTTATTCAGATGGTCATATCTCAGCCAATACTTAACATATTCAATTGGTTTTCGACATTTGGACATTATTTTTGGTGCTCTTTCGGAAAATGAAGAAAAATTTGAGAAATTCCAAAAATAGATTTTTATGACGTCACAGCTTCGGTACTCTATACCCTATATCTTCAACAAAATAAAGCCCATAGCAAATCGTTCTTGTGATCTGATGGCTATTTTTAAAACTGTTCTTAAATTGTACCAATCACCTGAAATAATAATGTGTATCTATAGTTAGAATGTATAAAATCAGCTTCAAAAAACTTTACCTGGCATTACATTATAGGTATAAAAACGGTTAAGGAGTATGATACTGTTCACCGAGTATGTATTTAAATTACATTATTAACCGTATCAGACATCTGAGCAGGGCGATTTTTAAATTGTATTGCCCTCTAAGTTTAATTGATAAGCCAACAAAACTACGCGCGAAAAACAAATATTGACCGCTCAGAAAGGTCAATGGGATTTTGTGTGTAGTTTGCCGGTCAATATTATTACACAGTAAATCAATGAACAAATATTATTGCCCATTCTGGAAAGTCAATGGAAAATGCGTGTTAAACTAGTGGGCAATAATGTAAAGCCAACATCCGGGTTTTTGTAATTTTCTTTGCGCATCTATTACAGCGTATGAGAACCTGCGCACTTTGCGCGCACTCTATTGTGACGTAATAATCACACCAAGGCACACTGTTTGCAGTGTATCGAAAGTTTTTCAAGCACTAGATGAACAGTGCTGGTTTGACGATGTTTTGCAACTTTTCATGCTAAGAAACCCTGTGCAGTGTAGGCTACTGTGTTTTACATAATTTAAGAGTATAAGAAAGTAAGAGTTTCTTGTTTGCTCTAGATGTCTGATGTGGTTAATAATAGTAATATTGACTGCCTATTTCAGGGCAATACGACTTGTCATATATCACCCTCACCTTCGGTTCGGGCGATATATGTCGTATTGCCCTGAAGGCAGTCAATATTACTTAAATATCTCTTTGTAGAAGTAATATTTGAAACTCATAATCTGAATAAAGTATAGCCACATGGAACCACATACATCAAGATCAAAACGTGTTTTGGTGTTATTTACAATTTAAAAAAGACCTAATTGACATTGCTTACAACTAGCCACTACCCCAGTCTCGTCCTGGTGAATCAGCGCCTTTGATTAGGCAACTAGATAATGGCTCTCTACAAATTTCCAGCTTTGACTGGATTGCAAAAGCCGCTGGAGCATACGTACGTCAGATACTCAGATAACCAAGTCACTCACCTCCTGTATCCTAACTGCCTACAGACAACATGTCCATCGCTCAAGTCCCATTCATCATCGCATACCAAACCCCACTTGCCCCGGTACTTGACCTCCACGCGACCTTCGTTCGGAGCAGTTCCATTGACGATACGGGCTTCAAATTCTTCCAAGGTACCTATGGAAATCATTAAGGCAAACCAGGAGTGAGACAGGGTTACTAAGCCTATCGCACCCTACACGATCCGACTATGATCTAATTTTGAAGGAATATGCTATAGCATTTGGGAGAGTTATCCATGATTATGTCACAATCCACTGACAAAACTGCAAATTTGAGATTTGCATAGGATTAGTGATCTCATATTTCAAGCATTCATAACTTTCTCATTACTGATCCGATTCATTTCAAACTTTTGCCATTCTGTTATCTCATTTTTCTGCTTTCACACAAATAAACATATCACAAGGGCTGGCTTGCCCTTTTTAGAACAAGGAGTTACCATATGGACAAGTTCATTACTGAATTTCTAATTTATATTGAATTTTATTACTGGTTTTATAAACATCAATTGTAAACTCTTATTTTACTATCAACCATATTTTAATCTTCTTTCTTTCTTTCTTTGTTCCATTTTTTCTTTTGTTTTCTTCTCCTTCTTATCATTCTTCTTTCACTTCTTCTTCTTCTTTTTATTCCTTTTATCATATCACTTTAATTACTGAATGTCTTATTTTTATATTTGCCTATTTCACATTGTACTGTCTGCATTTTTGTTTATATGTTGCAGTTTTATTTGTAAATTCAGGATGTGTCAGCTTTTAGCTGTGACTTTGAATTGTTATCAATAAACCTTATCAATTCAATTCATTTCAATTCAATAATAAAGCAGACTACGGGGTGGTGGAAAGTGAATACTATACATACCGCAATTAGATTCATCTGTGAAGTCCCCACAATCATTATCGCCATCACACAGCCATTCATCTGGAATGCACCGGTTTGATGGACAGGGATGGTACTGAATTCCATTAGCGTTTGTACAATCAGCTGTTGGGAGTAAGGGAGGGGGGAATGTGACTGCATTTATAAAACATCTTCGCTTACATTACAATAAACTGTTAATATGAACATGTTGAATTTTTATGTTAAATTACGTCTGACCTCTGGCCCATCTACCCTCATATATAATCAGTTTATCCAATAGTCTGGAGTACAATTCAAGACATATCTGAAGTCCCATTTATTTTGCTAGAGAAAAATGGATTGTATAACCTGTCATTTTTAAAGTGATATGTTATAATTGTGTAAGTTTAAACGTGTACAATGAAAAAAGCGCTATATCAAATACTTTTGGATTGAATTGGATTTTGAGTATGTTTTGTCCTCAAGCTGACATCCAAGGGATGAATCTCTAAATATTACAATGATATTAAACACAAAAATCAAACAAATGACAAAACTTGTCTGTAGACCCTTTTACACGACATGTATTACTTATTCAAAGAAATGCAATCCCTCTATGTAGATGTATGACTGTAAGCACCAGTTTATAGTATCGGATGAATTAGATTCAAAACTTAACCCGTTCACTACTAAATTTTCTCATTCCCATAGCCTTAACACAGGGACAACCCGGTTCCAATTGGCAATGGGTGCATTGATGGGGATCCTTCTGTCATCACACATTCAAACCACACAAAAAATGTTCTTTCTACATCTCTTTTGGTGCCCTTTGCAACTTACTTGTCTGCGAAATTCGCTCATAGTGGGAAACACCCTGACGATTGAAAAGCCTTCCGTTTTGCGATCGACTGACGTTAAATAGACTACACGTTCTCTCGGGTGCGATATAATCAAAGGACCGGCAGACAAAAGTCATGGCCGAGACGCAGAATCGTGCACACTCGTCGGCTGTTTTCTCCATGTAGATGACAGAGGGCTCCCTATTTGGGAGGAATTTGTCGGCAATGATGGTGAAGTCATCCATTGGATCAGCTGAAAATAGAAGAAAGAGAAGAACAAAAATGATACTACTATAAGGTTAACAACCTTGTTTGATGGATTCACATCACATCATAAATTCCTTTTAATGGGCTATTTTGTAATACATTGTATAATGCATTTTTATAGAGATATATATGGAGACTTGTGGCACATGCCTAAAATTCATCTGGAACATTTTAATTGCATTCCAAAAGTAAGAACGCATTCAGGATTGATTGCACGCTAATAAATCAGACAAAACATATGCTTGCATACCTGCCAACCTTTCACAGCAAAAATTAGGAATCTCTAAAGGCTAATCTAGGAATACAATCTATTTCATATACTTTCTACACAGCAGTTTACAGAAAAAGAGACAAATCTAGGGTTCAAAGCAGTAGTTTGAAAGCTAAAAATAGGAACAATTCCTCCAAGATAGGACTAGTTGGCATCTGTGTACTGGTTTGACCAAACAAGAAGGCCATTTATTAGTAATTGGTGCTTTTATCATCAAGAAATTCTTATCTGCTGAGAGCCAGAAGGGCTCTTATCATTTCACATTTAAGAGTTAACACCCTTCTTGCGCTCAAAAGATATCATGCATGTACCGCTATTCATCTAGTATTCAAATGTTCAAATCTGCATGTATCAATCACAGTCACAAGTTTCCTTTATGTTAGTAATTATGCACCATGTCTTCCGAACCAAACCGATGTCCCCAGTTTAATAGCTAGGTTTGAGGACTGCATATCTGAAATCAAGAAGTGGATGAACAATAGCTACTTAAGTATCAATGACAACAAGACAGAGTTCATCTTCTTAGGGTCGCCTCAACAGTTGGCAAAAGTCAGCATTCCTCATATTGCAGTGGGTGAGATAAGGATGCCACCAGTATCAAAGGTACGGTCTCTCGGCCTTCTATAGGACAGCAGCATGACAATGGAACCTCACGTATCTGCCTGTGCCGTTAGAACTGCCGTCTACCACTTGAGAAACATTTGTAGGATTCGCGAGCATCGATACTCCACAGGCCACCAAGCAGGTAGTTCATGCTCTTGTCACTTCGAGATTGGACTTATATAATGGTACACTCCACGGATTACCTGACTTGCAAATTAGACATCTGCAGAAGGTTCAGAACTTAGCAGCACGCCTCATCACTGGTTCTAAATCCTCGAATCACATCACACCAGTACTCAAACAATTGCACTGGCTCCCAGTGAGACAGAGGCTAGACTACAAAATACTATCCATGATATTCAACATCAAGTCAAATCAGGCTCCCAGCTACATGATGGAGATGGTAGAATGGAGGAAGCATTCGAGACGTCTCTGCTCAGGAAATGTTGACCAGTACAAAGTACCGCGGTGTAAAAGATCATGGGGTGATAGGTCATTTTGCATTGCTGCCCCACGTGCCTGGAATGCCCTAACCTTGGACCTGAAGTTGAGCTCATCAATTAGAACCTTTCAACAAAAATTGAAGACCTTGTTGATGAATAGGGCGTACTGTTAATGTTAGGATAATTATCTGAGTTAGAATATTTTTCATTACTTTTGGTTATTAGTAGTATATCTGTAGTTATGTTGACCATTTGTCGCCTTTTCATTTTGTAATATCTTAGTTCTGTTGAATTTTGATTAATGACCATATCCTTGTAATGTGTTTGATTTGTTGATCTGTGCGCCAAGGGAGCCTATATGTCAGCAGAGTTGAGCGCAATATAAATGTAGAATTATTATTATTATTATTATTATTATTATTAAAAAACATATATTTTATTTCACACATAATTATTTATCTTGGGATAATTCATTTAAGATAATGTGTCTTTTATATTGCATTATAATGATGATACATCAACTAATTTTCAGCCTAATATTTGAGTAATCTTTTACTTCTATTTTGTATAATGATTAACGTTTTGTTTCCAAAGCTCTATACATGTATCAACGTGTAATTTTGGTTTGTATAAATTATGTACTTTAATTTCTTATTCATTTTCTTTCTTGTTTTAATTGAGGATCCTATTTCATTACCATTTTTAACATTTTGCAATGAGTCCCTGGACTACTACTTTGTATTTCTAATAAACCACATTGAACTGAATTGAATGAGAGGGAGCACTCTAACAGAGCTTTACCATTATATCGAAATGTAAACGATTTCTCAATCACTGTATAATTGTTGATTCAAGATTATTTATGGACCCACTAGACTTGTCAGCTACTCCAAATATTGTGTTTTGAAGTTGTCTGACTTTTCCAGTAGTCAAAGGCTTTATATCGCCAAGGGGGTCACATGCATGTCTCTGCAATTGCGGGGTAATGGTGTCAATACCGTTCTATTTGTTGAGAAAATAGGCAATATTTGGGACTACAGACACTGCAAGAACATCTATAAAATACATGAACATCTCTTTGGAAAAGAAAACACAATATAGGATTGATTGATCAACACACAAAGGCTCCATAGGATGTTTCTACAATATCCATGCACTATTGACATAATAAATAGAGGAGTTTTGAATTGTGTCAACAGAGATAGATGCAGTATTTACTCGGTAGACAATCAGTAATATTACAGACAATGAATGTAGACTAACGGAGAAGAAACCACAGAAGTGCAGTGCAATGCACTTTATTCTGCGAAGTCTAACTTGAGTGAATTTCATGTGCATAGTACCAGGAAAATGTGGCATATCTAAGATTTTTACTCTGGATCTTGTAGATCTACAAGGTTTAAACAAAGAATACAGAAGCTATACTGAACAGTAGGTATTATGAGAAAATAATATAGTTTACATGTACATACACAGTTACAAAGTTAAACTCCACCAACAAAAAAATAACACAAATGGAGAAGCAATATACACTGAAGCCTTTTAAAACACACTGTCATGAAATGACATGATTTATCTAACATGATTTGTTTAACTGTAATTTGTTATGACTGTTATTTGTTTAGGCGACTGGTCAAGAAACTACATGGTACATAGCAACATTGAAAATGCGCACACTTGACATTATACACAGCAGTTTACTAATCGTTTGTTTGTAGCAGTTTTTTGCTCGGTATGACTTCCAGATTTCATTTTTAACTCCTAAAGTTTCACCCCATATTTGAAGGTATGTTTCTGGAATAATTTGTCATTATGTTTTAAATAGCAGCTAAGATGAGTAGCAGTTATTTATAGTTTGCATGGCGATTTATCGATTCGAGTGCATTCATTCATGCACACAGATTATGTTGATTGTCAAGTTGATGTTGAAACTAAAAGTGCCTTTGTTTAGCTTGAAAAGGAGAGTGATAAGCATGAAATCATTATTGGTTGATGTAGAATATGTGCAAGAGTCACAGTTGAAAGGCAGATTTATGTAAATTGTGTATATGATGTGGAACAAGGAACGTTCCTGCGGGAACTATACTATTACTTTTACTTGGATTTCTTTAGAAAACGCTCTACGCACAATGTCGGCGGCGGAGTGATATTTTCAACCAAATTTCTGTGTGATAAGGCACACGCTTAGGTTTAAAGTTAGGCGTTTCATATGAAAATAGTGCTATGCAATCATGATCAGGACACATGCATGTTTTATATGTTTCATATTTTTAAACAGTACTTTTTGGATTCATTCTCTTGTTGAAGAAAAAACATTAATTTCAAAACACACTTTGTGAAATACCAGCATGATATCAGTAGAGAAAACTCTTAATTATTTCTTATTCATCACAATTAATGTGAAAGTTGTTTAACAGGGTTTGAAACTACAATGTAACATTCCATTTGTGGATACATTGATCTTATGAATATTTTTTCTTGTCTGTTTGGTTTACAGGGTAACCAACACAGTTGTTGAATTTGTTATTCTACGTTTGTACACCACAAGAGATTAAAGAAGGCATCAAGAATCAAGTTACACGCCTGAGCTATTCTCTTTATTGCAACAACGTGTAAAGTACATGTAAGTCTATTGAGTCCATCACACACACCTAACTATTTAATGTGAGCATAATGCATAATGCATATTTGTATAAAATTGTTGATTAAAGTGATATTTCAATTGGCACAACCATATGAATTTGTAACCCCCGATTTTTTTCACCTAATTTGAAGCTTTTAATCAGCCCGGGTCAGCTGTGCGCATACAGAACCGACTACGCGTACAATGTCCGCGCAGCTGTGCGGCTGAATCTGATTGGCTCTGATTGGATCACTCTAGGTTCGCGACTGTTCTATTTAGAGCACGGGTGATTGAATAAAAAAGGGAGTCTAATACTTAGTAATGGAGGTCTTATAGATGATGAATCAGTAATATGGCCAATATACACACATACACACAGTTCAATTCGATTATTATTTTCCGTATGCAATGCATGAGAGAGTAAGCGCAATTATGATCCACGTTAAAACCCCTTGATTTCCCCCGAGCAAGAATGGTACGACCCGGTCCGCTGGCTACCTACAGATTTCAGCGATCAAGAGGCACACACGTTAATCAATGGAGAAAAGTGGAGTTCCCAAAATCAGACGATGGTACCGATTGGTTTTGTCTTTTGACGGTGGTTTTTTTCATCCAATGAGAATCATTTATATATGAAAATGTTCAGAATGAACTGAATGACATGAATCTTTTTCCGATGGTAAAAAATAGCCCTCTCCCGGCAAGAAACAGACAGATATAGCCAGGATTTTTCAGTCAAAAAGTCGGATACCACAGAAATTTTGACCAAATTGATGAAATATAATCAAAAAATGACGGTGCGATGGAACAACAAAATATCATGATTTTTACATCACCGTAAAGAAGAAAAGTCAAATTTTCTAATGCTTTTTCCGATGGTGAACTAGGCCTATCGGATCAAAAGATGTAGTTGAAAAGGGCCGGAATTTGGCATATTTTTAAAGCTTTTCACGTCGGTGCGCGGTACGTTTGAAGAGGTGACGCTTAAGTGTATGGGTAAAATCCATATGAGTATGTTTGCAGACTCCTACATTTTTATTCTTAGATGTAGGTAATGCCTTATAGTTGCAAGCAATTATTTTTTCATAAGCAAAAATATTGTCATGAAAAATAGAGGTTTTTTTCACTATTTTGAGATATATACTCAACATATAAAAGAAATTGAATTCGCAACATTTACTTTCTGGAATAAACATGATAACTCTCACTTGTATTATAGGCACATTTTCTTTGAAGCTAATTTGTAAAATTATTTATCAAATTGATACTACTGAAAAAGCAAATTTCCAAATGGAAAATAAATACTTAATTTTTTTTCCCTTCTAATTTTGCTTCTTTTCCTTCACAAGAGCATGTGGTATCTCTGTTTTCTTGAATGACTATAGTGCCGAATCAACCTCAACAAGACACAGTAGTTTAATGGCTGGAAGAGTTGGAATGAAGCCAAAATTTGAGATGAATGGGAGCATTCCCACGCAAAAATTGATAGCCATAACAACATTAATTGACTGGCGGTAATATACAATTATTATATAGTTGATTCATATCATAGTTCAGGGACTGTCACATGATTTGATTGTACAAGTGGGATTCCTGTATGCAGCTGGCATTATTGACACTTATATTGTTTATGGAGTATGGAGTGAGAAACTAGCTAAATACCAAATAAGAATTAAGGCAGAAATGGGGTTGTTTTGAAATCAAACAGTCCCAATTCAAAGTGGAAAATCAAATTCCAGGACTTTCAAGCATAACACTTGTGTTTTCCCAGGACAAAATTTGTCTTTTCCCTATGACAAAGTTTACAATGAAACAATGAAACAAACAATAGGGTGAGTCACAACGCACTTTCTGGCATATGCCGAGTCACAAAGCACATATTTCAAATTCCTTCCCCACGTGGCCCACCTGCCCTGGGAAAAATACTGAACCTGTTACAAAGTAAACAATATTGAACTCCTCTCCATTGATCTCGACCTATACAAATATGGACGAGCTGTGGCTCGAACACACACAGCTTATGCATCAAAAGCATGAAATAGAACACTTCTAAATAGACCGTTTTCACAACAAAGATTGTACCTGTATCATAATGAGAACAGATGACTCATCTTTGTTAACCTATATGTAGAGTAGTGCCAAGGCATTTCATTTAGCGGTTCCAAACTATTGCAATGTTTTTAATGTAATAGGTCTTGCTTGATCAGACAGTCCTGTGTGAAGACGAACATTCATATATGAGATTTCAATACACAAAGAAAATTGGCCCTTGTTCAATAAATAAAGTAAATGGATCAAGGAATTCAGCATGCATTAGTTGTTGCTTGGTGAGGCAATCCTATGAGAAGGTCTGAGGAACATTCATGTATGAGATTTCAATACACAATGAAAATAGGCCCTTGTGTAACAAGATCTTGGGTGAGGTTATGGCAAAGAGACTTACGACATCCAGCTTCATCACTACCATCTGTGCAGTCATTTTGGCCATTGCATTGGAGTCTCTCAGGAACACAAGATACACTAAATAAAAAGAAAATAATTAGGAGTGTATTGAAAATTAATGCATATAGTTGTTGTTTTTTCTAGTCGATTCCTCTAAGACAATAGTTTTTAAAAAAAAATTTATTCTACGATATCTACGCTATGATTTAGCATCGCAAATCAGGTTAAATATAAGCCAACATGGTAAATTTTCTGTAGGGCCTACAACTCTCTACATACACAGATATGGTACTTTTTAAAAGACCGTAATTTTTCTGAGAAACTATCTGTTGACACTAAACAATATATGTGTACAGACACACCCCATTACAGCTGGCAGTGCATGGGTACAAAGTGCAAATTGCGAATGGACGACCTCGCTTCAGCAGGTCTTTTACAGTTCAACGTACTCTGCCTTCTATAGAAATTCACCCCAAAATGCAGAACTCGGTCAACATCTTTCGGTGGCAATGTTACAAATTCCTTTAAAACAAAATGTAATCTTACATTGTGAATGCACACTTTTTACATTATAGAATTTAAATACCCAATAAAACACAACAATTGTCCTAAAAACATGTTTGATTTCCAATAGTCATACAGGTGACTGTACACTAGATGCGAGATTTCACTGCCGAGATTATTTGATTATTGAAAAATCAATATTAGGCACAGGTCTAAATCTATTTTGACAGCATTACGATAACAATCTTATCGACCCATGGGAGCAGTCGCTGATGGGGGAGGAGGGGATTCGAGAACGTGAACGCTAATTGTTCATGATGGAGATGAAAAGATAGGGACGAATGGCCATAATTGGTCCTATTGTTGTGGCGTGTGACTGAGCACAATCTCATGTGAAAATGCTACATGTAGCTGAGTACCAGGTAATTTTTTTTAAAGTTAGTATGGTAGGCTCGCTACAATATTTGCCACCATTCTTTGCAGTATGAGTGAAATGATAAATCAAATTGCGATTCCTAAACATTTGACATACAAAAATTAGAAAGATTGTTCATCTCTGAAGCGATATTGATTGTTTTTATTTCATTTCAGCAATGACATACCATATCCACTGACAAGTTCTTTTACTTGTCTAACACCTTTCATTTAAATTCATAAATTTATCTCTTTATCCTAATAAAAGACAAAATTCATAGATTGATGGTTGGATGGATGGAATAGCAAGATAATAATACAAAATTCTTTGTTTTTTGCTAAAGAGAAATAATTAAGCGAATAAGAAGTGACATGATCTAAAACATCTGGCAATCTCAAAAACCAGATTTCATTTGGTAACTTATCTCAAACCTTAACCCATGAGTTTGTGGTTCTCATGCTAAATGTAAAAAAAAAGAAGGTGTAAAAAGCCAGATGGGATATGTGCATACACCATCACAATTTGATTGCACATGGCTGTGTTATTATGTGGTTTGATATTGTAGGGAAAAAAACCCACCCTGGATCTGCCTTGAAATGAAACAGGTTACAAGGCCAAGTGCATTCGTAGACCACAATATGATTGTGGTTGTGTATTCTTTGGTTTTATAACTTATGACAACTACCCCTAAATCTGCTGTAAAACATGAAAGGGGACAATAATACCAAGTGTATGAACAACCAAAATGTGATTGTGGTTGTTTATTCTTCGGTTTGGTAACAATTATGACAACTACCCCTGAATCTGCCTTGAAACGAAACAGGGTACAAGGCCAAGTGCATTTGTAGATTACAATGTGATTGTGTATTCTTTGGTTTGGTAACTTATGACAACTACCCCTAAATCTGCTGTAAAACATGACAGGGGCAATAATACCAAGGGTATGAACAACCACGATGTGATTGGTTTGGTACCTTGGACAAGAAAAGCCACTTCTAAATCTGCTCTTAAATACATGTGAATGAGCAAGCCACAGTGTAATTGTGCTTGTGAGTTATTTGGGTTGGTGTTTGTTCGCATTCCACGAAATAAGCCCTTAGATAAGATATGATCTGGAAGTGGTTCATCGAATCAACATTTGTTACTGCTCTTAAATACATGTGAATGAGCAAGCCACAGTGTAATTGTGCTTGTGAGTTATTTGGGTTGGTGTTTGTTCGCATTCCACGAAATAAGCCCTTAGATAAGATATGATCTGGAAGTGGTTCATCGAATCAACATTTGTTACTTCATTCATACTGTCACTAAGGAGTGAAGCTCCTGACAAGAAATCAGAGTCATTACACAATGAACTCATAAGTCACAATATCAATTGAGACTTTTATTCAAGGTGAATGATTGCTTAGCGACGCTTACAATCAATCAATAGATCGCAATGGAATAGTCTTTGTTGTTCAGACCCACCTTCCAGAAGCACATTCAAATTCAGCTGCCGTGCAGGCGACAGAAGGTTCAGGAGCTGGGAAAGACAGAAAATACAAGTAGGTGGCCATGAGATATGTCAACCTATTTAAAATTTAGTCTACACTGTTTACAAATAACATTGAGATATAAAAGGAACAATTGTCTTAACAGGAAATTTGTCACACGATACCAGTACTGATACCGTGATTATTACCTCAATCACGCAGCCAAACCAACAAATTCTTGTCTATTCAGGTATTTATATCAGATTTGGTCAGGGCCAAGGTCAGTCTGGTGTCAGTTTGGTGAGTGTGACTGGGGCAAGAGGCTTGGTTTAATGCTGTTTGGTCTATACAACCAGTCTGTCTACTACCCAATTTGTCTATTCCCATATCTACACCCAGCCTTTCTTCTATCCACATGGTCTAATAATTCTTACCATTTCTGTAAAGTCACATGGATTGGAAAAGAAGACCTTTGGGTAATAGTTATTAAGTTAATCTTTTTCTTTTCCGGCATCAATGTGACTCCCTTCCAAATGTACTCTTGTTTTGTATTCACTGATTTTTCTTTGTCTTTACCGGAAAAAAAAATAATAATAATAATTATTATTTTGTCTACTTATCGCTTGGTTTAATTACCAGTTAGGTTAATAGTCATTTGGTCTAATTTTTTTTGGTCTGATCTCAAACAAGTCTATCACCCATTTGGTCTATTGCTCATTTAGTGTAATCTCCAGTCAGTCTAATTCCCAGTTTGTCTAATGCCCATTTTGTCTACCACCTAAATGGTCCATAATCATAAATAATAATAATAATAATCATCAAATGATTATTAGACCTTGTGGATGGTCGATGAAACAGGTATTAGACAAACTGGGAATTCATGCTATTTGATGAATATTTTCTGTAAAATCCAAAGGCAAAAGAGAAATCTTTATGTTCGTTAATTGTCCGGACACCCAAACCCACATCATACATATAATAAAAGACTAGTCTACCTGTAGTAGGGGGAGAAGAGGATCTCCCGACACCTCCACCTCGCAGAAAGACAGGTAGTCCTTGCGAGGAGAACCAATGTGCACATACTGCCCTCTGATGGGGCTGGGGCACTCGATCCTGATGCGCTTGTGAGGGGTGCGGCTGGCGGCATTGGTCATGGTCCGTGTGATGCGACCACACTGGGTGCGACTGGATGGGTCGGTAGCGGAAGACCCGATGGTGACAACTGCTCCACGCAATCTCTCTCCTAAAAATTGAATGGAGGTACAATAAGATTGTCTTTACCACCATCTCTATTTTCATTTATATACAGGATACACAAGGTCAGAAATGTTTTCCATCTCTGACATGCTTATATCACAACTACTATCATAAAAAAAACGAATTATCATCGACTTCATCATCATCATCAACATCATCATCATCATCATCAACATCATTATTGTCATCATTATCATTATCAACATCATCATTAGCATTACTGTGATCTGCATAAAGATTGATAAGTCATGCTGTCTCTCTCCTACAGACAGAGAGATTGTAAATTAATAAGTCATCATCAAAATCATCATCCACATCACTAACAGTATCATTGAGATCAACACCATCATCAAAATCATAATCATCATCACTATCATCATCACCATGCATCACAATCATCATCATTATCATCATCATCTTCATCACCATCATCATCACCATCAACATCACAATCATAATCGTCATCTTATCACCATTACCATCTTATGATGAACGTGACTGATAACACCGTCAGTCTCTCTCCTACCAAATTAATACAACAGATCTAAATCATCATTATCATCAACATCATGACATTATAGTGCTATGCAGGGATTTGAACCTGGGACCTTTGCCCCTCCAGTCACATGTTCAAACCAATACATCTCTACAACCCTTCCTACGCTTAGAACAAAGAGTCCTTTTCTAACCTTGGGCATCTTTGTTGACTAGGACCACTGTAGTAACATCGTAGGTTGCTTCCAGATCAACGTACCACCACGAATTTGCTCTAGACTCTACAGAAGAACATTAAAAGGTACATTATGACTAAGGTAGGTCTTAAATCGAGGAAGTCTAAAATGTCAGATTCTCTAAGAAACATTACCATCACTAGAATCTGCACTGTACTAACCAAGACATTAATCAAAGAGATATTATGGCGACTTTCAATGTAGCTAGGCCATTAAAAAAAGAAAAAGTCTAAAATTTCAGGTTCTCTAGAAAACTGTACTAACAATCTCCCTATGCTCTACAAAACAACAATGACAAGTTTTGAGGAGGTTATAGGTACTTTTCTAAAGTTTCAGATTTTCCAAGAAAGAATACAACCACAAATCGACCCGGGGCTCTACAAAACAATGTTGAACGGTACATTATAATCATGATGCTAAATGTGTGTCTTAAAGGTATAGACCAGTTTTGGAAATGCCCCCCTCTCAAAATATGAAATGGAAGCTCTCATTACCAATCATGTGAAAGAATATGTTTTGACTAATACGTGATGATACAAATTTTGCCGGGAAACCGCCTACTAATTGATATATTTGGTAAATTATTATATCTATTTGGACCGGATAGATATCGCACACATGTCGCGTAGTCCCATATACATCTTTCTGTGTACAGTGCTTGTAACTTTACCAAGACTGGGCCAAATTTCTTATCATTTTGATCATTCCAGAACCTTGCAGTACACACCAATACTTATATGCTAGATGATCAACCTTTTCTGATCGATTCCACAACGTTTCTTTCACAATGCAATCGCATGACCAGAACTGGTCTTTATCTTTAACATATCAAGCAAGAACTAATTCAGAAATTTTAGATTGTCTGATAAGTTTCTGGTTTCAAATAATTCAAGAAACTATAAAACGCTTTTAAATTTTGAAAATCTTTCTCTACCTTAAAGTTAAACATTTATCTTTGCTGTATCTCAGATTGCATATTTTTTAACTGAAAACAAATTGATATTTCATGACTTTAATGAATAATTACTGATTCATGAATGACATTTCTAAGTTAATGGTCATCCGGGTTGCATAAACTTACGGGTTCTGGAGCATGATCCTTGATCGAAAGAGGGATTCGGGTTCCCATCGACGGCCAGGCCAGCATTAGCCATGATACCCCCTGAAGTGAAAGTAGTGCTCTGAAACGCAGGCTTCCCACGAGATACTGGTATCGGCCCTAGGTAAAATACATGTATGGACATAGAAAAAAGTTTGTAAAAATACCACAAGAGAAGATTCTGAAGTGTGCCAATTTTCAGAAATAGACCATTTGACTAAATGTATTAAAATTTGTGAATGTTTCTTCCCAAAACCACTCATGAGTATCTAAATTAATATGAATGTGTATAATATCATCCATAAAGAACAAGACGATGCAAAGTCCTCATGCATAAACAAGGCCATAGTAAATATGGAAGAACTATGTGGGACTGTAGGGGGAACATACGATAAACAAGACAAATGCGACTGCGTCTCCTATATGCCTCCACCCTAAATTCAGTATAGGAAGTGGATGGAATTACTCATGACATATCACGATGAAAACAAATTAAAAGACATTTTGGTGTGCCGGCCACTAGCTCCCGGAACCAAAGTAGCTGTGCCAAAGACCCAGAAGGGTTAAATGCCAAGGCTAGATCATGTGTCCTGCACTAGATCGGGATTGTGAAGTGGCTCAAGCAGAATACAGACTACCCGGTAAGTCTCAATCAAACTGTAGGGCCATCAAATGCAATGGACTAGTTAATGATCAATTGATAAGATGTAATGAGAAACATTACAAAAACATACAGTGGATACATTTACAACAGTTGAGTGACAGGGCATCTGGATGGATTGCAAGGTTTGCAATGCTCTAACAATTTGTTACCACTTCAGGAAAAAACATCTATATCATTTTACTATATCAAGCAATTTTTTTAAAATTTTGTATTTGCCAGCGTAAAGGCTGCAGTATATTTGGAAGAGAAAATATTTAAAAAGTCTGGGTGCGGCCTATGCGCAACAAAAGTCAAAATTTGGCGGTCAAAACAGCACGTATTCGTACATATGGGACTACAATGACTATACCAGTTAATGTACAAAACTACAATGGTTCAGGACATTGCCATCGCTAAAGCAACCTCAATCCTATAGCTCTCGCGCGCCCAGCTATGGCGCAATATACGACTGCGCAACTTTTTTTAAAAACCTTTTTTGTCTACGAAATGTCATACGAAATGTCAAAATCGGGTGTGTGGCCTATACGGCGCTGCGGCCTTAACGCTGGCAAATATGGTATTTACTATTTTATTTAATTATCATTTAATTGTCAAGCCCATTTGGCTTTTGCAGAAGCATCATTTCCATATTTTAATTTTTTTTTGAACATTTCGTTAATATATAGACTACATGTAGCTATGCTACTACTACTGTTATGATATTCCAACCTTTAACATATAAAGTTATGTGTTGGTTTTAATACGCACAACCAGCCGGCCCCTGTATTGTTATTAATTAATTAACGGTCACCATATTTTTTTGAAAGTGGAGCTGAATTGGTATGATCGTATTAAATCTAAATTCACACATTTTCGACACGAGACGATTCGTTGTACCGTTCTCGACTCTTGTCTTTGTCTGCTCCTTTTTCTTCCTACGTCCTCTCCCTTTTTTCTCTTCTGTCTCTCTGTCTCTCTCTTTTTTTTGGGCCAACTGCCCCACTGCGGCACCGCCACCCCCCACCCCTGGCTACGCGCATGCTATTTAATCGTAGACAAGAATAAAATGATGGAATTTAAAATGCCAAGGTAATGGCAGTGTTCCAATATCAATGAGTAGGAGTTCAACAAGACAACAGAATACAGTAGTTGAAAGAAATGTGGGGAATAGTAGAGCCTAGTCCTAGAGGGAAAGGGGAAAGGGAGCACCAATTCCCTGCCATGCCAAGCGCCCGGGCTAGCGGCCCGGGATGGACTAGCAAGCCGCTCTTAGCTTTATTCATGCGCCTGTGCCGCATCTCAAGCTACCTAGCACTGTACTGCAGCAAGGTCTGCCAATTAATAAGGACATCGATTTCCACCTACGGCCACGTCCATGCAGAAAGGGCGTTTGTCAGATTTTAAAGAGCCATAAATAGGGATTAAAATGAATTTTCACAGAATGATCGATAGGTAGCTGAGATACAGGAATATCAGTCAATCTAAAGTTTAAAAAAAATGTAAAAGTAAAATGAAAGATACCAAAGTTACCGTAGACATCCGTTTTGTCTTTCTCAGGCAAGTTCAGTTCTGAGAAACTTCCTCAGAAAGGAGTTTCGGAGTGTTGTTATTGTTGTTGGTTATAATATATTTTGGCTTGGAAACTCTGTGCGCCTGGCCTGTGCTTCGCTAGCGCATATAGCTGGTCCATAATTCGGCGTTGGGTCCACTGCATGGCCAACCCTAATCCTTAGGATGTATAGGCCACTCAGATACACGGGTGCAGTGTGCTGCTATAACATGCATGACGTCACTTGAGTTTTCTTGTTTCGGCCGATGTTGTTCTGTCAAGAACGAGCAAAGAAACTCCTCCCCCCCCCCCTTTTTAAACGTAACAACAACAAAAAAAATAGAACAGAAGCATGCACTGGACATATAGACGGATAGACAGTGACTTACATTACAATTACATAATACGTTCATATTATTTAAAAAAAATTATAATAACAAAATGGAGAGAGAGAAAAGTGAGAGAGAGATTCGAGAGAGAGAAAGAGAGAGAGAGAGAGAGATGGGGGGTGTTAAAGGATATCGTATTTCTTTGTTTGTTGTACATATCTTAATATAGTTCGTTGATTCTTTGGAGAGAGTACATTTTCCAGGCTTAGTGGTACATTCTTAATTCTTTGTCATAGTTAATTGTTCGGAGTGTCTATAGCTAGCTGTTACACTATATATATATATATATATATATATATATATATATATATATATATATATATATAGCTTTGCGCGAGTCTCATATTATCAAATTAAATGACAGCTTTCGATTTGCTTAGAATTCCTTCATCAGAACTAGAATGAAAATATAATAGCTTAGAAGGGACTGAAAACTGAAATAGATTCTGCATATATCTTTCATGATTTTTCTAAATGTTATACAGGCAACTGTTGATTAACTAAAAAAATCTTTCATTTTCATGTTGTTTAAAAATGAGACCGGGTGTAAAGTAGGCTAAATTGTAAAGAAAAAAAACTTGGTCAAGATCTACTAAAGATTAAAACAACTAAATACATGAAAGTGACAATTAAACCAATTGGCTCATTTTGCTACACTGAAATACAGATTACAGTACACTTTTATGTACATTAAGAAACTGTTTAGGGTAAAATAAAAAATTGAATCGTAAGGGATGCGGTACAGTTCATCTGTTCCTTTCAATTCGGGCATATATATGCAACCACCAACTCTTTTAATATTCTATTAATATACATTATTAACTTCTCAAAAGTTTTAACATCCTATCCTCTTCTGGCATTTCATGAAAAGCCAAAACTATTTGTATCTTTAGCATTGATTGATATCACTTTAAATTACGAAGAACACAATTTAGATGACTAACTCTCTTTCTCCTCTCTTTGCTTTTCAACTCAAATTTCCCCACCCCCTGGTCATGAGGCTACCCATAACCAATAAAGGTTGATTGGTCAGATACTTTTCCAGTGTTCACTTGTTCCCACACAAACTGTAGCTTTGACATCAAAAAAGTATATCTAAATGCACGGTCTGATGCTTGAAAATAAATATCATATCAAATGTTACATATGAAGAAGAAAAAAAGATTACAAACATAAGTATTATGTAGCTTGTTTCTTTCATTATTATAGTGTTTAACATATCTTTTAATCATGAAAGGATGCCCAATCATGTGTAAGCTAGACTTTTAATTATCAAGACAAATATATTGGAGGAGTTGGGATGGCTGGGGCTGGAGTTATTCTATTATTTTTTTAATTATATTTTTGTAATGTATGTAATTGCCTTTCTATGCAGTTTCGCATAAAGTTATTTTAATGTCATACAAGTTTAGAGTCCAATTCTTATAAATGAACAGTGCAGTATGTTGTACCAATTCCATACTCTCAGACACATGCTCCTCCACAAATAAAGCATTCAAACAGGCTAGGTATCTTGTGCACATGCAGACAAACTTTATTACATATGCATGTACTGGACCAAGAACATAAAATGTGCATCAATTACAAACTGACATTATTGCATGAAATGTGTTGCATTCATGATTTTTTCCCCCCTCTTTTTTTACACTGATATAAAACTATTCATCAGCTCATTGTCTATATAGAAACCACATGGTTCTAGAATCAAAGCTATTTAGGGGAATTAGAACATTTAGAAGTCACCAGTTAATCTTTGTATACACTTTACCCAGACAAATTCTTACAAAATTACAACATATAGAGGTACATTGTGTATACATGAAAATTGACTGCACTATTTTTTATTTTAGATGATCATTCGAACAGTAATTAAGTAAATTCTCTCAACTTATACAATGATGTTTTCCAATTCTTGACATTAAAAATGGCATCCTAACATAAAACTGGAAGTTTTGCTTAAAGCCCCTCTGTACTAGTTTGGCCAGGAGGGATTAGAGGGATAAGCGTGTTCATTGACAGGTGGTTATGTCATCAACTCAGCTGTCAATTAACGTAAGAAAAAGTGGATCATGGGGGACCAACGGGCACCGCTTAGGCATTGTTTTCTATATAGAAGGAGCAAGTAGCTACAAGTAGTACAGAGGGGCTTTAAATCATGCTACTGTATACAGTGTAAATACATTCATTTCTTTATCAAATGTCTATTTGATTGAAATTTCATCAAGACATCAGTCACACCATACTTAAAATCCACTTTAGCACCATGTCTGAATTAACTTCATCTCCCTTACTCAAAATAGAGTTGGAATCTTTCCATGATTATCATTGATACTGTACTCCGAGTGCCTCTTCTATTCCAGACATCGGCGATCAAAGCTCTTTGACTTCTTTCGCTGGTAATTTTTAATGTGCTGGTATTTCTGTTACAAGTCAAGAAATACACTGAGAGATCCACATATTTTACAGTTGATATGCTTTCTCACTGCCCTCAATTCTTATTTCTTTCCAGTTGATATCCTAATCTGTGCTTTCTCGATCATTATGCGACCTACAAACTGGAGTAGTCTTGAACCATCAAAGCAGATTTCTCTTTATCGATCATTCCACTTATTTTAAACTTATTAAAAGCAAAATCAAGTTTATGTCTGTTTTTATTTACTGCTACATGTACATAGGTTTAATATTGCTGAACTTATCAATATATACCACGTCTTATCCATACAGATTACATAAAAGAGAGCGCTATGAGACTTGTAGTAAAATTATATATAATAATATTTTATATTTATAAGAGCACAACACTTATAAAAAGTCGCTGGCAGTGAGGAAGTCACCAACCATTACTCACAACATCAAAATATCTTTCTATATAGGTCACTCTGTTTTGAAAGAAAACACATTTTGTTCCAGCCAAACTTTGACATCCCTGTGTCAACAATGGTATTAATATATGTAGGAGCAACAATTTTGATAGAGAATTAAGTCATAATTCACACTGTACTGTTGAATAATGATATAATTTCCTTCCGAAATACCCTTGTCCCTTTTCATGTAAGAAAAGGGAACCTATTTGTTCTGCATCAAAAAGCACATAATGACTCAACGAATCAATCTTGTATAGTATTGATGAAGGATGGCAAACCATTTTGGCTGCAATTTCAAAAGCCATTCATCCAAATCAAAATAGGGTTTGTAGAAAGAAAAAAACATGTTATTTTCTCTGATAATAAGTCTTGTTTTTCATGCAACATTTCCTTTTGACAATACATGTATTTGTATTGTAACCAATGTATTTGTATTTTAACCAATGTATCTTGAATTGGTAGGTGTAGCTGTGAAATTTAATTCTAATACTGTTTTAATCTCTAAAAATAAACTGTTTACAACTGTTTTAATCTCTGAAATTAAGCTGTGTACATAATGTTTCCTCTCAGCAAAATCATTTAATCAACTAATATTCACCAGATGGCAGTAGCCGACTCCTACGATTTAATTTTCTTTTTAAAGTCACTGTAATAAATGAGAAATGCACAGAATACTGCAAAATAATGATTGTCTGATTTATAAAGTACTTTTCCTGAGGTTATGGAGAGGCAATTACTTATTATTACCATGGCTTTAGCCAACCTACCATAATGATACGAGGAACTTAAGCATTTAAAGAATTTATTCCTACTGGGTATCGCTCTTCTTCAATGGAAGGCGAGCAGCAAATATAGATTGGCATCTTGCCAAAACCAACATTTGAGGTTAGCCTTTCTATCCAATTGAGTTTATGAATGATTGCAAATTCAAAATGCAAATTCTGCATTTTACAGACTTGTTTGATTGTGGTGTTTTGTCGTACATGCATAATATTCCATGGGAACAGATTTCACAACGCTAATATGAAACTACTAATTGCTGTTTCAATATTTAAAAAAGAAATTCTTTTAATCCAAACATATATTCACTTTTTGAGTGTAGTCCAGAATATGGCCGATTAATCACCAACACTGCGATCTCCCCCTACTTGCTGCTGCAAGGCAATGATAGCTTGGTCACTGAATTTCAATGCCGAGCGTACCATCGATGCGTACAGATTCCTGGATCACCCCATTTCCAGCTTGCAGCAGGGTGAGGATGGGAGAGATCGCGATAGAAAAATGAAATAACAACGTACAGATTCTAGACTGATTGGGTGGGACTTGACATCCACAGAATGGAGTTATTACCCAAAACAGAAAGAAAATAAAAGTAAGTAGCACACATATGACAAAGATTTTAATACATACAATCATGGTAGAGAATATCACTCATCTGGTTTCAGTTTGCATTTGTTCGTGTCAGAGATATTTAGATATATACACATGTATCGGGTTTAACATGACCTGTCACTGATTACAAATGAACTACAAACAAATATTATTCGATTTCCCATTATCGCTCCTAATACAAACAGATATATGTGCTTTTATCGCAAATATGTGCATGGGGGCACTTGAAGGAGAGTACACAGTAAATTTGATCAGTGTCAACAGTGTGTATGCAACCACTAACGTTGTTGAACAGGTGAAATGAGGAAGAGCCATTTAAAAATGAAAACTCTTGGCTGTGCTCTATCAAAATGTTAAATCAATTGATTGGGGAAATTCATAAATACTGTAAATAAATGCCCCATCCTCATAGGAATTCTTAAATGGAAAAAATTAAAGAATGATAAAAGGATGAACAAGAGAGATAGGGAAAGGAAAAGGGAAAAGGACATGAAAATAAGATGCCTGAACCTACTCCCGTCCCTTCTCCCTAATCAGTAGCCTTAGAAATTTGCATTTTCCCAAATAAGACTAGTGCCCTGTCTCCCTCCCCCAATTTTTTTTTCCAGTGCCCCTTCAGTAGGTGGACTCATGCTACGCCACTCTTAGCTAATACAGTTACGAGTATGTCCCCTGTTGAGATGGCAGATTTACAGAGTTAAAGGATAACTGCATGCTCTTGTCTTTAAAAGTTGAAAATCTATCTGAAAGATGTCACCAACAATGTAAAAGCTGGACTTCACACTGATATCCCAAATATATTTCAAAATACCCTTTTTGGGGTGCTATTTCTTCTCTTTCCTTCTCCTCTCTTTCATACTTTTTTTTCTTCTTTTCTCTCGATCTTCACATCAATAGGAACATCTAACCAAGGCCTAACCATAACCAGCTTTGTTTGACCTTTAGCCCCTTCTGTTATATATCAAACATAAATTATGTGATTTGTCTCACATGTAAATATTCTTCATATTATTTTTATTTAATTATTTGTCAGAACATCAACATAAAAAATTACAAAATATGTGTTACATTTTTTTGTAGACAACAAGCAATAATGCTGTTGTACACATTTATAATTTTAACTTTAAAGAGACAGTGTAATTCATTTCAACACCATATATAGTCTAACATTAACTCATTTTATGACAGAACATAATACATCACATCTTCATATTATAACTTTGGTGATATGAACAAAACACCCCTCTTTGTGTGCCCTTGTAGTATTATAAAAACCTTGTGCATCTTGCATCATTGTTTAAAGCAGAATAAACTGAACATGAAACCTGGGAAATTATTCTTTAGGCAAGCCACAGAGACTCATTTCATTACACACAGGTCCGAGTAATCATCTTCTCGTTAATAAACCCTAAGAAACGTGTCACTACCGCATACACGCCTGGAGCGTTGGGCTGAGCGCATCCATAACCCCAACTAGTCACGCCCACCACTTTCCAAACGGAGTCACTGTTCTCGCAGACTAACGGGCCTCCACTGTCCCGTCGCAGCTGTCGATACCACCTTGGAGGTACCCGCGCATAACATCTGAGGGTTAACTTGTTACCGTAGACATTTTGCCTGGTGCAGGTCGACCGTGGTAGGAGGGGCACGCGAGCCTCTTGCAGCCTGCTTGGATAATTATCGTTCCCTGGACAGGTAGGAGAAAAGAAAGATATTCTCAAAATTTGATTGTCTTCTCACACTTGGTGTATACAGGCAACTGTAAAGATACCGAGACACATACAGACTGTCCCATTACAACGCTCAAGCATTATACAGAATTAAGTCCTGCCAGGTACCCATTTACCACCCCTGTGTGGCCAATGTACCTTATGTCTTGCCAAAGGACATTAGTGCTGCGACAGTGATTTGAACCCTGTACTTTGTGGTTTACAGTCCAGAGACTTATCCACTGGACCACAACACCTTTGTTAACCTATTGGTAACTGATTTCTCTTGTTTCTATATGTTTATTACAGAAGCCATCTGGATACCATAGGTGATGGGTTAAGGGTACTACAGTATATGATTGTCACACATTTTGGGCTATCATGCAAAATCATTTTAACAGTAATGAATAGCAAGAGGTGTAGAAGTGTTGTAGTCGAGTCGTTTTGGACACTTGACTGGAAATGCAAAATTTGTGGGTTTGATCCCGGACCCAGCACTAATATCTTTTGGCGAGGCATTAATATACATTTGCCACTCCATACCCAGGAGGGAAATGGAGACCTGGTACGATAATGTATAGCCTTTGTGATAGTAATTGCCATATGCCCTCACGGTGAACATAATGGTAGGAATACTCCCCGGGGAGTGAAGATGGTGCAAACTATGCATGAACGGGGTGATAAGACTATCTGTAAAGCACTTAGAGACGGTATTTTGTATCCACCACTTTATAAATCCAGATTTGACATTATCCAGATAACACAAACAGTCCAGACATGAAGCAAAGTATGTCTCTGAAATTTGTAGATAATTTCAGCTAGTTGTCTTTACGCACTCAAACAAGGAAATACCGATGACTTTTTCCCTTTTACGCACATGTGGATAATCATTTTCCCTGACTCGATGCCAAGTTATTTTACATGTATTTTTAAATACATTTAGATTCAAGCAAGATATAAACACCTTACTTGTGAAAGTAAAATAGCAATCAAGGGTTATACACAACCTATCATACTTTCATTAACTTTAATTAATATCTCAACCAATTGACTTGAGTGATCTATAAAAGTGTGATTGAAACAAGAGCTCCATTGCTCCTGTCTATCTGGTAAATTAATGTTACAAAATCAATTTCAACTCAAGAGCCCTTCATGTGCTTCCTCTTCCTCTTCCTCTACGGAAAACAAAATACCCGCAAATTGATACATGTCAATAATAAAAAGAAATAATTTTGTTATTGAAAAAAGACAGCTGCATGGAAATTTACATAATCCATACTAACCGATTTGTGTGTAGGATAGAGATGAGAAGAGAATAAAGACATAATATTCTCTCCTTTTTTGTTTAGCAGCTGCATTATCCTTGAAGCAATTCACAGCCACATATCTTTAATAAGTGGGTATTGTTCCAGTTTATGTTTTCTTTCTGTGTACTTATTTGTTATTTCATCTCTTCCCTCTCCTAGGCCCCGTTGCATAAAACTTACCACTGATGATAGTTTTGCCATGAATATATTAACTACCATGGCAACATTTTTTATTATACTCAACAGCCAATCAAACCATGGTATCAATAGAAGTTACCATCAATGGTAATTTTTATGCAACAGGGTCCAGTAATCTCTCCTCTCCCACTCTCTCTCTCTCTCTCTCTCTGTCCCTTGCACTCTCTATCTCCCCTCTCTCTGCCTATTTATTCCTCTTTCTTTACTGCGCAATTCTGTACAATGTGTACATATGGGGAGTAAACAGTCCATGAGTACGTTTGTCCTAGCATCAAAATTTGACATTTGACATATGACATGTACCTGTGTTCCCCCAGCCAGAAATCCAACACTGATGATCTGCCCCAAACTCGCCATCTGTTGGTAGGCAGGCTGGCGTGACGAACGACGTGATGTGAACTGGGCGGTCCAGCCTCAGGACAGCGATGTCGTTGTTCGTAGTCCTGGAGTCGTAGTCCGGATGCTTGTAAAGACAGCTGATGCGGAAGTCTTGTTCGGAGGATTCGTTGATGTACTGGTGGTGTTCCCCAAGGCGGACCTTGAATGAGTTCTTGCCGTATCTGGACAGAGTTTAGTTTAGTGAAAAGAAGGTGGAAAAAACAAACCAGTAATAAATCTACATCTAAACTATGGGTATACAAGGTTTGTACTTGCAGTTCTTCCTGTGTGAACCAACTTTTGCTGATACTAGTAGAAATGTTTTATGTACATTCAACCATTGTTTATATCTAATGGTATAGGTTACTGGAAGTACTGTTTCAATATCACAATACAAGTATTGTAAAAATATTGTGAAATAAAAGCCGGCTCTTCGTGCTAGTTGCTCGGTCGGCTAATCCCAAAATATTGTATATCTTGCTCTTTTGTCAGAGTGACAGTTCTAGATGTGATTGTTGCTACATATGGTTGATATCCATGGGTGTAATGCTATTCATGTTGTGAATGTTGGTAGGATGAACTGTACATCACCTTTGGAAGCAGTGGGCAGCAGTCAGCACATGGGTTTCATCGATGAGGGTTCCTCCGCAGTAGTGACCACTCCCTCTTAGGATCAGCTGAGCTTGCCAGGGCCAGTTTCCTCTCTTCGCCGAGGATCCCCCTATGATTCTAGCCATGATGTTGCCGTTCTCGATGCCCCTAACTCCACAAGGCACTGGAAGTTCAGAGAGGTATATATAGAAAAGTCACAGAAATAATCAAAGTAGTAGGTCCATTTATACAGCGCAGCTACTACGGCGCTTAATACAAAGTATCATATTATTACCCGGCTTTAGCTGAGCCGCCATAATAAGGCGCTAAAGCATTCAAGGAATTTCTTCCTACCGGCTACGCATTTACTTCACCTGGGTGGAGAGTGGCAAACATAGATTAATGTCTTGCCAAAGGACATTGGTGCCGTGGAGGGATTCGAACCGCAAACCATGGGATCCAGAGTCAGGTAACGTATCCACTAGACCATAGCACCTCTACTCGACACCTCTAGTCATTATGTTTCAACTGCCTATAAAGCCAAAGCCTAGTGCTATACAAACTGCTGTTGCTACTATCAATCCAACATCATCGTTATTCCCACGCTGTGGGATTGGACGTTTCATTTCCCCCATAGCCATTCTGCAAGCCTTCCAGTCTTTAGTGTGTGTCAACAGATGCTCTCATACCTTCTTCTAGCATCTCCTTCACAGTTTTGTGAGATTATATAACGAACATATATGAAATACGTAGTGGTTAAGCCACATGCATCTATCAATCTAGTATAAATCAAGCAAATGCCATAGTGGGTAGTGTCTTTAGTACCATCGAAAATTTGCAAAAGATTCCTTTTCTAGGCTTTTGCTTCCATCATACATTACATAAGATGTATGAAGACATGAAGATGCTTGCAGAAGCCTAGTGTAATTGGTTATTTAACAAATCATATTTAGCATTGAAGAGAGATAGACATACTGAGGCTTTTCCTCTTGCGCCTATTAGAGTAATCCACTAGTCTAGTTCTGGACCCTTTTTTAAAAACTTTTTATTCGCCAACTATACGCGTTAAGTCGAGTGGTGGCGCGATCCCGAGTGATTGCGCGATCCCCGAGAACTGGTCCGGAAAAGGGTCCAGTGCAATTGCTCAATGCTGACGTCCTTCCCTGAGATTTTTCAGGGAGAGCAATTAAATTGGCCGTGCCTCCCAGCCGAAGCGCTAGTCTTTGCTTGACAGCATTTTGAAGTAGTAATGGGGAAATCTGGTATGGCCTAGTGATAAAATGATTTTATATTCCTTAAAGAAGTGCTATGTTGCATCAAAATTAATCTTAAAATTCAAAGTAGGTGTATGATGACCATTAAAACTTCCTCTTTTAACAAGTCTATGGTACACACGCTGTATGTAGGCTAGCTACACCGTAGAAACAATACACGCCTCGCATATCCAACTTCCACTGAGTTAATTCTTCGAACTATTCTAGCTCTATTATCTTGCTTGGTGATTACGATTGCATTTAATTGTGACTCTATTACATTGACATGTATAATACCCACACTGTATTAAGAATAGGTACTGATTGTAGTTTTTGTACATGTATTTCAAACGGCAAATTCATAATTTATGTCCAATTCTGACACGTACTTTTTCAGTTTGGTGTATATTGCACCTGTTTTTATCTTGAGCAACATTCAAATTATGAAAGTGATGTACACTGTACAAAATCATTCAGTGAGACCTTATTATCGTTTTGCTTTCCAACTACCACTCAAAATTTCCAATACTCTTGTGGATTTGTCTTTTTTGTTGATTTGAGATTATCATGTAGAGATTTGCTGTATAAATTCATTTTTCTACGAAGCAACCGTATGTATCCCTCGCTGCTTTACAAATTTCACCATTCATTTCTTCTATTTGGCTCAGATGGCTCGCCCTTTTTTTTACGCCTGAATTTTAATATTCAATCCAATTTATTTTATTTTATTTATTTCCCTATATGCATTCAATTTGAATACATTACGAAACTGCTCTATTGTGAATGATGATTCAAATACCAGTAGGCCTAATGGATGACTCGATCCTGTGGTAACAATACATTTTATGTCATCCTACGTCATTCTATAGTTCAGTTTATAATTGTAATCTTCAGACTTACTTTGGAGATAAACATGTACTTTCTTATTAGAAAATGTCCATTTCAGGTTCACTTTAAACACATTATCAGATGTGTGAAATGTACCGTAAGTCATTTCTACTCAACTTTCATGACTATTTGAATATGGAAGCACAAAAATTAAAAGAAAAAAAAGAAATGTATTTTAAAAAACATAGAAGTTTGGTTCAATGTAATGAAATTGCTCATGCAGAAGGGGGGGGGGGGTAGGCCTACTCCTCTGTACAATAACATAAGATGATAACTCGACTCTAGTTACATATACTTGCTTATCACAGGTGATATTGAACTGAAAGACTAATTGAAGGTTATTGTCGAGGAATAAACACATTAATGGCTTCCTATGATGACAAGTATTAAAATGTAATCAAATGGATGATTATGACTTCATTTTTTGCAAGTTATTTTTTAAGGAAATCATTTTGCACAAACCAGTATGAAGAGAAACATACATGTAGGTGAATGATGACTTTTAATCAGCACTTCTCCCTTTCCAATTTGCCTTTTTTTCCTCCTTGTCTTCTCCCTCTAGCCAGTGTTTCTCATTCCACCTCTCTGTCTTCCCCCTTCTCTTCCGCTCTTCTTCCCCTTCTCCTTCCCCTTTTCTTTCTCTTTCTCCCACTTCTCCTAATTCACCTTCTTCCTTCTTGTCTGTATTGAGTACACTAACCTATATTCACAGTACCTTCCACCTACTACTCTCTCGTCTCTTCCGTTTTGTTTTACCTCCACTCCCGCAGCTGAAACTCAGGAATACAATAACTTTCTCATTTTTCGACAAAATGAACCATTTTGTGTCAATCGCATATATATACATGTTATTATTGTTGAAAGTTGATGAGAAAACTCCGTAATTTTGTATGAAATGTTACTTTTTATGTTCCTTCTACTGTTCTAACCCTCTAACATGCAAAAAATCCCTGAAAAAAAATCTCAAACCACAAAGATATTCTACTTGACGTCTATTGTTATCATAGCTCTTGTACCTCATGTACGTTGAATTTCTTCTAAATTTCTGTAGTCCCTCCTTATTCAACTTACCTGATACGCAGAGTTGACTTTCTGATAAAGGCATATGATGTAACAAGTGTATAATTGCACATGTTTGAACCTTAATACACTGGCAGGTCACTATTCTTTTTTCTTCTCTCTTTCTTTCTAATTTTCTTTAATATACTTTTTCAAAAGAGGGGGCTCGAGCCCTAAGCCCTGCCGTTCCACGGGCCCTGACATGTAGGCCTTTAAATATGCATATTTCTTGCCTGACGGTAAATTTTAGCTCTCCTCTTTCCCTTTTCCTTCCCCCCTTTTTTTGCGGGGTGGGGGAGGCAAAGGCCTTTTGCCCCCGATCCACAACTTGTTGGCGGGAAAATTGCAACTGACACCCCCCCCTTCTTTTCTTTTCTTCTGCCTCTTTATTTCCTTCCCTTTTTTCTTTCCCTTTCCTTCCTTCTCTCTTTTTTTTTGCGGGAGACAACAGCCTGGAAGGCAAGGCCTTTCGCCCGATCTCCTTCTTTCCCCCTTTTGTTCTGCTTCCTCTTCTTTCTTTCCCTTTCTCTCCTCTTTCCAGTTCTTCTCTCTCTCTCTCTCTCTCTCTTTTTTTGGGGGCAGGGCCCCGGCCCCTGGATCCGCGCCTGATGGCAAGATATACATAAGTGAGTACATGTATATCTTTTAAGGTAACAATACAGTTAGTATAGGCCTACCTATATCATTCATTGAATACAAAAAGTATACAAGCAATTTTACACCAGAAAAATAAATGACAATAATGTCTTCTTACATCCCCTGGGAGAGTAATCTGCCCCAATTTATTACTTAAACTGATATAGTAAAATAAGTATTAACAAAACATTTGAAGATTTGAAGATTAAAAGGTGTGCATGATCAATTTCTTTATATTCACCCTTTTTTTTAAGACAAAAGATCAAAAGTATCCTCCTGGTATTTCACAGTTGGATTCTGAAATGATTCTCGACTGCATGCAGTTGAAATTAATGCCCCACGTAAGATCTGAAATATATTGCTCATTCATAATGTTCATATAGGCCTACTAAACAAATTTTTCCAAAATATTGATATCTTCACCCATGCCTTATAAGAATTCTCAGACAATGCTTTTATAAACGAGTGGAATGTTGGGTTAAAATATACTTTTTTTGACCCCTTTTCTGTAAGATTTTCTATAATAGTGAAATGCGAAAAAGTTGCATCAAAATATTTCTGAAATGCTTGTGCCCACACTGAATACAATAGCACTGTAATCTTTTCATATATACCGTGTACAGAACTATCTGAAATTGAATGTTTCTCACTATGCTATCCATGAACATGTACATAACACAGAAGACAGGGTTATATGTCTCTGTTCTTACATGTATGTACACGTTTTTAATGCCTGACAAACTGGTGCTGCCGGTATAAAAATCAAGGGTGACAGAGATTGGGAACTGTAAGAAGTTACAAAATAATGTAGGCCTAAAGTAAATGCCAATTATTTCAGTTTCAGCAACTCGTTTCCCGGCTTGTTTCTTGCACGAAAATCTCATTTATCCAATTTGAATGCATGCACACGATGTACAATTATACTGCAATACATCGTACATGATATACACTGTGTGTACGATCAGGGATCCCCACGTGCAAAAACGTAAACATCGCAAGCGAACTGTTTGATTGACGGTGAATTCATGAATATTTATAAATCACTTGTGTGTGAACTTTTGACCCCTGATGTCAGCATTGAGCAATTGCACTGGACCCTTTTCCGGACCAGTTCTCGGGGATCGCGCAATCACTCGGGATCGCGCCACCACTCGCAACCAATAGTCGGCGAATAAAAAGTCAATAAAAAGGGTCCAGAACTAGACTAGTAATCCACAAGAACGAGAGCCAAATCAGACAATACAAACAGAAACTAATAGGAAACAATAAAGGCTCCTTCAGATACGATGCGGAAAGAACGCAGCATTTTTTAATGATGACATGAAGTGTACCGGTAATACATATCACATTCCTGCATCTTATTACACAGCTAGAGCTCAGTGAATACACGCAAGTCCTTTGTTGTCCTTTGTTACACATATAGAAAAATGAGGCAGCTTTTTGCGCTGGTTTACCGTGCCATGTCTGTACAAGCCTTAAAGAACATACAGGGGCGTTTGTTGCATACAGCAATTTTCCACCCGATCGCCATTCATTTACAAATAAAACTTTTTGTTTTTTATACAGAATTTTTTTCTTCTTATCTTTCTTCCCATTTTATGGCAGGCAGCTTATCACATGATATCTGAACTGGGCTTTAAAGTCCTGCCCTGTGTTATGGTTTGTTCATACCAGAATCTGCAGAGTCTTGTTTTATGTTTTAAAGCCCCTCTGCACTAGTTTGGCCAGGAGGGATTAGAGTGATTAGCGTGGTCACTGACAGGTGGTTGTTTATCTCATCAACTCAGCTATCAATTAACATAAGAAAAGAAGATCATGGGGGACCAACAGGCACCGCTTAGGCATTGTTTTCTATTAAGAGGGAGCAAGTAGCTAAAGTAGTACAGTGGGGCTTTAAATGAGTGGGAAGTAAGGGTGGAAAACATATCTGCATGCAACAAAGGTCCTACGTGTACTCAATATCTCTGTGCAAAATAAGATATAGAAATGTGAAGCATATTACACTTACGTCATAAAACGACCTCCATGGTCTATAGAATCAAATTAGAATGAGCCTAACCGCTGCCCTATATTTCATTCTTTGCAACAGGGAAATGAAAAGGCCAGATTAGACAAAGATAGATAAAGTAGGAAAAAGAAGAAGATGAGCTAGTAGATTATTTGTGACTTACGCGTCTCTCTCCCGCACTCGACACCCACATCTTCGTTGTGCTGACAATTGTGCCTTCCAATACCATTGGGGATGGTGCACTGAGCTAACGATGGTTCCGTCCCTGCACATGTCACATCATCCAGCCAAATCTGCGTTGTCCCCTCGCCAAACGTGGCCTGTGGGTAGACACGTACGTCGCCACTGTAATATGGATCAAATCATTTGGAAAGGGTTCTAAAGAATGCATTTTCCCCCTCGATTTTCAGTGATCCGACATTTGCTTGGGCAACAATTTTTGCGCCTGGCTATATTTCTTCTAAGCTATATGATTATAAAGGTTAGGTGCTGTGGAAGGTTATGTGCGATTGATCACAACTTTACAAATTCACACATTATATCACTGGGTAACAATTTGCATTTTGATCAATGACAACTTTACAAATTCACAAGGTACATGTATATCATAAAGTTGTCAAATTTGTCAAGTTATGTCATACAGGGGATGTGTGTCCAATAATATAATGAATTAATTTCTTCAGAGAAAATAAGAAACTATGAAATTTGAAGTACACAACAAGTGGGCAAGGTGTTCACAAGGCATATCACAGAGTTGTCAATATACGTTTGATCGATCATAACTTTACAAATTCACACATTATATCACTGAGTGTCAATTTGCAGATCGATAACAATTTTACAAATGCATAATAATATCTTACATCCTCTATCAGATTTTCTTCCAACTTATTTTTTTTTTTGGGGGGGGGGGGAAGGACTTAATTCTCCTTTAACATATCTCAACATCTCACCTGATGCCGAGCTGATTGCAGACGACTCTTGCAGCTGCTTCGCTGAAATAATCGTCACAAACCGTGCCCCACTGATTGTTATGATAGACCTCAACCCTGCCTGAAGTTCGCCCGTTTCCGCCAACGAGCCGGACCGGCAAAACTGGAAGCTCTAGAGAAGAGGAGAAGAGAACGACATTTGAACGGGTATGGAAAAACCAAGCTAGGCATATATACCTGTGTATGGTTACACATAGTAATTAAAGTTCAATCACTATCTATATCCCCACACTAAAAATACATAAGTTCACTTTAATACACCCTATCTCAAACCTACAAGAACATGAGATCTGGAAATGGATGGTAGAGGATTATGTTATATTTGATCTTAATTAAGGGTATTTTCTTTTATCTTATTTGTTTATAGACCGTGATCATTGTTGAAGTCTACTGATCGACCGACACAAATAGCCAGATCTTATTTATGATCACGGTGACTATCAACCATGCCTGTCGTCGCTTGCCCCATCCCTGGGTGTGACTACACTACCCCGGACCTTGAGACTGCCATCGTAGCTGCCTTAATCACTGCCCACAGCGCTTTCCACACCTCCGGACCTGCCGCCAAGGTGGAGAAGGTTAAACGCCCTACAGTTGCTGCGGCTGGCTCAAGTGAAGAATGGGCATACTTCTTGTCTCGATGGACTGATTATGTCGCGGCCACAAAGGTCACCGGCAGGGACAAGGTTATCCAGCTGCTCGAATGCTGCGACGAACCCCTACGTAGAGACCTCACAAGATCAGCAGGTGGGAGTCTGACCGGCAAACCCGTCGATGATGTTCTGGCAGCCATCAAGAAGCTGGCGGTCCGTGAAGAGAACTCTATGGTGGCCCGTGTCGCGCTTCATAACATGCGCCAGGACCGAGATGAAACAGTACGCAGTTATGGGGCCCGCCTACATGGCCAGGCAGACATCTGCAAGTTCCTCATCAAGTGCCCGGCTGTGACACCGACGTTAACTACACTGATGCCATCATGCGGGACGTCCTCACTCGGGGCATCAGCGACCCCGAAATCCAGCTTGACCTCCTTGGCAACAAGAATCAGGACATGATGCTGGAGGAGGTCTTCCAGTTTGTCAAAGCCAAAGAAGCCGGCAAACGATCCGCCTCCTCGCTCCTGGACTCCCACTCCTCAGTGGACGCAGCTAGCAGCACCTACACGAAAGCCAAGCAGACAACTGTTAAGGAGAAACAGGACCTTTGTGGTTACTGTGGCAGGAGAGGACATGGGAAGAGTGCCCCTGCCCGCATCCGTCAAACTCAATGTCCAGCATATGGCCACAGGTGCACGCATTGTGATAGGCCAAATCACATGGAGAGCGTATGCCGCAGTAAGGACAAACCTAAACGTTCGTCACCCGGCGCCCCAAGTGATAATGGGTGCTATCTTTGATGCCCTTTGCTCCTGCCACACTACAGAACGGCCTCATCGTGGATCAGCCATCCCCCTGGACCACCATGTGTATGACGACCTCTCCAATACGTGGCTCAAGAAACGGTCAACGCCCCAGCCGTTCATAGACATGACTGTCAGGATCGTGCCCGATGACTACAATGCCTTTGGTTTCGACCTTTCTACCCCTACAGTGTCTTGCTCTGTTTCTGCTATGGCGGACACAGGGTGCCAGAGCTGCCTTGCTGGTATAAAGGTCATCCACCGCCTTGGGTTACGCCAATCGGATCTCCTACCGGTCGACATGAAGATGCGCACCGCTACAAAGCGGCATCCAGATCCTGGGGCCGCCATCATCCGTTTCTCTGGCAGAGGCGGCGAGGACAGGTTATTGAAACTCGGCAAATGACCTACGTCACAGACAGCTCTGACAGACTCTTCCTGAGCAAGGAGGCATGCATCGCCCTAGAGATCATTCCTGATACCTTCCCTACGTTGGGTGCGACTCAGCCGGCACCCCAGGTGGGGACGCAAGCAGCCCTCCAAGACAGCTCTGGAGGAACTTGTAACTTCCCCAGGCGTCAACGGCCCCCCCAACCTCCTACAAAGCTGCCATTTCCTGCCACTGATGACAACCGTATGAAGCTACAACAGCACCTCCTCAAGTACTACCAATCGAGCACATTCAACACTTGTGAACATCAACCCTTAACCCTCATGGACAGCCCTCCCTTGAAACTGATGGTCGACCCCGATGCTGAGCCAGTTGCGCATCACACACCAATACCCGTTCCACTCCACTGGCGGGATGCTGTGAAAGCTGGGTTAGATCATGACGTGCAGTTGGGCGTGTTGGAACCGGTCCCCATTGGCGAGCCTGTTACCTGGTGTCATGGGATGGTAGTTTGCGCAAAGAAGAATGGCACACCGAGACGAACTGTCGATTTCCAGGCGCTCAACATCCACGCTTCACGCGAGACACACCACACTCCATCACCATTCCACCAGGCTCAGTCGGTCCCACACAAGAAGAAGAAAACCGTCTTTGATGCATGGAATGGTTACCATAGCGTGCCACTCTGCAGAGAGGACCGTCACCTGACCACCTTCATTACCCCCTGGAGCAGATACCGCTACAAGACGGCCCCTCAAGGTTACATTGCCTCCAACCCTAGTTCGCCGCCAACTCCGCTGACTTCCCCGGTCTACCCATTCCAATGTATTTGTGCAGACTTCTTCCATTACAAAGGCTGCAATTACTTGGTTGTCTCCGACCGATACTCCAACTGGCTGATAGTTGAGAGGTCCACCCATGGCGCAGATGGCCTCACCGCTTGCCTGCGACGCATCTTTGTCACATTCGGCATCCCTGACGAGCTGGCCTCAGACGGTGGCCCCGAATTTACAGCAGCAGCCACACGCCGATTCCTCCAAGACTGGGGTATCCATCATCGCCTCTCCTCCGTGGCATACCCCCATAGCAACTGTCGCGCTGAAGTGGGTGTAAAGACCATCAAGCGCCTTCTCCTGGACAACACCAGCCCTACCGGTGCCCTTGACACTGACGCATTCCAACGTGCGATGCTTCAGTATAGGAATACGCCTGATAGGGACACCAAACTGTCCCCCGCCATGTGCGTATTCGGTCATCCTATTCGGGACTTCATCCCAGTAGCGCCCGGCAAATATGAGCCTCACCGCATTTGGCGTGCGACCTTCGCGGCTCGGGAAGATGCACTGCGCAATCGCCACATGAGAAGTGCTGAACGCTGGTCAGAGCACACCAAGTGACTTCCGCCCCTTACGGTTGGTGACCATGTCCGCATACAGAACCAGATGGGATCCCATCCCCTTAAATGGGACAAGACTGGGGTCGTAGTCGAGGTCCGCCAATTCGACCAATACGTGATCCGCCGACGGCTCCAGGAGAGTTACACTACGGAACAGGAAGTTCCTGAGACAGTACGTTCCAGTGTACCCACGACCCCTCCTTTGGTGATGGATAGTGACTTTGGCACAACTCGTCCGAGTACTCGACAGCCCGTCCTGCGGCCAGACCTTGGGGCCCTGCCGCGTCCTACTGATCTGCCTGGGGATCCCGCTTCCGGCCCTGCGACAGCCCTACCCCTGGTGCCACCATTGACGTGCCCTGACACCCCTGCCACCAGCCGGCCAGGACCTGTCCCCTGCCGGGCAGCCCCAACGACCCCTGCCACTTCTTCCGGAACGGTCCATCGCTCGCCCCGTCGTCCTCTTCGCGCATCTGTGGTTCCTGTCCCTGCGTCTGTCGACACGCAGTTGCAGCCGCTCACACCCGTCGGTGTCGCCCCTTAGTTGTCGCCTTCCCAGCCCACCAGACAGGCCAGTGCTCCTCCTAGGCGATCTACCCGTCGCCCGGCCAAACCCGCCTGGCACTCAGACTATGACATGTGACATTGACACTCGAACAATTTGCCTTATGTCTTAGATTTTTAAAATGATATTTGGCTATAGCATTGATCGTTTGGTAGTTACTGATGACCTTCCGTCATGTATTAGGTTTTGTTTTAGCCTGGTTCGGGTTCACGTTTATTGTTCTTACATTTTTCTACTTGTCGTTGATCATTGGGTCATATTTTAAGTCTTTGTTGCACTGTTAGACTTTCTTTATGCACCAAAGACTTGGGGGGAGATAGAGGATTATGTTATATTTGATCTTAATTAAGGGTATTTTCTTTTATCTTATTTGTTTATAGACCGTGATCATTGTTGAAGTCTACTGATCGACCGACACAAATAGCCAGATCTTATTTAGATGGCAGAAGAGTGAAGGAAGACGGCAGATTTAATGGAAAGATATGGGGAAGAAATGAAGCAGAAAAGTTGGTCTAAATGAGGAGGATTCTGGAGACAAGAAGAAGTGGAGGGAAAGAGTGTCATCATGGCGCGAAAGTCAGTAACCTCTCGTAAGAAGAAAAATGCTGACTAATTTAATTGATAATGATGAAATACAACAAAGAACAAAAAGAGAGGGCTAATATAGCTGCACTGGAATAAGTTCCACAAATATGAGTATACAGGCAAAAACAAGTACAGATAAACTCATATTTCAGAGTTCACTAGTAGGCTGAGTGACCAAAATTGAAAAGCAGATCAAACAAAATCTACAAATTAAATAATATTTTAGTACTGTACAAAGAGTCCCCTTATCACATCATTTTGTCAGTTAGCGCAAATGGCCCTAGTAAGTAGTATGTTTATACACATGTATACAGTAGGTACATGTACATGTATACAGAGTTTGTGGAGAAAAAAATGAGAATTAAAGAGGACACTCCACAAGACAAAACAAAATCAGAGAGAAAAAAAAGAGAGAGAGACACAGACATACAGACAGATCTAGACTGACAGATAGACAGACAGACTGACAGACCAATGGAAGAAATCTACAGAGAAGTACAGTGAGAGACTGAATGGAGCAAGAGGAAAGAGAGCAGGTGAGAGACTGGTATAACGAAGGAAAGAGATGATGATAAGAAATAGAGAGACTGGAACACAGGCAACAGACGCAAAACCACGAGAGAGCAGCTACGAAGTGCGAATGAGAGAGAGAGTAGAAATCAAAGAGAAATTCATCTAAAGAGGGATAGAGATATCATGAAAACAGAAAACTTCAGCTACAATGCTACGCCCTTTTTTTTCCTTACAAAATATCTCCCCGGTACTGAGGTTGGCATACAAAGTCCAATATAGAGCCACAAACGGATTCTTCCATTGCCGCATTCGCTAGTGTGTTCCAGTATTGTGAACTTGACTGAGCACATCAATTGAATGACCATATTGATTTTCTTACCTGTTTCAAAAGATCCTTTCATAACAATATTTTTGTATAAGATACTAAGTACTATATTTGAGAATGGTTCAGATAATAGGAAAGGCAGAAGGATAAAATGCACATACTCTCCCCCCCCCCCAAATGAAATCTTCTCACTAAAACGCACGGCTATATAACACTCACTTGCGACCAATGCGAGAACACCATTTTGCAAGTTGCTGTCGTGGAGTCTGGACGCTAAAGTGAAAGCTGCGTGATATTTACGGTACACCCTGCATCAACTTGTGTACACGTTAAATCCTCGCAAACTCAAGGTAAGAGTAAAAAGCACTGTTTGATAAGCTGGGTAAATAATAGTATATATATATAGTTCAAAGGTAGCTTCTTTATAAATGCATTTACAGTTCAATGATCATAAATGCAAAAATCTTGAAAAGACAAGCCATTATTTAACTTTGAACATCGGCATACCGTAGCAGTGCAGCAAGATAGCTTTGTATTAAAGCTATTCAGGACATGTTCATGTAGCTGTTGTAGGGCATTTTATTCACAGCAATTGTGGGTGATATGGATATATTAAGCAGTCACGTCAGATCTTTTAGTTTCATAAATGTGATTTTAAATATTTATATACTGTAGTCAAGAATTCCAGCTAATATCATTGTGAGAATCATGGAGTTGACTATGGACCATTTCTTTCCCCACGTTCTAGCACTCAACCTAACCATGGGTACCTGTCTAACAAGAGCCTGCAATGCTTCTTGCATTGACAATGGGGAATATGACAACGTGGTGCAGTCAGAGAAGGAACGTCCTCCAACAGACACCATGGTTACCTTACCACTTCCAGTTCCCGTTCGCCATGAGGCAGAACTAGAAGAAAAATCTCAGGGAATTAGTGCCTACATCAAACTCAACAGCAAGGTAGCACTGTGAAGAGTTCCTCAGGAAAACAGTCTTCAACTTTATGCAATAATGCATTTTTCAGCAGATGAGATGACAGGAAATGCATGACAATGTAATTCCACCAATCTGGAAGCCATAGAAAGCTTTATGAGACTTTATAGCAGGGTAAGCTGACATGCAGTTAAATAAATTTGGGCAAGAACTATGACACAAGCAGGATATAACAGCCTTGGAGCAAACAATCAATGATTCAGGAGCAGAAACGGACAACCACAGTGCCAATACCAAACTGGACGTTTTTACACAAGCATTTTGAGAGTTTGGAGAACAAAATCATGTACTTCCATGTGAGCCATTTGATAAACATGCTGTGCCTTTATAATGAACATCTTCAAAGTAAGAATCTATGTGGTAACTTTCAACAACCGTGTTCTTTGATTTCAATTTTGGATGTTTCATGTCATCTGGAATGTAATGAGTTTTGTGTCTGGGAGGTGAGGTTGATAACATGAAAAGGGTACTGAATATACATTGTATTGTAATAAACTTCCACGCCAAAGGTCTTCATCTGTATATAACCCGGTATCTTCTAAGCTTGTGACTCAAAATGTAAGTTTTTCTTATGTTTTTATACCATATAAATTTTTTCAATCCCTTGGTTTTTAGAGTTTTAGCCTTTGTAAATGTTGAGGCCGGTAGAGCCATCAGACCTCAGATGTGACAATATAGAAGTTATTAACTACAGTGTACCCTAGCTGACACAATTTACCCCTTGAAAAGTACCCTTATTTACCTGTCAGACAACCAGTTAGGAAGGTGGTAGTTTAATATCTTATTTGATTCTGTATGCAATACTAACAATTACCGAATTTGTCACATGGCAGCTGATATTTCAGGCTCAGATTTAAACGATGCTATCAAATTTTACCTTTGTCTACAGTTTATTTACAATTTACATGAAATGTATCACTAGCTGGAAGAGACTTGAAGATGAAGTTGAATTGTGGGGGGCGTTTCATCAACATTTGTCCACCGACAACCGTCAACGCTGACTAAATTTGACCAATCAGAGGCCTGGAAAATAGTCGGTGACAATAAAATTGTCGGTGAAAACCACCGACTAATTTTTTCATGAAACACCCCCCTGGTCATGCGATTGCATTGTGAAAGAAACGGTGTGGAATCGATTAGATAGGTTGACCATGTAGCATATAAGTATTGGTGTGTACTGCAAGGTTCTGGAATCATCAAAATGATAAGAAATTTGGCCCAGTCTTGGTAAAAGTAACAGGCACTGCATGTACAGAGAAGATGTATATGGGACTACACAAACATGTGGCATAAAAATGTGGTCCTCAGTTTTAAGCTGTTACATGTCATATTTAGAATATGAAGGCAGTTGAAGAGCTATGCTATTCAGGGAACATTTTTTCTCTAATGTTCTGAAATGCTCACAAATTATTTTTCACCTCTCCCCAGAACTCAACCTAATTCTCTTTAAAACCAGGGTTCCAGCTCCTCTAAGGGCTCAGTCAGACCTCACCGATATTGATAATGATAAACTTTACACTTAATAGCACTTGGGGAACAATTTCAAATTATGTATGTATATGGTCAGCATTATCAATGCGGTCTGACCAGCCGTTCCCTGGCCATTTTTCACATGCAAAAAAAATTTGTTGTTGCTATTTTCTCTATGTTCTTATATTATTCCCTAGAAAACTTTACAACTACATGGACAACTAACATATTTTTAGGACAAGGATTTGGATCAAAAGATAGATGAAAAATATATTCAGTGTTAAAATTA
The DNA here is from genome assembly GCA_037976565.1 of Mesocentrotus franciscanus. Classification (NCBI taxonomy): domain Eukaryota; kingdom Metazoa; phylum Echinodermata; class Echinoidea; order Camarodonta; family Strongylocentrotidae; genus Mesocentrotus; species Mesocentrotus franciscanus. Next base: position 11,752,513 of record CP137685.1, read on the forward strand.
TTCAAAAACATGTTCTGTGCTTTTTTTCCTCACTATTCTTTGATTACTTTTAGACTATGTTATTTTGACTAGGGATCGTATCACAGACGAACTGGAAAATTCAATACAAAACTAAAAAATAGGAAATTTTCACTGTTTTGTTAACAATAAAAATAAACCAAGTAGAAAATTAGGTGCATACAAAAACGAACCATTTGCAGGAAATATAAATTTAAAAATTCCAAGTAGGATGCTATTAGGGATTCTAGGGAACATATTTGGTATCTGCATATGTCAATGTACCGTACATGTACAGTACATGTATCTATGACATGTAAATGCCATTTCATTTCCTGTGCAAGGAAGAACCACTTTTGACCAGTTTAAACTGCAGCAATACCTCCAGAACCCAGTTAGGGTGGGTCTACAGGTGTATGTGTGTGTATTTTTCTGCGGACTGTGAATTTAAAAGGAAATATTGAAGAATCTCCAATTCTATTTACCGGTAGATACACATTTCACCCGTGGTTCGATAATGCCTTGGCTACTGTACCGTGAAGATCAATTGCTATTTTTGTCACAATGCGTGGGTAGCTGTCCTGGAAGTATTGCAACATACAATTACATGATCCTGGACAAATTATATGTACAGGTCTATTTTACTATTCAGTTTTTCATCTTAAGAAAAAAATCAAGAGTTAAATCAGTTTTCTATCAAGAAAGGATCATGGTTTTAAAATGGAAAAACAATGTTATGTGCATTTCTTACGATAGTCTTTCCATAATTCATGTCTTCTTCATTGTCTGTTCACCTAACAATGTGCAACGACAGACATGTTTTTGTGTGCGAACCAAGTGTTCCTTGCCCTTTTTTATATTTATTTTATATTTATATATAGAAAAAATAGGATTTAGGGCAAAAAAAAAAGTATATTGTATACTGTAAGGCAGGCTTATTGTACAATGTAAGTTCACATACCGGTATGTCTGCTATCATACCATGTACAAAAGTGTCTATTTTTTGCATTGTCAATGCCAGCGTTTTTCAACCGTTGTGCCACAATACAAATTACTTAGTTAGATCAAAAAAATATTACAGAATAACATATCGATTTCATGAAAATACCAATATAAGAAGTTAAAGAAACAGCTAGAGTATGTAATTTCATGAAGAAAAAAGTATTTTTGAAGATAAAAAAGGGTATTTCCTTCCCGCTCGCTTTGCTCGCTTGCATTATTTAGAAACAATGATTTTAGACAGTTAAGTGCCTGAAATAAATACCTCAATATTTCGGTGATAAGGTGCCCCAATATCATTCTATTTGACAGTAAGGTGCCAGAATATATTATTTGACAAGTTTCAGAGTGATGAACAAGTAATATTCTGTGATGAATTTGGGATTGAGGCGATGCAAAACTCTTTATTTTTGAAAGGGTGCTAGTTGTGACAGAAAAAAGCTTGAAAAGCACTGGTCTATGCAATGCTTAAGATTTGTTGGTGCATTGATCACAAACTAGTGATAAGACTGAAAAAAGGTTATTTAAGTTTGGGCAGGTAATTGATGCAGAGGGAGGAATATGTACATGTGGTCACTTTTTGGCATTAATGTTGTACGGAAAGCTGTAGCTTGATATCTTAGATAAGTTAATATTAAATTTGGAGGCTGAAGAAAGAATAATGAAGCAAGCAGTTGTTGCAAAAAAGGAATGTATGTATCCATGTTGAAAGGAGATCTATAACATGAAATACTTGAGAATACTTATTATTTGTAAAAAAATTATTAATTATACATGTCAGCTTGCTACCGAATACAGTATAACCTGCCACTGTGGCCTTCTTTCATGATCTCCATGAGGATGGATGTACATGTATCAGTTGTTAAACCTGTATTGAAAGGCCACCTATCTTCTTTGGCCAGTTTTGCTGTATCCCTTGGGTTCCTATTGGGTATGGAAAGGTATTAACTGTAATCACTGGACATACTAAAAGTTGGCCAAAGAGGACAAATATACTTTGAATTAATCACTACATGTATAGGGGATTGTTACAGATATTGAAAAGGTTTCATATCAATCTTTTTGATATATGCAAATAATATTCATTGAAAACTTAATAGATTTGATGCAAAAAGCATATGCATATTTATATATAAAAGATATAAGTAACATTTTTATCATGTTTTAATAGTTCATGGAAAGTGTGTAGATGTACATGTACATGTAGATATGATATGTTTATGACCTGATGAAAAAGGGTGTCTTGCTATTTTCAAGATACATTGTTAATTATACTCATGTGTAATACATTCATGTTAAATAAATCAAAAGTAATGATTAAACTAGTACTACACATAATCTGAAATTATTCAATTACTGTCAAAATGTACTTGCCTTACCGAACTTATGCCTCGTTCGCAAAACCACCTCAGCAAGTGCATGTCATAAACCTGCTGTTGTACGAAATATGCTTCTCAGATAATTACTCCTCAATCAACAAACTACACTAACCAAAGTTTATCTTCAAACCGGATCAAACACTACCTTAACTTTAACCTTACTGTAAATCTCAACCTAGCTAACCCCAAACCCGATCGCAGGCCTAAACCTTGACCTATATCGTTGACAAAATAAAAGCCCAGAGCTAATGTGGATTCATTGAATCTGCCAATTTTAATATACAGATCACAGAGTGTGTGATGGGGATGCAGTTGCATGGGTTGATAAGATTTTTGTTTGTTTATTTGTTTTGCTTGACTGCAACTTGCCTTACCAAAGGGCACTAGCATCGTCAGAGTTTCGAACCTGGGACCTCCCAGTTACAAGACCACTGCTCTACCACTAAGCCATATATCGCACCTCCTCATTTCTCCTCCACTCATCTCTGATCATTACACATACATGCACAAATGATTTTTATTTGGCTGTTTACTGAATCACGTGTCTTGAATCTTTGCACGTGAGAAAAACAATACTCAGCACCATGTATAATTGTCAGAAATTGTTACATAGTACCTGTAAATACAGATTGAACAAAGCACTTCACAAGGTCAATTGCCCCATTGCAACTACGGTAGTCAGTGCAAAAACATACAAATCCTTCCTTACCGAATTCCATTGACTCTCCTAACACTGATAATGGCAAACTAATTAAATCACAATTTATTTACTTATGGGGAATCTCATCAAAGTAAATACATCGCACCTACGATCGGGTGGTAAAAATAAATCAGACCCATAAATGCCAATACTAAGAGGATCTTAAACCATGTCTGGTATGCATGTTCAATAAACATGGAATTATGGTTTGTTTGGAGCCAGAAGGGCGTTAACTCGTATTCTAAAATAGAGGTAATGCCTTCTGGCTTTGAACAGATGATATGAATTGTGTAAGCAACGTTAATAGAAAGAGGATGTCCTCCTTTAAATGACTACAGAACTCATAGACTTTATGCCAGGTAGTGCAAAATTGGTATACACTGTATTAGGGAATTGTGGTACGAGTTCTTGACGAAAACAGCCGTGCCTCATTTTAAAACACACTATTGGTATGTTGTTTACGAATAGCCCATCTTACCCAGTAGAATTTATTGTATAGAATATTTGTGAGTCATCAATTTTATTTGTTTAGGCCTTTGTAATCAGTTTTGCAACTTTTACCCTCCCATCCATTTTTCTCATTCACCAACTCTCTCCCTCATTCTTTCTGTCTCTGTCTCTGTGTCACATCCTCTCTCTCTCTCTCCCTCCCTCTGTCTGTCTGTCTCTCTATCTCTTACTCTCTTTACATGTATCTCTGTCATCTTTTCTTTCTCTCTCTCCCTTCTACCCCCACCCCCTTCTCTCCTCTCTCTCTCTCTGTCCGTCTCTCTCACGCAATGTCATTCACATTCTTTTCATCTCTCTTTTTTTAAGAATCACTTTCTCTCCATCTCTCTCTCTCTATCTTTCTATAAATCTCTAACTGTCCCACCCCCCCCCCCTTTTCTCAATCACCCACTCTCTCCCTCATTCTTTCTGTCTCTGTGTCACACCCATTTCCTCTCCCTCCCTCCCACTGTATGTATGTCTCTCTATCTCTTACTCTCTTTACATGTATCTCTGCCACCTTTTCTTTCTCTCCCTCCCCCTCCTCTCTCTCTCTCTCTCTCTCTCTCTCTCTCTCTCTCTTTCTCTCTCTCACTCCTCATTCCCCCCCTCTCTCTCTCTCTTCCCTCCCCTCTGTCTCTCTCTCTCCTACTCTCTTGAATTGTTAGCCATTTAATCTGCTCACTTTAATCAACCAGGCATGAACAAAGGAAAGCAATAATACCGGTCTTTACATTCCAATTACATCCTCAATTCAAGTTTACTTCACACTCCAGACGGTTGAAATCATATTAGCATATTAAATGATAATCATGCCCATTGTCTGATATCAAGGTCAAATGCACACAGAATGGTGCTTTAATAGAGCCATGCCTCAGATCACAGGCTGTTTAATCTAGAGAGAAAAGGTGTGCTTAATTTTTTCCAGATGGCTTATTTTGCTCATTCTGCGTCTAATAAAATGCATCCAAAAGATGTGCAGCTCTAACTCAAATCACGATCAAATATAATTTTAACAAAATTGCCAGTCACAATTTCACACTAGCCTATATGTAGCTGCAGATTATAGAGGAGGTGGTCTTCTTGTAGTTCAGACTGTATAGAATGTTGTGTAAAATATATTGAGATGCCTGAGGTTAATCACATTACTGTACAGTTATCAATACAGAGTTAAATGTTCCTATTAAAGTAGACCAGTGCAATTGCTCTTGACATTATAGGAATGATGACGATGATGATGATGATGATGATGATGATGATGATGATGATGATGATGATGATGATGATGATGATGATGATATGATGATGATGATGATGATGATGATGATGATGATGATGATGATGATGATGATGATGATAGTGATGATGATGATAATAATAATGATTATGATTATGGTAATGATGATAATTACATTAATCTACATTTGCCACACTCTACCCAGGTGTAGAAAGTGACTATCTGGTTGGAATATTCTGGCACTGCGCCATGTGCTCTAAATGGTTACCAGAGCTTTAAAAGCCGGGGTATTAATTCTCAAAGCTCTTTGAAAGCGCATAGGGACATTAAATCATATACGCTATACTAAAACGGAATATCATAATCGCCATTAGTACAACTACATCCTATAAAAATTTGCACTAACCTGGCTGGCAATTCAGTTCGTCTGATCCATCGTTACAGTTGTCCACATCATTGCATACATTCCCCTCAGGAATACACTTAAGATTGTTACACTCAAAATGATTGGCAGGACAGTCTGGTGGATAACAGTGAGACAAAAGTAAGACAAGGGTCTTATTTTGTAATTTATCAGCAAATAAACTAACGATGGTGCATTTGCGTACACTGACACATTTCTCTCCTCAATCTGTGGTAGATCGTAGGACAGTTCACATTTTTACTCATTCACTACCTCGCAGTAGGCTCTACCATTTGTTAATCTCCGGTATTAGGCAAAGTAAGGTTAAGCAGGAATTGTATGGAAAGAAAAAATAGATGAAGTTTTGACTGAAGGGGTAAAAAAGCATCTCATATGAACCCCACTAGGCTAAGAGTATCCGAAGGATTGGTGATTGATTTATGTGGATATGACTATTTGATCATGAAATATAAGATCATCAAAAGGATAACATATTTGCTTTGTAGTAGTATCAGCTCTGGACCTAAATAATACAGAGAATCTAATGTAGATATTCCAGTCAGAGTGGATCTCCTCAATTTTGTCTTTTGATTATAAATATGATTTATCACAAATTTGTTGTCATATTTTTAGCTTGATCAATGAAGCATCAGAACCTTTGTTCATCCTCATCAATGAAAATCAAGAACAGAAACCATTTAGTGGGGGTTGTGGGACAGGGTTTGTGGTTGCCATTCAAAAGCAATCCACTGCATGGTTTGAATTCATTAGAAAATCAGTGTGATAGCAAATTGACTTTCATTCATGCAGTGCTTACCCCAAAGTGACAAATATAGTTAATGTTATGACAGTTCCATCACCAGTAATGCACATCTTATGGTTACAGTTGCTGATGGATTGACAGAAATAACGGTATGGTGGTGAGGATGGTTAACCAAGTGAAAGAAAAACTTTTCACACTTTTTTTCTTTCCGCTGACTAGAGGATAGCTAGGCATACACATGTAAAAGTACATCAGACTCGGTTTTACACAGGTAGAAAGTGAAAATTAGAACAAATGTAAGACCTTGGTTGAGTTTGCAGAGGACCCCCGCGGCCTCTCCGACAACACAGTTATTCACCCCCCAGCCAGGGTGGGGGCAGTCAGCTAGGGACTGTTCGTTACCAGTGCAGCGTACATCATCCATGAAGATGTCAACGAGGTTTCCGTGACCGAATTCACCAACGATGTAGACGTCTGATGCACCTCTGTTCGGGGATAAAAATAATAATAATAATATAACAAATAATGGGTCATTTATACGGCATTTTACACTAAGAAGTAACATAGTACTTACAATGTCAAAAAACACAGGCACAAAAAGACTAGCTCTGAGGGAAAAGAAATGCCGACAGATTTCCTATGGTTCAAATTCAATTCAATTCAATTTTAATTTATTCCTTTCCATAAAAATCACATTAAAACTAGATGGAACTTCAACTGCGCGCAGTCGAAAATGATGCCTCTGCCATATAGAGCAATTTTACAAACCAAAATGGAAGCAATTTTTAAAATTCAAGTTTGATTGTAATCCATCTGTTGGTTCTAATGATAACGCGATCACAAGCTATTTTGAGATACATAATGAGCCCTGTGACCTTTGACCTCGTGACCCCAAATCTAATCAGTTCATTGACTCTGCAAGATACATACATGACCCAAGTTTGGCGGTAATCCATCAATCGGTTCTTGAGATAACGTGATCACAAGCTATTTTGCATACATAATGAGCCCTGTGACCTTAGACCTTTGACCTCGTGACCCCAAAATCTAATCAGTTCATTGCTCTGCAAGATACATACATGACCCAAGTTTGGCGGTAATCCATCAATCGGTTCTTGAGATAAAGTGATCACGAGCTATTTTTGCATACATAATGAGCCCTGTGACCTTTGACCTCGTGACCCCAAAATCTAATCAGTTCATTAGCTCTGCAAGATACATACATGACCCAAGTTTGGCGGTAATCCATCAATCGGTTCTTGAGATAACGCGATCACGAGCTATTTTTGCATACATAATGAGCCCTGTGACCTTTGACCTTTGACCTCGTGACCCCAAAATCTAATCAGTTCATTAGCTCTGCAAGATACATACATGACCCAAGTTTGGCGGTAATCCATCAATCGGTTCTTGAGATAACGCGATCACGAGCTATTTTTGCATACATAATGGGCCCTGTGACCTTTGACCTTGGACCTCGTGACCCCAAAATCTAATCACTTCATTAGCTCTGCAAGATACATACATGACCCGAGTTTGGCGGTAATCCATCAATTGGTTCTTGAGATAACGCGATCACGAGAACGGGACGACGTGACGGATGTACGTGACGCACGCACGTTCATACGCATACGTACGTACGGACGGACGGACAACCAGAAAACATAATGCCTCCGGCTACGTTGTAGCGGAGGCATAAAAAGTATGGTATATTATTACAGATTTTAGAAGCAGTAACACTACATCATTTATCAGCATTGAAAAGAGTTTATACGGGAACTACGAGTCTAGAAGTGTCATTTATGGAACAAAGATTACTTGTGGGTAAGTAAATCATGTCGGTAAGGTAAGAGGGGCCAGTATTGCGACAGATTAGCCCTGTGCTAAACAGGCTATCCAATAAAGTCTACTTCTAAACGTGGCCTATAATATACATGTGGAAACAAGTCTTCAAGTGCTTGTACGTCAAACGATCTGGTAAAAACTGCTTCAAGGAAAAAATTGTACATCCCAGTACAATTCCCTACTCTAACCCTAAACCTACATGTAACCTAAATCCCAATTGGCACCTCAACCCTATAGAGTGGTGAAGTGTGACGTCATCAAAAATCTATTTTTGGAATTTCTCAATTTTTTCAATTTTTCAATTTTTCAATTTTTCTCAAATTTCTCAATTTTTCCTATGGGAACTCAGTGTTATAAATTGCTCTGGCTCATAACATTAGGAGCCAGAGCAATATATAGCACTGAGTTCCCATAGGCAATCTTTTTATTCAGATGGTCATATCTCAGCCAATACTTAACATATTCAATTGGTTTTCGACATTTGGACATTATTTTTGGTGCTCTTTCGGAAAATGAAGAAAAATTTGAGAAATTCCAAAAATAGATTTTTATGACGTCACAGCTTCGGTACTCTATACCCTATATCTTCAACAAAATAAAGCCCATAGCAAATCGTTCTTGTGATCTGATGGCTATTTTTAAAACTGTTCTTAAATTGTACCAATCACCTGAAATAATAATGTGTATCTATAGTTAGAATGTATAAAATCAGCTTCAAAAAACTTTTCCTGGCATTACATTATAGGTATAAAAACGGTTAAGGAGTATGATACTGTTCACCGAGTATGTATTTAAATTACAATATCTCTTTGTAGAAGTAATATTTGAAACTCATAATCTGAATAAAGTATAGCCACATGGAACCACATACATCAAGATCAAAACGTGTTTTGGTGTTATTTACAATTTAAAAAAGACCTAATTGACATTGCTTACAACTAGCCACTACCCCAGTCTCGTCCTGGTGAATCAGCGCCTTTGATTAGGCAACTAGATAATGGCTCTCTACAAATTTCCAGCTTTGACTGGATTGCAAAAGCCGCTGGAGCATACGTACGTCAGATACTCAGATAACCAAGTCACTCACCTCCTGTATCCTAACTGCCTACAGACAACATGTCCATCGCTCAAGTCCCATTCATCATCGCATACCAAACTCCACTTGCCCCGGTACTTGACCTTCACGCGACCTTCGTTCGGAGCAGTTCCATTGACGATACGGGCTTCGAATTCTTCCAAGGTACCTACGGAAATCATTAAGACAATACAGGAGTGAGACAGGGTTACTAAGCCTATCACACCCTACACGATCCGACTATGATCTAATTTTGAAGGAATATGCTATAGCATTTGGGAGAGTTATCCATGATTATGTCACAATCCACTGACAAAACTGCAAATTTGAGATTTGCATAGGATTAGTGATCTCATATTTCAAGCATTCATAACTTTCTCATTACTGATCCGATTCATTTCAAACTTTTGCCATTCTGTTATCTCATTTTTCTGCTTTCACACAAATAAACATATCATGAGGGCTGGCTTGCCCTTTTTAGAACAAGGAGTTACCATATGGACAAGTTCATTACTGAATTTCTAATTTATATTGAATTTTATTACTGGTTTTATAAACATCAATTGTAAACTCTTATTTTACTATCAACCATATTTCTTTCTTCTTTCTTTCTTTCTTTGTTTTCTCATCCTTCTTATCTTTCTTCTTTGTCTTCTTCTTCTTCCTTTTATTCCTTTTATCATATCAATTTAATTACTTAATGTCTTATTTTTATATTTGTCTATTTCACATTGTACTATCTGCATGTATTTTATGTTCCAGTTTTATTTGTAAATTCAAGATGTGTCAGCTTATAGCTGTGACTTTGAATTGTTATCACTTAACCTTATCAGTTCAATTCAATTCAATTCAATTCATTTCAATTCAATACTATACATACCGCAATTTGATTCATCTGTGAAGTCTCCACAATCATTATCGCCATCACACAGCCATTCATCAGGAATGCAACGGTTGGATGGACAGGGATGATACTCAATGCCATTATAGCGTTTGTACAATCAGCTGTTGGGAGTAAGGGGGAATGTGACTGCATTTGTAAAACATCTTCGCTTACATTACAATAAACTGTTAATATGAACATGTTGAATTCTTATGTTAAATGACCTCTGACCTTTGGCCCATCTACCCGTATATATAATCAGTTTATCCAATAGTCTGGAGTACAATTCAAGACATATCTGAAGTCCCATTTATTTTGCTAGAGAAAAATGGATTGTATAGACTAACCTGTCATTTTTAAAGTGATATGTTATAATTGTTTAAATTTAAACGTGTACAATGAAAAAGCGCTATATCAAATACTTTTTGATTGAATTGGATTTTGAGTTTGTTTTGTCCTCAAGCTTACATCCGAGGGAAGAATCTCTAGATATTACAATGATATTAAACTAGTGCTGTAGCCGAACCGCCGAACCGAACAGAAGTTCGCCGAACATGGCACTTCCGAACCGAGCCGAACCGAACCGAACACAAAGGCCTGGTTCGGATGTTCGGCAGAAAAATTTTAAACGTTTTTGCAGGCTAATTAACTTGTCATTTTATACCTAATTTTCATGTCATGATTGCTCATTCTATATTTACTTTTTCCCATTTTCCTCCTTTGTGATTCATGCCTCTCCAGTCATGGGCGCGACTTCACTGACGCCATTTAAATCCCAAATTCTGACCTCTGCAACGTCGCGATCGCAAGCTATAAACAAGCTAGAATACACGTGCCTATTAGGCACTGATCAAAACAAGCTCGGCTCAAACCCAAACAATACAAAAAAAAAAAAAATTAATTGTAATAATATCGGACAAATTTTACCATCTAAATAACGAAATAAATACATACCGTAAATCTCCGTGTATAAGGCGCACCTGTGTATAAGGCGCACCCCTATTTTTGAGATTTAAAAAAAAAAAAAAAAAAAAAAAAATCTTTTTTTTTCCTTTGGGTTTGCTTTTTTGCCGACACCATCTCAGATTCGTCTCTTATTTCAGCGTGCAGTCCCGTTCGGAAACCCAAGGCATGATGCAGGGAATTGGGAAGGACTTTTATTTATTACGACTTTACAGTAAAAAGTCAAAGAAAAAAGATTGTAACAATGTTGTTTTTAAAACTAAAGATGACAGAAAATGTTCCTCACGAGTCCAAACCGAAATTTGGACAGGCTAGATTTCAGTGGTGAGTCGATATCCCCGTGTAAGTGAGCTGCAGTATACAGATGAGTGAGCTGGAGACACGGAGAGCTTCGGCCGGCAAAGTGCCTTGTGAAGGGGCATAATTTATCGAGACTGAAAAAAAAACAAAAAAAAACTCTCTTCCCTTCAAATTAGGAATGTAGTTTAACTTCAAATAGTAGATCCTATTCTTTATTTGCATTATGTGATTCATGTTGAGACACAGAGATTTTCGGAAACCACTAAAAAGTAGCATTTTGAGGACTCAAAATATCCTGTACCTGTGTATTAGGCGCACCCCCGACTTTTGATTTTTCCTGACGGAAAAAAAGTGCGCCTTATACACGGAGATTTACGGTATTATAGTATTCTAATTTATTTATTCAGGAAAATTAGGAATTTTATTATTTACCCCATTAAAAATAAACATTTATAATAACGGCAATCGAACGAGCCTGGGCTGCTATCTCTGTGTATTATAACGTATACATCGGTAAATTCAAGATGGCAGCTTTCATGACTCGTAACATTAGACAACAACCGTCTCGGCAAATCTTTAAAAATATCATTTATTTTCAAATTGAAAACATGATTCTTGTAAAACTGCAAGTAAAACACGATTAAAAACGGAAATATGAATGTAAGTACTAAAATAGTTACGTTTAAAGCAGTTTTTTAATGTGAAATACATGCTGGTTGGAAGCAGTGTTTTTCATCAGGAGTGGGGCAGAAGTCCTCCGTGCTGGTCGGGCCCGCCCGGCCGGCCCGCCCAGCGCCGACCACCTTAGCTATTAGGCTGCTTGCTATTATATTACCGAACCCCGAACCGAACCAAGTTCGGGTAAAAAATTGCCGAACTCTGCCGAACCGAACCGAACCCGAACATGGCGCCTGACTTACAGCACTATATTAAACACAAATATCATACAAATGACAAAACCTGTCTGTAGACCTCTTTACACGACATGTATTACTTATTCAAAGAAATGCAATCCTTCTATGTAGATGTATGACTGTAAGCACCAGTTTATAGTATCAGATGAATTAGATTCAAAACTTAACCCGTTGACTACTAAATTTTCTCATTCCCATAGCCTTAATACAGGGACAACCCGGTTCCCATTGGCAATGGGTGCATTGATGGGGATCCTTCTGTCATCACACATTCAAACCACAACAAAAAATTGTTCTTTCTACTTCTCTTTTGGTGCCCTTTGCAACTTACTTGTCTGCGAAATTCGCTCATAGTGGGAAACACCCTGACGATTGAAAAGCCTTCCGTTCTGCGATCGGCTGACATTAAACAGACTACAAGTTCTCTCGGCTGCAATGTAATCAAAGGACCGGCAGACAAAAGTCATGGCCGAGACGCAGAATCGTGCACACTCATCGGCTGTTTTCTCCATGTAGATGACAGAGGGCTCCCTATTTGGGAGGAATTTGTCGGCAATGATGGTGAAGTCATCCATTGGATCAGCTGAGGAAAAAGAAAAGGAAGATAAAAATGACAGCTAGGTGTTTAACAAATATTCAATAGGTGTATTTGTCGAGATGAAAAGGTTGTGGGTTAAATCTTCAGCAAAACTATTATGTCTGTTAGCAAGGCATTTCATCTTCATTACTCTCCCCTACCAATGTGCTAAGTGGGTACCGAGCCAGAATGCAATGGCCGGGATAATAATACCATTAATGTTTATATTAGTTAGGTGCTTAGAGACATTGTAGTTATATGGGGCGAATAGGCAGAATGTAGATCTAGAATATTATAATTGTCATTATATTTGGTTTGATGTTGTGATGGTTGTTTCACCTGACTGCTAAGAAAGCATGTATATACTTGTAAGTAAGCAACAGGGGACCGATGGCTTTAAGTCCTCTCCGAGGGACTAGGTAATGAGGATTAATGCCTTACTAAAGGACACGGGCGCACTGACTTGGTTTTGAACCCGGGACCTCCCGGTTACAAGCCCGCTGCTCTTTCACTAAGCCATCGCACCTCCTCCATCTCATAGATAGAGAACTGACAAATTTAAGGCCTCTAAGAATACAGGCCCCTCATCACAGATGAAAAAATACACACTCAAAGATCTTATATACGTCTCTGATTACTAAAGCATGCAAACAGCAAGAAAGGAACAGCTTGTGGTCTCTAGAATACATTTAACTCACACGTGGGTAAGCCAATATACCGTTTTGCCTCACATCATGTACATATTTACCAAATGGGGCATGATACTAATACCCACATTTAAAGGCCAGGTTCATTGAAATTTGGAAAAAAGGCAAATCACACCTCTACAGATTGCTGAGAACATTAACAAAATGACTAAAGTACTTTTAAAGCCCTCACTATTGTGAGGAATAAATTAATTGCAATTTTGATACCCTTTCCAAAACCCACTCACAAAGTGAAATGACGGCGTTATTTACATGCGATAAAATGACGTCACATTATGAACAACCTGCAATCACACATTCGGGACAATGTTGGATACCCATTGCAATTTTTAGATATGGGTTAACGTTGTTTGTATATTTACCGCCAGTTGTGATATTTCCTTTATTTTAGGCACTTTGAATGAGATACACTGAATAAATAATACTTTCTACAAATGTGTATTCGATTTTTATGTTATTTACCGTCACATTTGACCATAAAAATCGGGAAAATAATCACATATTCTGAGGGCAGCTCAGCGTGTATGTGTCGGATCTGGGAGTGCCTAAGACATTTTGCATGCTGAACTAACGACTCTTCTGGGGCAAAATATGCGACAAGTTTACATATAATTGTCCAAATATTCATTACGAAAATGTCTGATTAGGCCGATTAGTTTAGATTTTTGATAGATAAATGGGGAAAGTGGAAGTCGAGAGAAGACTTAGATCAGTCCGGTTCGCGATTCACAGCTAGCTCGATCAAGCGCCGGGCCGGCTGGCCTGGCTGTGATATGCGGGCTCATGTAGATACGCAGCGACTGCGGCTGCCCCGACAGCTTGTGCTTGTCCATCGACTTCGGCAAAATCTTCCAGATCTTCTTCTAGGTCTAGATCTCCCAAATCTCCATTGTCGTTGTCGTTGTCCGAGGTACTTCCTTCTTCTATCTCCTCAAAACTCAAATCAAGTATGTTTTCGTCCATATCGATATTTTCAGGGTGACTTTGATGAAGGTAAACAACGTTGGGTAAGAATGGGTACGGTCCTCAAGAGTCAATGCAATACATGTGAATTGCACGCAAACTGCATCGCGCACCGATCAGCTGAGCGGCCCATTGTATTAATTGTTCATTGTGCTACGTCACTCAAAAATCACCTGACTTACGATGTTTTCGGGTCTCGAGTGGGGTGATATTTCGTCAAGTTTAATCAACTTTTATAATTTTCGCACGAATTTACAAGTTACACAAAGGTGATAGTTTTACTCAGTGTAATGTTCTGATTACAATGATACCAAATTCAGTCGATTTCAAAATCAATGAACCTGGCCTTTAAACATGTACATGTATCTGTGGACTATTTTAACATATAACAAATAGTGTTCTTTGGTCTTGGCCGACTTTTTGTTCCAGAAACTTTCAAATTAAACAGTAGAAGTTCGACAACACCACCAAGCTAGTTCCTTTCTTCTCATTTTTTATATGCAATTGACAAGGCTCTGTTCTGAAAGTGGAGCATTAAAATATACCTAGACTACATGCATGAAGCCAAAATTTGAGCATTGTTTCATTATTTCTTTATTTTCTGTACTTAAAGAGAGAAGAAGAAAAAAGCAACTTTAATTTAAGTCACTGCATCTTCCCTACAAAAAAAATGTTATATTAAAAATAAAATAGAAGAAAAATCTACTAGGAAAAAGGTAACTGAATGTTTGAGGCTACCGGTATTTAGAAGGTATCACAGTACAGTGCATGAAGGATGAATGCTTTTTCAGATATGGGGCGGTAAATTGCCATGTTTTTTGTTTAAATGTGTAAAAGAATGGCCACTGCACACAACGAAGGACTGCGTGGCGCTTGTTTATTCACTGAGCTCTGTGTATTGTAGGATTCAGAAATGTGAAGTGTATTACACTTTACATCATCATTTTAAAAAAACGCTGTGGTTTTGCCCCATCATATCTGAACAAGCCTCAAAGAGCTAAATCCATAATTTAAAACCCCAAAAGACAGGAAGCAATTGAAATTATACTCTTCAGTGCATGATCTGATTTCTCACTCCTTGCCCTCATTCAAGATATGAAGGACATAAATTGGAAATTCAACCAAAAAAAATTGACAAAGAATGTCAGTACCCAGGGGTATAGGCCTTTTGTTGATTGGGTAAATTCGCCAATAGCCACCCACTTGTTCTGAAACATGAAGTATTTGTTGAGAAAACACTTGACGTGCCTTTCTATTGGAACTAAATATGTCTCTTTGAAGAAATACTATAGAGTATATACAATGTAATCTGTCACTACCAATTTGACTTGCCATTCAGTCTGGATGGGTGGGTGGTTTGGGTGCTTAATCTTTCTTTCATTCTTCTGTTATGATATGCACAAGGCTGCAAGGGATGTTTATTCAATGCACACTTTTCACACAATAAGAGGAGACTGCTGGACCCAGCGGGAGAGAAGCATGTAAATATCGACGCAATGACTATTTCATTTTGCTTACGGAAACTGGGTGGCTACTGCATTAAGCCTAAAAAGGGAATATGAATGAATTCAGTAATCAATGAGTAAAGATATCAATGTCCTTGAATGTCCATGCGAGGTCAAAATGTGTTCATACAAACAGCTACAAGGCTGCAAGGGATTTCTATTCAATGAACATGCACTCTTCAAGCCACACAGTAAGAGGAGACGGATGGACCCAGCACCTGCAAAGACACAATGACTATTTCACTTTGCTTAAACAAACCCTTTGCGTACGGGAACTGGTTGGCTACTGCATTAAGCCTATGGGAATGAATGAATGCAGTAGTCAATGAGTTGTTTTAAAAGATATCAATGTCCTCGAATGGCTATGCGAGGTTGAAATGCGTTCAGACAAACATGCTGCAAGGGATGTCTATGCAATGCACACTCCTCACACAATAAGAGGAGACGGCTGAGCCAGCTGGATATAAGAGCATGTAAAGATACAATGACCATTTCATTTTGCTTAAACATCCCCTTGCCTACGGGAACCGGATGGCTACTGCATTAACCCTAATGAGGCCGGGGTATTTTCAAGGGTTCTATTACCGAGGGGGGGGGGGCCATTCCGTGGGGTCACTCAATGCGACTTAGGGACCGCATGACCGTTACCAAAATCGCGGAAAAAGGGGTCAATTTCAAGTAATGTCCGCGGACAAAATATTCCTTGAAATATAGAAAATAGGGGTGCACAGGTGTCCTCAAAATTAATAAATATGGGTCAGGAAAAGGGAAAAGAGAAAACCAGGAAGAAAAATTCTCGGAGCCGAGTCGCCTTCGGCCTCATTATTTCGTACACCGATTCGGAAGAGCGTGCGCGCTCGCCTCGCTCATTCATATTGAGAAAAAATCCTCCACATGCGATATAATATGCACGTACCGTACCGTGGGGCAGGGGCCCGATAACGGACCAGCAACATGAATTACCATGGTAATTAGCATCATTGGCTCTAATTAATCATCGATGTCAATACCGGTATGCTAGAATGGTGAACTGATTATTACTTGTGTGTGAACTTGTAATTCAAAGACTCTGGTCTTGGACACCTTTATGTTAATGAAAAAAGGTATAATAATGTCTTGTCCTTGAAATATGGTAAAATAGGGGTAAATTTGCTTAAGTGTCCTTACAATCTTATAAATAGGGGTATATTCCAAAGTACAATTTTGTCCTTGTTTTGACGTAAAAAAGGGGGTTAATTTCACAAAATTTCCTTGTAATTGACCGCAAAAGGGGGTTATTTGCATTTGTGGTAACGGTCATACGCATCACCCTCTGGGGGGAATGACCCCACCGGGGGGCCATTATGACCCCTCCCCCTGAGATCTCGGCTATGGTTGGCGATACGAAGATGAACAACACGACAACAATATTTTTCCATATTTCGCTTCCTTTTTTTTTTTTTTACCGGTAATTCATTTCTTATGTAATATGCACATTTTTTCCAAATTTTTCAAAACATACCTATTTCGCTGTTTTACAGTGTAAAATGGTTGGAAAATGAGTGGTTTGGTGGAGAAGTTGACCTTCACAGATAGTATCAACAAACAAAAAGAATTTTTAATTCATATTTTGTATGTATTTCTTGGTTTTATTTCCTTTGATTTCTATGGTTTTTCATCATCAACATATCATATGGTTTGACCATTCTAGTATATCAAGTGTATGGAATGTGAGAATGATCAATAACAATATTGAAGAAAAAATTCAAATAATATACATCGTTATCGATTTTCTTTGTATTTCATTGTTCTTTTTCTTACGTTTTCTATTGTTTTTTAATATTTTGCGTCTTCTTTTGTTGGATGAACCCAAGATAGGTATCACTAAGTGGAATAGGAGTGTAAATCTTCTTAACAATGACAAAGATCAACTGATTTTGAAATGATCATTGATTTTTCCATAGGCTAACACACTAGCAAATAGAGAAAATGCACATTTTGATCGATATGTGATCAATAATTGTAATTTGACACCCCTACCGTCAGAATTGAACAAATTTGGTATCAAAATCTGCGGGAGACTTAAAAGAAAAAAGTCATGAAACATGAATCCGAAAATTCAAGCGGTTAAGACGCAGCCCGTAAAATTGAAAAATGAAGTATATGTTGAGAAAACACTTCATGTGTCTTTCTATTCTGGTAGAACTAAATATGTCTCTTTGAAGAAACACAAAAGAGTACCGGTATACAACGTAATCTGTCACTACCAATTTGACTTGCCATTCAGTCTGGATGGGTGGGTGGTTTGGGTGCTTAATCTTTCTTTCATTCTTCTGTTATGATATATGTTTATTTAATGCACACTTTTCACACAATAAGAGGAGACTGCTGGACCCAGCGGGAGAGAAGCATGTAAATATCGACGCAATGACTATTTCATTTTGCTTACGGAAACTGGGTGGCTACTGCATTAAGCCTAAAAAGGGAATATGAATGAATTCAGTAATCAATGAGTAAAGATATCAATGTCCTTGAATGTCCATGCGAGGTCAAAATGTGTTCATACAAACAGCTACAAGGCTGCAAGGGATTTCTATTCAATGCACATGCACTCTTCAAATCACACAGTAAGAGGAGACGGATGGACCCAGCGCATGCAAAGACACAATGACTATTTCACTTTGCTTTAAACAAACCCTTTGCGTACGGGAACTGGTTGGCTACTGCATTAAGCCTATGGGAATGAATGAATGCAGTAGTCAATGAGTTGTTTTAAAAGATATCAATGTCCTCGAATGGCTATGCGAGGTTGAAATGCCTTCAGACAAACAGCTACAAAAAGGGTATGTTGGAAAACAGCCAAGAATTGTGAGAAAAAATTAATGGTTCAGAAATTAATTAATCCCATAGAAATAAGCAACTCTGGTTTAAATAGATTCAATTGTTTTCAAGTTGTCAACTTTTCATGGTAACAAAATACATAATTTTCTAGTATTTTTTAACACCGGCACGATCTCAGGTGGCGGAAGGCATAACAGTGATAACACGTTATTTACAAAGTGCTATTGATCCGGTCTATTCATATCACAGTTCAAGGCCATTCAGAGGATCAGCCGACCTAAGTGGAAATTCCTATTTTTACCAGGCCGGTGTTAACATCGTTTGTAGGCAATCACATGACGAGTCATATTTACACAACTGAAAGATTATCAACAATGAGGCCAATATTATGATCAGTTAGAGATATATATATATATATGCATGTTACTGTCACCATGGAAACACATGTTTCATGATTATGATTACTGGTACAATCAAGATTAGGATTTATGATAAGGATTAGGATTACCACTGTGACTATGACTACTACTATGATTATAATTATGTATATGATTGTGATTATGACTATTATGATGTTTACCACTATGACTAGAAACAAATATATAATGTGCAGCATATCACAGAAATAATGTTTTTTCTGAGTTGTAAAATTTTCCAGATAGTATTACCCCTTAAAAACAACACTGCACCAGCAGCCACCTGGACAGAATGTCAACATGTGCACATAGCATCTGCTTCAATGTCATATATGCATTATGAAATGTGGGAACAGCAACCAGTTTTGATTTATCACTTGTCAACTCAGACGATCATAAAATCATCGAATTACATGCCCCAACTGTTTAATCCATGGTTTAATCTAAACAGTTTTAATCTAAATTGGTAAACTTGATCTGCACCTCAACAAGTAGTGCTGTATTGTCATCACTGTATTGGTTAATGGTTTTTCTATATATATATTACAGAAAATGTGTTGTCTGTAAATCCATTAACTTGCAAAATCAGACATGTGATACATGTACATGTATCTAAGATTAGTTTCCCATCCAGCAGATATAACACTCTGTCGGTGATGATTTTTTTATACATAAAGCAAATATGTTGCTTATAAATTAATCTTCATGTATCATAAACTTGCCTTATCAGGCCAGTAATATTTATATGTTAACAAGGAAGATTTAATAATGTGCTGGATGATTTTCTTAAACCTTAAGAGATTAAGGCATGGCCTGTAAATTTATAGTAAACTTGCCAATCATGCAAGTAACATCCAAATTTAGGGGCTTGTCTACTGAAAATATTGGTAGCCACACAAGGTCAGGCAAATGAAAACTCTATTTTCCTTCAACTAATCATAGACACGGAAGAACTATGACATGACCCTCCAGATGCACCAAGCCATAAGCGACATAGACAAGTTAGCATTTGCCCAATGCTCTATCCCAGAATGGAACAGCCTTCCAGCAAACGTAGTGCACGATGACAGTCCAGACCCGAATACTCCCGAGGCATCTAATGCCCTTATTCCCATTAAAAAATCATTTGTCTTCCTCACACCACATGTAATCTTTAGTTCATCTTTGCGATGGGCTACAAATTAGCCCTTTGAAGATTACCAGAAGAAAAAGAAGTGGGTTTCATGGCCTTGCATCCATTTATCTCTTATATGGCACAAATTAATAGACCAAGTAATGGCTGCAAATTGTGTATTCTGTACCAACATTCTGTACCATCAATGCAAAAAGACCTCGAACAATATCTGTGTGACAGGAGCTAATTAGGAAGTAATTTCTAAAGAGGCTTACGACATCCAGCTTCGTCACTCCCATCAGTACAGTCACTTTGGCCATTGCACTGGAGTCTCTCAAGAATACATGATACACTAAATAAAAGAGATTCGAAGACATGATTTGCTTATTAATGAAAACTAATCTGAAATACATGTACATGCATGAATGCATTGTGAAGATATCATCCTTGCATTACATGATTTAATGCTAAAAAATATACAAAACCTGGAACCAGGGGCGGATCCAGCCGGCGGCAAGGGAGGGGGCCTAAAAAGGGGCCCACTTCGTGCGAAAATTTGAAAATCGTGCCGGTCGATTTTTCGCTCAGTGGGGCCCGGGGTAGTGAGCAAAAAAAAAAAATTTTTGGCATCCGAAAAAAATTTTTCCCTCCAGGAAGGGTAATTTTTTTCTACCACCACCCCTTGGGCGCCAGGGGTAGTGAGCACAATTATTTTTTTGGCACCCGAAAAAAAAAATTTCCTACGGGAAAGGGTTAATTTTTTTCCATCGCCACCCCCTTGGGCGCCAGGGGAGGGGGCCCGACTTCTTTTTTTTTCAAAAAAAGGGTGTTTTTACCTGTTTTTTACCCGGGCCCCCCCCTGGATCCGCCACTGCCTGGAACAGTACAAGAGATCAAGTAGTCAGAACAATGTAACTATCAGTATCAACCAATAAGAATACATGTACCTCAATTCTAAGGTACAGAAGAAATACATATTTCAAACACGAATTGTATTACCAATGACAATGCAAATGTTCCATATATTTTCGCTCTTTACAGCCGAGGGTAAATATGAAAAATAACCTTCACATAACTTTCAGCACACATTCTTGTAAATGCACAATGATATTCAAGCTGAAAGCACAAATACATAAAGAAGCTAAATCTTTTCATTTCATTCAGCTGTGTTGGCATAAACCCAAAGCTAGCCTCAATTGTGGAGATTTTTACCACCGATTATTGAAAGCCGTCAATGTCTGCCACAGGTCTATCACCATTTTGACCGCATTACGACAGCAATCTTATCGCATGTAAATCAATCGCTGCTGGGGTAGGAGGAAATTTGAGAACTGGAATGCTAATTGTTCAAGATGAAGATGAAAAGATATGGATATAATAGAGGTAATTGGTGCTGTTGTTGTAGAGTGTGCCTGAACACAGTCTGAAGTGACACTGATAGGGTGATAGGGTTTTTGAATGGTTGGATACATTACTCTACATAGTGGGCTCTACATGTATCTTTATATACATGTATACAAACATGTAATGACACTGATAGGGTGATAGGGTTTTTGAATGGTTGGATACATTTCTCTACATAGTGGGCTCTACATGTATACAAACATGTGGATGATTTGTGGTTGTACGATACATGCTCCTCCGACAATTTCTCAGCAGCAAATTTCCTACATCAACCATGTAAGTTTTTAGCCACAATTCTGAACAAGACACTATACAGCTAACCCCTGAACCTAGCCTTAAAACCAATGGCAATATGAATTGAATGAACTTACACTGTAGATTGTCTAAAACATAACAGTACCATCAAACTGCTCTTAAATTTATCAATATACATGTATGTATATATATATATATATCTATATATATATATATATATATATATATACATATTTTCTCAATATATCCAAAACTCTTTTTTTTTTTTTTTAGAGTTAACCTCTTCTTACCCTCCAATGTATTCAAACATGATCAGATCAAAGGGCAATGACATTGTAATTCTGTTTTATTAGTACCGGTACTCTAAAGAGACAATTATTTATGCAGGGTAAATAGATTGAAGGTTATTTATCGCCGCATGAATAATCAAGTGTGAACGGTAGACTGATAAAGCGATAGCCTTGATGTTCAGACCCACCTTCCAGATGCACACTCAAATTCTGCTGCTGTGCATGCGACAGTTGGTTCCGGTGCTAGGTTGCAAGAAAAAATGAAGAGAAAGACAGGAATAAAGTCAAATTATAATAAAAGTATTACATTTAAGCTGTCAATAGATACAACAACAAAAATATGTTCTAGTAACAATACACGTTAAGATATTATCTCTCTCTCTTTCACTCTGTCACTCTTTCTTTCTCTCTCTCTCTCTCTCTCTCTCACACACAATCAGACACACACACACACAGGGGCAGATCCAGCCGGCGGCAAGGGAGGGGGCCGAAAAAGGGGCCCACTTCGTGCAAAAATTTAAAAACCGTGCCGGCCGATTTTCCGCTCGGGGGGGGTAGTAAGCAATTTTTTATTTTTTTTTTGCCTGGGGAGGGGGTCCAACTTCTTTTTTTTTTTACAAAAAGGTGTTTTTACCTGTTTTTTTAGGAGGGCCTGGCCCCCGGCCCCCCAGTGAAAAAAATACACGGGGCTCAGGCGATCGCCCGAAATGCCCAAAAGAGCCCCGAAAATCAGAAAAGAGCCCTGTAAATTTGCATAGAGTTCAATGCAAAACAAATTTTAGAGTGTTATTTTTGTGCAGGCAAGCTTGAAAAGTAGCCCCCGAAAAATAAATATTAATGTTTTTCCCTGCCCCCCCCCCCCTTGGATCCGCCACTGCACACACATGCACCCATTCACTAACTCTCTCTCTCTCTCTCTCTCTCTCTCTGGTATATCTGTTGACTATGGGGATGATGCTATTCAAAAACTCTGTTTCTAGCCTTCCCCAGGATCTCTATTACTTGGTCTTTCACTCCTCTCAGCTCCTCAAGCCATCTCTGCAGACTATACATGTACAGTCAAACCTGTCTATAGCGACCGCCCAAGGGAAACACAAAAAGTGGTCTTTGTAGACAGGTGGTCTTTGTAGACAGGTTCCTTTAGTACATGTTTCAATGAGAAACCATTTTGAAGGGAAACCAAAAAAGTGGTCTTTGTAGACAGGTGGTCTTTGTAGACAGGTTCCATTAGTACATGTTTCAATGAGAAACCATTTTCAAGGGAAACCAAAAATGTGGTCTTTGTAGACAGGTGGTCTTTGTAGACAGGTGGTCACTAATGCAGGTTTGACTGTATATCCACCGTAATAATGAAGTTGAAAGATCTAGATTTTTAGACAATATTCTAACACTGTGCAAGTTATGTAGTCATTTGTATATTTACTCCATGGCCAATCATGTGAAACCTCTACCTGACACATATATGTAGCTTAGTCTGGAAGGCAAACACAATATTATTCACGCTTAATGAATACTGCATGCACAGATCGATATGCTAGTGACGTAGTCTTCACATAAAGACTCCTTTGCTTTTGTTTTCATCAAACACTTGAAATAAACTAAAACTATAAAAGTACTGTTGAATGGGCCTGAATACAGGATAAGTAACAGTTCAAATAAGAGACGAAACATAAATTGTAAACTTGTGCTGGATATACATTGATCTATAACAGTTACAAGAAGTTCACAAAGTTCATAGAGTGGTGAAGTTTGACGTCATCAAAAATCTATTTTTGGAATTTCTCAATTTTTTCTTCATTTTCCGAAAGAGCACCCAAAATAATGTCCAAATGTCGAAAACCAATTGAATATGTTAAGTATTGGCTGAGATATGACCATCTGAATAAAGATTGCCTATGGGAACTCAGTGTTATATTGCTCTGGCTCCTAATGTTATGAGCCAGAGCAATATAACACTGAGTTCCCATAGGCAATCTTTTTATTCAGATGGTCATATCTCGGCAAATACTTAACATATTCAATTGGTTTTCGACATTTGGACATTATTTTGGGTGCTCTTTCGGAAAATGAAGAAAAAATTGAGAAATTCCAAAAATAGATTTTTATGACGTCACAGCTTCGGTACTCTATTGGATAAGAGCATGTATTGAGTATGACATATATTTCATTCAATGGTCATATTGTAGCATAAGTTGTAAAAGACTAGTTTACCTGTAGTAGGGGGAGAAGAGGGTCTCCCGTACACCTCCACCTCGCAGAAAGACAGGTAGTCCTTGCGAGGAGAACCAATGTGCACATACTGCCCTCTGATGGGGCTGGGGCACTCGATCCTGATGCGCTTGTGAGGGGTGCGGCTGGCGGCATTGGTCATGGTCCGTGTGATGCGACCACACTGGGTGCGACTGGATGGGTCGGTAGCGGAAGACCCGATGGTGACAACTGCTCCACGCAATCTCTCTCCTAAAAATTGAATGGAGGTACAATAAGATTGTCTTTACCACCATCTCTATTTTCATTTATATACAGGATACACAAGGTCAGAAATGTTTTCCATCTCTGACATGCTTATATCACAACTACTATCATAAAAAAAACGAATTATCATCGACTTCATCATCAACATCATCATCATCATCATCAACATCATTATTGTCATCATTATCATTATCAACATCATCATTAGCATTACTATGATCTGCATAAAGATTGATAAGTCATGCTGTCTCTCTCCTACAGACAGAGAGATTGTAAATGAATAAGTCATCATCAAAATCATCATCTACATCACTAACAGTATCATTGAGATCAACACCATCATCGAAATCATAATCATCATCACTATCATCACCATCACCACCATCATCATCATCATCATCATCATCATCTCCATCACCATCATCATCACCATCAACACCACCATCATAATCGTCATCTTATCACCATTACCATCTTATGATGAACGTGACTGATAACACCGGGCAGTCTCTCTCCTACCAAATTAATACAACATATCTAAATCATCATTATCATCAACATCATGACATTATAGTGCTATGCAGGGATTTGAACCTGGGACCTTTGCCCCTCCAGTCACATGTTCAAACCAATACATCTCTACAACCCTTCCTACGCTTAGAACAAAGAGTCCTTTTCTAACCTTGGGCATCTTTGTTGACTAGGACCACTGTAGTAACATCGTAGGTTGCTTTCAGATCAACGTACCACCACGAATTTGCTCTAGACTCTACAGAAGAACATTAAAAGGTACATTATGACTAAGGTAGGTCTTAAATCGAGGAAGTCTAAAATGTCAGATTCTCTAAGAAACATTACCATCACTAGAATCTGCACTGTACTAACCAAGACATTAATCAAAGAGATATTATGGCGACTTTCAATGTAGCTAGGCCATTAAAAAAAGAAAAAGTCTAAAATTTCAGGTTCTCTAGAAAACTGTACTAACAATCTCCCCTATGCTCTACAAAACAACAATGACAAGTTTTGAGGAGGTTATAGGTACTTTTCTAAAGTTTCAGATTTTCCAAGAAAGAATACAACCACAAATCGACCCGGGGCTCTACAAAACAATGTTGAACGGTACATTATAATCATGATGCTAAATGTGTGTCTTAAAGGTATAGACCAGTTTTGGAAATGCCCCCCTCTCAAAATACGAAATGGAAGCTCTCATTACCAATCATGTGAAAGAATATGTTTTGACTAATACGTGATGATACAAATTTTGCCGGGAAACCGCCTACTAATTGATATATTTGGTAAATTATTATATCTATTTGGACCGGATAGATATCGCACACATGTCGCGTAGTCCCATATACATCTTTCTGTGTACAGTGCCTGTAACTTTACCAAGACTGGGCCAAATTTCTTATCATTTTGATGATTCCAGAATCTTGCAGTACACACCAATACTTATATGCTAGATGATCAACCTTTTCTGATCGATTCCACAACGTTTCTTTCACAATGCAATCGCATGACCAGAACTGGTCTTTATCTTTAAAATATCAAGCAAGAACTAATTCAGAAATTTTAGATTGTCTGATAAGTTTCTGGTTTCAAATAATTCAAGAAACTATAAAACGCTTTTAAATTTTGAAAATCTTTCTCTACCTTAAAGTTAAACATTTATCTTTGCTGTATCTCAGATTGCATATTTTTTAACTGAAAACAAATTGATATTTCATGACTTTAATGAATAATTACTGATTCATGAATGACATTTCTAAGTTAATGGTCATCCGGGTTGCATAAACTTACGGGTTCTTAGTAACCCTAAATTAGCCATATATTGAGCCAATCTGTGAAAAAATTTAAAAGAAGCTAATTTCAACTGATTTGGGTAGGTATGGGTATGGACAACTACCAAAAAAAAGGGAGGAGGTATGGGGGTTGGGAGATTTTTTATTAGAGGTCAAAGGTCATTGACCCTGCCTAAATCACTAAAAATTATATTTCAGCAACAAAATATGGTATATAGATGATCTAGGTGTCAAATTGCACAGAATTACAAAAGAAGATGACATAAAACAATTATTGACCCTTGAGACCGAATTCTGACCTCCGAAAATGAGGTCAAAGGTCAAAAATAGACGTTTTATCACTAACATTTCATATTGGTAACAGGAAAATTACCATATTATATAAAAATGAGCACAAACAAATCAAAGAGGCTAATTTCAACTTAAGTGGCGGGTATGGGAGTTATTATTTATTCCAAGAGCAGAGAGGGAGGAAATTTCCTTTCTGAGGGTCAAAGGTCATTGACCCTGCACTAAAACACTATAAATTGTTCTCAGCAACAAAATATGGTGTATAGATGATCTTGGTGTCAAAATGCACAGGATTACGAAAGAAGATGACATAGAATAATTACTGACCCTTAGAACAAAATCCTGACCTCCGAAAATGAGGTCAAAGGTAAAAAATAGATGTTTTATCACTAAAATGTCATATAAGTAACAGGAAAATTACCATATTATATAAAAATGAGCACAAAAAAAAATCGAAGAGGCTAATTTTAACTTATTGTGGCGGGTATGGGGTTTATTATTTATTCAAGAGCAGAGGGGAGGGAAATTTCCTTTCTGAGGGTCAAAGGTCATTGACCCTGCACTGAAACACTATAAATTGTATCTCAGCAGCAGCATGTTTTTACATAGGCCTCGACGATCCTGGTGTCAAAATGCACAGAATTGTACTAGGAGACAAACTAAATATGAAATGGATTCTTCACCACCAAAATACAAAGTTAAAGGTCAAAATGAGTAAGGGGTTAAAGTTCATTAGTGGCAAATAGTTTGTGTATGTAAAGTATATGTGCATTTATAATCAACAGTTTGCAGAATACTACTCACAACTTAGAACTTACAGTAACTAACGGCAACACAATATAAATTAATACTACTCAGTCTGTTTCCTCTTCATCGCTACCAATAACTTCTTCTGCATCTATGCTATCTGTTCCATTGGAGCAATGTCCACATCACACTCCACATGCAGATACACATGACATGCCAGCTTTCATGCAGCTGCATTTCATGTTTTGACACTGCCTCTCCCCTTCTTTGCAGTTGCAACAAATTCCTTTCAGAAGGTTGTCTGGCGCGATACCAACAGACAGCATCTTTGGTCCAAGTTTTCTGTTGGAATCTAACTCCCATCCTTTTCCTTTGGGATCAAGAATAGAGGTGTCAAGATGCTTCATACCAAAACTTGAAGATGGACACGAAGTAAATGTTGAGCTGTTGCATCTTCCGTTGGTGGAAGGCGGTCAGGATCGATATTGCCCTTGGCTGCTTGCTTCTTGAACTTTATATAGCGAGACTTTTCTATAGGGAGTATCCCCACAGCCATATATGTGGTCTGCATTGCTTTCAACCCAGCTGTTCGAATTGTGGAGTCGGTTAAAGTGTCACTTGTGAATGCAGTAATGACACTGGCAGGTGTGCCCATGAATGCATGAAACAGTGTCGTTTCCAGATCAGCCATACTTGAAGAGGAACTCTTCTTTGTCTCTGATGTCTATGCTAGAGATGTCGTAAAGACCATTAAAGTCTGCTTGTAATTAATACAAATTAGTACAGTGGATAGGCCTATGATAGCAGAGCAATATCAAAATATCAGTGTCCTAGGCGACAGCATTGTAGACCTAACAATCAGCGTGTCACCATCATCTTTTTGCTTGGCGTACAGTGATATTGTGGCTTGCCATCTCTGCAGATATCATCGTGATTAAGACTCCTTTGTTTTCTCATTTGCCAGGAAAACCTCTGTCACATGATATGGTCAAGTCCGGTGTGACGCTCATGTCCGGAGACACCTTCTACCCAGCCATCCGCCGCATATGTTCATGATCTTTCGTTGACGATTCTTCCCGTAGCCGTCAAACACTACAGTAGCATCCTTGAATTTGTTTTGAACATACCTGACATATGTATCAACTATATATAGTCTTGGTTGTTGCACCTCTGGACCACTTTACCTGATGAAGTACCCACCCTCCATCAACAACATGCATCTTGCTGTTTATGTCCAAGTCATGTTTTATAGCTGTTTCCTTGAGCATCTTGCCAAATTCATGCTTTTTGGGTTTCCTCATCATGCGATCCATTGTGAAAAGAGATGTTGGGACCAGGTTCAGCTCCTTTTGCAGGAAAAGGTTTCGGCATCTACGATAGACTGTCATATGAGTGTTGCTAGTCCATTTTCATTCGAATCGCTGTAATAATTAATGAAGAGTTGTTGATACGTCTACACTGCTTTATTAGATTCTCATATCCCTTTCTGTGCAACCTCTGTATCTTTCCTGCTTAATATATGCTGTATATTTCCCAAGTTAAGTCTTTTGTAAATACTATTCTCGTGTTAATAAATTGGACAGCCAGTCAGCTCTGCCATGTTTTTTAATATTCTATGTCCTACGTACCCTCAAGCAGTCAATAATTCTAAGCAATGCCACAGGTTCTTAATTAGAGTCGACATCACTTTCTCTGTTGTATACAAGACTCTCTGCAAGGTGCACCAAACTCCTCTCCTTAATAATAGTAACCCATCTTCAAGTTGTGGTATGGAAGCATCTTGACACCTCTATTTTTGATCCCAAAGGAAAAGGATGGGAGTTAGATTCCAACAGAAAACTCAGACCAAAGATGCTGTCTGTTGGTATCGCGCCAGACAACCTTCTGAAAGGAATTTGTTGCAACTGCAAAGAAGGGAGAGGCAGTGTCAAAACATGACATGCAGCTGCATGAAAGCTGGCATGTCATGTGTATCTGCATGTGGAGTGTGATGTGGACATTGCTCCAATGGAACAGATAGCATAGATTCAGAAGAAGTTATTGGTAGCGATGAAGAGGAAACAGACTGAGTAGTATTAATTTATATTGTGTTGCCGTTAGTTACTGTAAGTTCTAAGTTGTGAGTAGTATTCTGCAAACTGTTGATTATAAATGCACATATACTTTACATACACAAACTATTTGCCACTAATGAACTTTAACCCCCCCTTACTCATTTTGACCTTTGTATTTTGGTTGTGAAAAATCCATTTCATTATTTGTTTGTCTCCTGGTATAATTCTGTGCATTTTGACACCAAGATCATTGAGGCCTATGTAAAACATGCTGTTCCTGAGATACAATTTATAGTGTTTAGTGCAGGGTCAATGACCTTTGACCCTCAGAAAGGAAATTTCCCCCTCTCCCTCTGCTCTTGGAATAAATAAAAACCACCATACCCGCCACAATAAGTCTATTTTTGACCTTTGACCTCATTTTAGGAGGTCAGGATTTTATTCTAAGGGTCAGTAATTATTCTATGTCATCTTCTTTCGTAATCCTGTGCATTTTGACACCAAGATCAGCTATATACCATATTTTGTTGCTGAGATACAATTGATAGTGTTTTAGTGCAGGTCAATGACCTCTGACCCTCAGAAAGGAAATTTCCCCTCCCTCTCTGCTCTTGAAAAAATAATAACCCCATACCCGCCACAAAAGGTTGAAATGAACCTATTCGATTTGTTTGTGCTCATTTTTATATAATATGGTAATTTTCCTGTTACTAATGTGACATTTTAGTGATAAAACGTCTATATTTGACCTTTGACCTCATTTTCGGAGGTCAGGATTTTATTTTAAAGGTCAGTATTTATTCTATGTCATCTTCTTTCGTAATCCTGTGCATTTTGACACCAAGATCAGCTATATACCATATTTTGTTGCTGAGATACAATTGATAGTGTTTTAGTGCAGGTCAATGACCTTTGACCCTCAGAAAGGAAATTTCCTCCATCTCTGCTCTTGGAAAAATAATAACCCCATACCCGCCACAATAGGTTGAAATTAGCCTATTCGATTTGTTTGTGCTCATCTTTATATAATATGGTAATTTTCCTGTTACTAATGTGACATTTTAGTGATAAAACATCTATATTTGACCTTTGACCTCATTTTCGGAGGTCAAGATTTTATTCTAAGGGTCAGTAAATATCTATGTCATCTTTTTTCGTAATCCTGTGCATTTTGACACCAAGATCATCTATACACCATATTTTGTTGCTGAAATAAATTTTTGTGTGATTTAGGCAGGGGTCAATGACCTTTGACCTCTAATAAAAAAATCTCCCCAACCCCCATACCTCCTCCCTTTTTTTTGGTAGTTGTCCATACCCATACCTACCCAAATCAGTTGAAATTAGCTTCTTTTAAATTTTTTCACAGATGAACCTTAAGTTAGGGATACTATCTGGAGCATGATCCTTGATCGAAAGAGGGATTCGGGTTCCCATCGACGGCCAGGCCAGCATTAGCCATATGATACCCCCTGAAGTGAAAGTAGTGCTCTGAAACGCAGGCTTCCCACGAGATACTGGTATCGGCCCTAGGTAAAATACATGTATGG
Organism: Mesocentrotus franciscanus; assembly: GCA_037976565.1. Taxonomy (NCBI): domain Eukaryota; kingdom Metazoa; phylum Echinodermata; class Echinoidea; order Camarodonta; family Strongylocentrotidae; genus Mesocentrotus; species Mesocentrotus franciscanus. The sequence goes on from CP137685.1 coordinate 11,783,436, forward strand.
ACATAGAAAAAAGTTTGTAAAAATACCACAAGAGAAGATTCTGAAGTGTGCCAATTTTCAGAAATAGACCATTTGACTAAATGTATTAAAATTTGTGAATGTTTCTTCCCAAAACCACTCATGAGTATCTAAATTAATATGAATGTGTATAATATCATCCATAAAGAACAAGACGATGCAAAGTCCTCATGCATAAACAAGGCCATAGTAAATATGGAAGAACTATGTGGGACTGTAGGGGGAACATACGATAAACAAGACAAATGCGACTGCGTCTCCTATATGCCTCCACCCTAAATTCAGTATAGGAAGTGGATGGAATTACTCATGACATATCACGATGAAAACAAATTAAAAGACATTTTGGTGTGCCGGCCACTAGCTCCCGGAACCAAAGTAGCTGTGCCAAAGACCCAGAAGGGTTAAATGCCAAGGCTAGATCATGTGTCCTGCACTAGATCGGGATTGTGAAGTGGCTCATGCAGAATACAGACTACCCGGTAAGTCTCAATCAAACTGTAGGGCCATCAAATGCAATGGACTAGTTAATGATCAATTGATAAGATGTAATGAGAAACATTACAAAAACATACAGTGGATACATTTACAACAGTTGAGTGACTGGGCATCTGGATGGATTGCAAGGTTTGCAATGCTCTAACAATTTGTTACCACTTCAGGAAAAAACATCTATATCATTTTACTATATCAAGCAATTTTTTTTAAATTTTGTATTTGCCAGCGTAAAGGCTGCAGTATATTTGGAAGAGAAAATATTTAAAAAGTCTGGGTGCGGCCTATGCGCAACAAAAGTCAAAATTTGGCGGTCAAAACAGCACGTATTCGTACATATGGGACTACAATGACTATACCAGTTAATGTACAAAACTACAATGGTTCAGGACATTGCCATCGCTAAAGCAACCTCAATCCTATAGCTCTCGCGCGCCCAGCTATGGCGCAATACACGACTGCGCAACTTTTTTTAAAAACCTTTTTTGTCTACGAAATGTCAAAATCGGGTGTGTGGCCTATACGGCGCTGCGGCCTTAACGCTGGCAAATATGGTATTTACTATATTATTTAATTATCATTTAATTGTCAAGCCCATTTGGCTTTTGCAGAAGCATCATTTCCATATTTTAATTTTTTTTTGAACATTTCGTTAATATATAGACTACATGTAGCTATGCTACTACTACTGTTATGATATTCCAACCTTTAACATATAAAGTCATGTGTTGGTTTTAATACGCACAACCAGCCGGCCCCTGTATTGTTATTAATTAACGGTCACCATATTTTTTTGAAAGTGGAGCTGAATTGGTATGATCGTATTAAATCTAAATTCACACATTTTCGACACGAGACGATTCGTTGTACCGTTCTCGACTCTTGTCTTTGTCTGCTCCTTTTTCTTCCTGCGTCCTCTCCCTTTTTTCTCTTCTGTCTCTCTGTCTCTCTCTTTTTTTTTGGCCAGCGTTTTTTTTTTTGGGGGCAACTGCCCCACTGCGGCACCGCCACCCCCCACCCCTGGCTACGCGCATGCTATTTAATCTAAAATGCCAAGGTAATGGCAGTGTTCCAATATCAATGAGTAGGAGTTCAACAAGACAACAGAATACAGTAGTTGAAAGAAATGTGGGGAATAGTAGAGCCTAGAGGGAAAGGGGAAAGGGAGCACCAATTCCCTGCCATGCCAAGCGCCGGGCTAGCGGCCCGGGATGGACTAGCAAGCCGCTCTTAGCTTTATTCATGCGCCTGTGCCGCATCTCAAGCTACCTAGCACTGTACTGCAGCAAGGTCTGCCAATTAAGGACATCGATTTCCACCTACGGCCACGTCCATGCAGAAAGGGCGTTTGTCAGATTTTAAAGAGCCATAAATAGGGATTAAAATGAATTTTGACAGAATGATCGATAGGTAGCTGTGGTGCCGAGCGGTACAAGAAATATCTGTTACCTTAATTACTACTAAAATTACTGGACTACTAATAATTAAGGGGGAATACTATAATAAAGGGTTAATCCTACCAGAAACTATCGTCGTGGTGCTCTGGCGGTGGTAGAAACTACGTCGACGGAGCTCCGTTTGGTGCTGGAAGCTATGTCGCACATACGATGTAAGACTAAGAGGATTCTCTGGGAACTGGATTAGGCAGGTGTGCTCTTCGTCCAGTTCAATTCAAATCTGATTATTACATAATTTTAGCCCAACAAGACACCTCCGGCGAGTGCCGCGGGAGGCGTCGCTTGCCTTGACGCACATGGTGCGGGAGAGCCATTACGGCCCGGGCTGCGTCACTACATTATTCCCCATTTAATGAGTTTGAAGCCTACTTCTAACTTAAAACTAAACTGCAGCCCTACTAACTAAACTTAAAATTTAACCTAAGATTACTCCCGTACCGCAGTGCGGGGTTACGCCGTTCCCGCCAGCAAGTGGGTCTAGGGCCCTCCTTGCCAGCACCGATGACGTCTTGGCCTTTCCTGGGGGCAGGCGCCTTTATCTTAGTAATACACTAAATTTCCTGAGGACGTTACCCAGAGACTGAGCACTCCCATATGAGAGCCAAACGGCACCATACGGACTATCAATGTATTAGAATGAGAAAAGTATATCAATGAAAACTGATGGAAAATGATATCGAAAGTGAGAACAAGTGAACCAAATACATGTAAGATCATATTCCAGCAAATACCACCCTCATGCAGAGCCAAAAGGCTCACGGTTATCCAGAGGAATTTCTCATGCAGAGCCAAAAGGCTCCTGGTTATCCAGAGGAATTTCTCATGCAGAGCCAAAAGGCTCCTGGTTATCCAGTGGAACTTCTCATGCAGAGCCAAAAGGCTCCTGGTTATCCAGTGGAACTTCTCATGCAGAGCCAAAAGGCTCCTGGTTATCCAGAGAAATTTCTCCTCCAAAGCATGATTGTATTCTGACTGGGTATATAGACTGAACTTGTCATCCCTTTGGGATTGCAGCAAATCAAAACTTTTATCCTTGGAACTGTCCACTGTTGTGGCATTAACATACGGTAAGAAGCTCTGTTATTATTGGAATTGTCCACTGTTGTAGAATTTACATAACTGTCTCAATTATTTGTGTCCACTACACCTATAGCACTAACAAAGCCCCGACTTGAACCGTTCTGCCCGGCTTCTGAGCCTTTCGGCCTGGAATGTTAGTAGATACAAATTGGGCCGATGGCCCCACATAATCTACTTCCTCAGCAAACTGAGACTAATTCCTATGTGCGCGTGTACAATAATATTACGGTAATAATTTGCATGTTATAATGGCTTAGTTCTTCAAGCCAGCGTGCTAACTGACCGTCTCTTAAAGTTAAACAGCCAACGCAGTTAAACAGAGAGGAGGAAGAAGAGGTAGGGGAAGAGCCAACCGGCTACGTAGGGAAAGAGCCAAACGGCTACATAGGGGGAGAGCCAAACGGCTACCTAGGGAAAGAGCCAAACGGTACATGCCCTCGGTTAGGTCCGCATCCCCTAGGGCATGAGATTGGTGACCTTCAAGCTGAAGCGGATCGTCTAAGGTGTGAGCTAATTACGATGATTAAAGATGCGACCGTCGGGAAAGCACAAAAGACATTACGTTCTCAAAGAATATTTGACATACAACTCAAATAAACCTTGTTCTGTAATAAAAGCCGTTTTCTCTATGTCGAATTTGCCAATAGGCAGAGTTCGCACATTTCCGGCTAAGGTGTCCTGACGTTCCTACTTGTTTGCTAAAGGGAAGACACCTTTCCCAGTAAGTTCCTACTTGTTTGCTAAAGGGAAGACACCCTTCCTAGTAACATTAGTTTACCTTAAGTCTAAACACAGTCTAACATAGCCATCCCTTTTCCTTATCAAAACATAGACGGCCGTACCACTGCGGCTTTCAGCATCCTCTTTGAATCTTTTATTTGATTGGACGGGCATCCCTAGTGTCTATCTGGTGAGTGATAGAGTTAACTTGCCAAGGTTGAACTCTGCTTTGGCAAAGACACCTTGATATTCATGCAACTTTTCATCAGGCATCAAAAGAGTTTCTGACCCATCCCACATATCTTGGAGGTGGGTAGGGCAGGAGTCTTCAGAAGCTGTGACTTGTCTGATTAATAGCCTGTCAGATTTAATCGGCTGTAACTTCCTCAGCTAACCCAAGCAGAATCTTTTCTGATAGCCGATGAGAGGAATCTGTTACATTGATTCCCTAGCTAATCATAGAAAGAGTATGTGCTTGCTTCCTAGCTAATCATAAACAGAGTATGTTTTTGCAATTAGTAAACGAAGTACCAATCATAGAAAGAGCCGGTCGTCTTCCTGTCTCTATGTCGCTTTCCGTAGCCGTCTGTTTCATAAAAATGCACCATGCCCTTTAGTGTTCTAGTCATTCTAGAATTCACTGATATTTAGGAGAAAAGAACCACTGGTTTCAGAAGGCATATCTTTTATTTCTGTTTTATAGGAGCATTGATTTTCAGTAAGAATAGAGGAAAAAGTATTTTCAATTATGAATAAAACATGATAAAAGTTTACTCCCAAGATGATAAAGAAGATAAAATGCAATATAGGCTTTTGAAATGATAAACCTAAATCTTGATATATTACCTGAAGGATGAAGCTTTGATGAAAAGAGTCCAATATTTGGAGCTCACATTTTAGGTACATGTATGTAAAACTCCAAAATATCCTTCAAAATCCGACTTCCATTTCTCAGCCATGCTTATCAAAGCTGCTACAAAAACAGAGAGAATAATTTATACGATCATGCAGATTGTATTTACTTAAGATTATATTGCGTCTGCTATCCATTTAGTTTGCTAGTCTGTTTCACAATGCTGTTTATCTTATTTCATCCATTGTCCATGTCTATGATTATTCAACTAATTAATATTTGCAATGAGTCTTTAAATGTTTTTGCACTGAAATTTGAGCTCGAACATGCAGCTCTCCTAGATGTTTTAGTGAAGGTTTCATAGTACTACAGCTGTATAGGCTGGAAACCTTTCTTTTATGATTTTTCTTGGAGCATTTCAATATAGGACGGCTCTCCTGTGCATTTGCATCATATTTTATGTTTCATTGTAGAAAAAGGTAGTTAGTAATGGTAAGTTTCCCAAAGATTGTTAACCATGACCCCCATATGTCAGATTTTAATCCCACCCTCTAATTTATTTAATAAGAAAACATAGAGGAATTTCAAATATGTACATTCGTCCTTAAATCAAATGAGACATATTATTTCATAAATCATTTGATGGATTTTGAACATCATGATCTGTCAAGAAATTGTAAGCTTGTTAGATAAAATTGTTATTCATTGTACTATTTTGTATGAGTTATGTTTATATGATTTAAGTGATGTAATTTTATTTCAAATATTGTACTGTCATTTGTTAAAGCCAAGAGATACATGCTATGATGATGTTGGCTTTTATTCATTTGCACTATGATTACCCAGTTTTATGAGCATTGAATTTTATTGTGTTGTAATTCATATGCAAGCTTAAGAAAAACCATTGACCAATCAGGATACATGTATAAACATTTGTCTCGAATTCTGTTAATAATGAACTTGCATTTTTGCAGAAACCAGCACACAAACTAAATGATCTTCTCCCACCCAAACGAGAGACCAAATAACCTTAGTAAACAAGTGAGTCTGCCCAGGTGTAAACCAAACCGATTTAAGAAAAGTTTTATCCCTTGGTGTGTGTACAAGTTACAATAAGCAGGTGACTAGTGCAATATACATTCTCAACTATTCCATATTCTTTTGAACTTGTACCCCGACACATGCAGCTGGTTTCTTTTAATTATATATTATCTTTGCTTCAGAGTATCAATAATTATATTCTCTATTTTAATATTTGAATGTAAAGTATACTGGATTGATCTCTGCAGCTTTTTCCCTTGTATTAATGATCTACATGTATTTATATTCATAATTTACCAATTTCATTGTACTCAATTGAATAATGTTTATAATCATGTTGAAAATGTATGTATTTTATCCATCCATTTCTATGAATAAATATGGTTGCTATGAATAAATGTGGTTGCTATAAATAAATATGGTTGCTATAAATAAATATGGTTGCTATAAATAAATCACGTTCATTTCCCCGATCAAGCACGATCCAAGGAATCCAAAATGGGAGCCTGTGGGTGGGCTGCCAAATACAATTGATTACATAAACATCAAGTTCTTTCCCTCGATCAAACACGATCCGAGGAATCCAAAATGGGAGTCTACAAGTTGGCTGGAAAAGGGAGAGATCCTTACCCCCTTCTATCGAGAGCCCCTGGCTCCCACAACCCGACATCTAACCTGCTTCACAGGTGCCTTACCCGGCACCTTATCTGGGAGCCAACTGAAGAGTCAGGCGGGTCCCTATCATTACCTGGGGGACTAGCCGAGGAGTCCGGCAGGTCCCTATCATTACCTGGGGTACTAGCCGAAGAGTCCGGCAGGTCCCTATCATTACCTGGGGGACTAGCCGACGAGTCCGGCAGGTCCCTATCACTACCTGGGGTACTAGCCGAAGAGTCCGGCAGGTCACTAACATTAATCTTACACATACTCACTAATTGTAGGCCTCCTTTTCCCGGATCGGAGATTGGCCTCGCTCTCCGATCCCTCCGGGTTTTCCGGAATATCTTTTTCTCCAGATCGGAGATCGGCCTCACCTTCCGGGTTTTCCGGAACACCAGTAGCCGCGAAAGACACAGACGGATCTTTGACCTTGTATCCGGGAGATGGAGAGCGGGCCCGGAGAGCTTGGAAACTTCCAAAGCCTTCACAGTCTTTAGTATTTCGCCAAGACACAATCTAGGTTGTCTACGCGTGTTGTAAGACTGGTGACCTCTTCCTTTAAGTCACTCATGTCCATCTTTAGACGGCTGATGTCGTTCCTGGTCTGGATCTCAGAGGGGGTCGTTATTATCTTACGGTCTTCCGCCGGAACTGCTGGGGACCGATACATGGGAGGGGTAAGCCGAACTTGATAAACTTCTGGCTCCTCCACCTCGTCATAGCTGTCCACATTCTGGCGCACATGATGCCGAGGAGTATATCTCGTGGGTGAACGTTGGGTGTGTTGCGCCAGCCTAATGGCTGCTAGAGCCTCGTCAACTGACTGTGGGCGCTGATTTAAAGCAGTCAATCCGGCCGCCGTATCTGTGCAACTGTGGCAAAGCTGCAACGCCACTTGGGCATCGTTACCATTACCTCCACGTCCGAAAGCCTTGACACCCAGCCCTCGGAGCCGACCGCCCACTCGGAGAGACTCCGGGTGCTGGCGAGCCGTCTGGAATTCGGCTATGGCTTCCTCCTCAGATTGAAAAGCCGTTCCTCCGGCTTTGAGGTGCGGCGAGCCATTTACCCTCTTAATAGCCTCTTTCGCCCGATAAGGAGTGAAATCGAAAAGGTGCAGAAGCTCGGCGGCTCCGTGGAGACGGGACACTTTAAAAAAGATTCCTCATCCAAGTTCACGCACTCCTCTCTCCAATCTAAAATCCTACTAGTATTTAATCTACCACAAACCCTCCACATGTCATCCTCATCACAGAAATTTATTTTAATCTTCCATGAGGATGCCATAATTAGTAGTGATGATACAATGAAATGAAGATGAAGTTAAAGATTGCTCATTAATTGCAGTCTGTTCTGATACAATTAAAACGTGTGAGAAATTATCACCAAAAATTTACCTAACCCTGAATCTGCAGAAATAAAAACAAGACTGTATATTCAGTCCAAAAAATTCCTGCACACACTCCCACCCAAACAAGTCAGGAATGTGTCTATAATTTACAATTTATAACTTAATTACCTAATACTAGTAGATAATCCTACTCAGACTAGTTTCTTACTCTTAGACTTAATCCTACTTAATTGCTAACTAAATAATCCTTAGTTTCTATAATCCTACCTAGTAATTCTTACTTAAACCATATCCCTCTACCGAAAAAACACCGCGAAAGTCGAATTTCGCTTCGCGGTATAGTGCTCGGTAGAGATGGCTTACCTAATACCTAGCTATGCTTAAACGGCCATACACCTCCACCGAAAAAACACCGCGAAAGCCGAATGTCGCTTCGCGGTATAGGGCTCGGTGGAGATGGCCGAAAACTAATACACCCCCGTCCTCCTGGCAAGACTACGACCCAAAATACGGCCGTATGAATGGAAATAAAGTGACTAATTTTAAGTACAAAATTGACCGAAAACGATCTTAAATATCGAAATACGGCCGTAAAAATTATCAACGAGTCCCTAAAATACTAATCTACAACAATAATTAGATAAGAAACGAAAAATATAAGTTTATAAGGCCCTACGAATAAAGTTTCAAAAATTGAAAATCCCTACAACACGGCGGTCTATGCAGCCAAGATGGCGGCCCGCACGTGTGCGACTAAAAAATATCTAGCACAGGTTCGACTAAAAAAAAGCGATTACGCCATTGTGGTGCCGAGCGGTACAAGAAATATCTGTTACCTTAATTACTACTAAAATTACTGGACTACTAATAATTAAGGGGGAATACTATAATAAAGGGTTAATCCTACCAGAAACTATCGTCGTGGTGCTCTGGCGGTGGTAGAGACTACGTCGACGGAGCTCCGTTTGGTGCTGGAAGCTATGTCGCACATACGATATGTAAGACTAAGAGGATTCTCTGGGAACTGGATTAGGCAGGTGTGCTCTTCGTCCAGTTCAATTCAAATCTGATTATTACATAATTTTAGCCCAACAAGACACCTCCGGCGAGTGCCGCGGGAGGCGTTGCTTGCCTTAACGCACATAGTGCGGGAGAGCCATTACGGCCCGGGCTGCGTCACTACATAGCTGAGATACAGGAATATCAGTCAATCTAAAGTAAAAAAAAAATGTAAAAGTAAAATGAAAGATACCAAAGTTACCGTAGACATCCGTTTTGTCTTTCTCAGGCAAGTTCAGTTCTGAGAAACTTCCTCAGAAAGGAGTTTCGGAGTGTTGTTATTGTTGTTGGTTATAATATATTTTGGCTTGGAAACTCTGTGCGCCTGGCCTGTGCTTCGCTAGCGCATATAGCTGGTTCGGCGTTGGGTCCACTGCATGGCCAACCCTAATCCTTAGGATGTATAGGCCACTCAGATACACGGCCGGTGCAGTGTGCTGCTATAACATGCATGACGTCACTTGAGTTTTCTTGTTTCGGCCGATGTTGTTCTGTCAAGAACGAGCAAAGAAACTCCCCTTTTTAAACGTAACAACAACAAAAAAAATAGAACAGAAGCATGCACTGGACATATAGACGGATAGACAGTGACTTACATTACAATTACATAATACGTTCTTATTATTTAAAAAAAATTATAATAACAAAATGGAGAGGGAGAAAAGTGAGAGAGAGATTCGAGAGAGAGAAAGAGAGAGAGAGAGAAAGATGGGGGTGTTAAAGGATATCGTATTTCTTTGTTTGTTGTACATATCTTAATATATTTCGTTGATTCTTTGGAGAGAGTACATTTTCCAGGCTTAGTGGTACATTCTTAATTCTTTGTCATAGTTAATTGTTCGGAGTGTCTATAGCTAGCTGTTACACTGTATATATATATATATATATATATATAGCTTTGCGCGAGTCTCATATTATCAAATTAAATGACAGCTTTCGATTTGCTTAGAATTCCTTCATCAGAACTAGAATGAAAATATAATAGCTTAGAAGGGACTGAAAACTGAAATAGATTCTGCATATATCTTTCATGATTTTTCTAAATGTTATACAGGCAACTGTTGATTAACTAAAAAAATCTTTCATTTTCATGTTGTTTAAAAATGAGACCGGGTGTAAAGTAGGCTAAATTGTAAAGAAAAAAAACTTGGTCAGATCTACTAAAGATTAAAACAACTAAATAAACGAAAGTGACAATTAAACCAATCGGCTCATTTTACTATACCTTGAAATACAGATTACAGTGCACTTTTATGTACATTAAGAAACGGTTTAGGGTAAAATAAAAATTGAAACGTAAGGGATGCGGTACAGTTCATCTGTTCCTTTAAATTCGGGCATATATATGCAACCACCAACTCTTTTAATATTCTATTAATATACATTATTAACTTCTCAAAAGTTTTAACATCCTATCCTCTTCTGGCATTTCATGAAAAGCCAAAACTATTTGTATCTTTAGCATTGATTGATATCACTTTAAATTATGAAGAACACAATTTAGATGACTAACTCTCTTTCTCCTCTCTTTGCTTTTCAACTCAAATTTCCCCTGGTCATGAGGCTACCCATAACCAATAAAGGTTGATTGGTCAGATACTTTTCCAGTGTTCACTTGTTCCCACACAAACTGTAGCTTTGACATCAAAAAAGTATATCTAAATGCACGGTCTGATGCTTGAAAATAAATATCATATCAAATGTTACATATGAAGAAGAAAAAAAGATTACAAACATAAGTATTATGTAGCTTGTTTCTTTCATTATTATAGTGTTTAACATATCTTTAATCATGAAAGGATGCCCAATCATGTGTAAGCTAGACTTTTAATTATCAAGACAAATATATTGGAGGAGTTGGGATGGCTGGGGCTGGAGTTATTCTATTATTTTTTAATTATATTTTTGTAATGTATGTAATTGCCTTTCTATGCAGTTTCGCATAAAGTTATTTTAATGTCATACAAGTTTAGAGTCCAATTCTTATAAATGAACAGTGCAGTATGTTGTACCAATTCCATACTCTCAGACACATGCTCCTCCACAAATAAAGCATTCAAACAGGCTAGGTATCTTGTGCACATGCAGACAAACTTTATTACATATGCATGTACTGGACCAAGAACATAAAATGTGCATCAATTACAAACTGACATTATTGCATGAAATGTGTTGCATTCATGATTTGTTTATTTTTCCCCTTTTTTTACACTGATATAAAACTATTCATCAACTCATTGCCTATATAGAAACAACATGGTTCTAGTATGAAAGCTAGGGGAATTAGAACATTCAGAAGTCACCAGTTAATCTTTGTACACACTTTACCAGACAAATTCTTACAAAATTACAACATATAGAGGTACATTGTGTATATTATACATGAAAATTGACTGCACTATTTTCATTTTAGATGATCATTCTAACAGTAATTAACCAATTACTCTCAACTTATACATGTACAATGATTTTTTCCAATTCTTGACATCAAAAATGGCATCCTGACATAAAACTGGAAGTTTTGCTTAAAGCCCCTCTGTACTAGTTTGGCCAGGAGGGATTAGAGGGATAAGCGTGTTCATTGACAGGTGGTTATCTCATCAACTCAGCTGCAATTAACATATTAAGAAAAAGAGGATCATGGGGGACCAACGGGCACCACTTAGGCATTGTTTTCTATATAGGAGCAAGTAGCTACAAGTAGTACAGTGGGGCTTTAAATCATGCTACTGTATACAGTGTAAATACATTCATTTCTTTATCAAAAAATATTTGATTGAATTTTCATCAAGACATCGGTCACTCCATACTTGTAATCCACTTTAGCACCATGTCTGAATTAACTTCATCTCCCTTACTCAAAATGTTTTACTTTAAATTGAAGAGAACACAGAGTTGGAATCTTTCCATGATTATCATTGATACTGTACTCTGAGTGCCTTGTCTGTTCCAGACGTTGGCGATCAAAGCTCTTTGACTTCTTTCACTGGTAATTTTTCAAAAGTGTGGTATTTCTGTTACAAGTCAAGAAGTACAGAGATCCACATATTTTATAGTTGATATGCTCTCTCACTGCCCTCAATTCTTATTTCTTTCCAGTTGATATCCTAATCTGTGCTTTCTCATTATGTGACCTTCAAACTGGAGTTGTCTTGAACCATCAAAGCAGATTTCTCTTTATCATTCCACTTATTTTACATTTATTAAAAGCAAAATCAAGTTTATGTCTGCTTTCATTAACTCCTACATGTACATAGGTTTAACATTGCTGAACTTATCAATATAACACATCTTATTCATACAGATTACATAAAAGAGAGCGCTATGGGACTTGCAGTAAAATTATACATAATAATATTTTATATTTATAATAGCACAACACTTATAAAAAGTCGCTGGCAGTGAGGAAGTCACCAACCATTACAACATCAAAATATCTTTCTAGGTCACTCTGTTTTGAAAGAAAACAATTTTGTTCCAGCCAAACTTTGACATCCCTGTGTCAACAATGGTATTATTATCTGTAGGAGCAACGATTTTGATAGATAAATCATAATTTACATTATATTGTTGAATAATGACATAATTTCCTTCCCAAATACCCTTGTCCCTTTTCAATGAAGGACTGGGAACCTATTCGGCGTTCTGCATCTATAACTTCAAGCACATGACTCAACGAGTCAACCTTGTATTGATGATGGATGGCAAACCATTTTGGCTGTGATTTCAAAAGCCATTCATATAAATCAAAATAGGGTTTGTAGAAAGAAAAAAACATGTTATTTTCTCTGATAATAAGTTCTTGTTTTTCATGCAACATTTCCTTTTGACAATACATGTATTTGTATTGTAACCAATTGTATCTTGAATTGGTAGGTGTAGCAGTGAAATTTAATTCTAATACTGTTTTAATCTCTAAAAATAAGCTTTTTACAGCTGTTTCAATCTCTGAAAATAAGCTGTGTACATAACGTTTTCTCAGCAAAATCTTTGAATCAACTAATATTCACCAGTTAACAATGGCAGTAGCAGACTCCTACGTTTTTAATTTATTTTTATGCACTGTAATAAAATAGAAATGCACAGAATACTACAAAATAATGATTGTCTGATTTATAAAGTACTTTTCCTGAGGTTATGGAGAGGCAATTACTTATTATTACCATGGCTTTAGCCAACCTACCATAATGATACGAGGAACTTAAGCATTTAAAGAATTTATTCCTACTGGGTATCGCTCTTCTTCAATGGAAGGCGAGCAGCAAATATAGATTGGCATCTTGCCAAAACCAACATTTGAGGTTAGCCTTTCTATCCAATTGAGTTTATGAATGATTGCAAATTCAAAATGCAAATTCTGCATTTTACAGACTTGTTTGATTGTGGTGTTTTGTCGTACATGCATAATATTCCATGGGAACAGATTTCACAACGCTAATATGAAACTACTAATTGCTGTTTCAATATTTAAAAAAGAAATTCTTTTAATCCAAACATATATTCACTTTTTGAGTGTAGTCCAGAATATGGCCGATTAATCACCAACACTGCGATCTCCCCCTACTTGCTGCTGCAAGGCAATGATAGCTTGGTCACTGAATTTCAATGCCGAGCGTACCATCGATGCGTACAGATTCCTGGATCACCCCATTTCCAGCTTGCAGCAGGGTGAGGATGGGAGAGATCGCGATAGAAAAATGAAATAACAACGTACAGATTCTAGACTGATTGGGTGGGACTTGACATCCACAGAATGGAGTTATTACCCAAAACAGAAAGAAAATAAAAGTAAGTAGCACACATATGACAAAGATTTTAATACATACAATCATGGTAGAGAATATCACTCATCTGGTTTCAGTTTGCATTTGTTCGTGTCAGAGATATTTAGATATATACACATGTATCGGGTTTAACATGACCTGTCACTGATTACAAATGAACTACAAACAAATATTATTCGATTTCCCATTATCGCTCCTAATACAAACAGATATATGTGCTTTTATCGCAAATATGTGCATGGGGGCACTTGAAGGAGAGTACACAGTAAATTTGATCAGTGTCAACAGTGTGTATGCAACCACTAACGTTGTTGAACAGGTGAAATGAGGAAGAGCCATTTAAAAATGAAAACTCTTGGCTGTGCTCTATCAAAATGTTAAATCAATTGATTGGGGAAATTCATAAATACTGTAAATAAATGCCCCATCCTCATAGGAATTCTTAAATGGAAAAAATTAAAGAATGATAAAAGGATGAACAAGAGAGATAGGGAAAGGAAAAGGGGAAAAGGACATGAAAATAAGATGCCTGAACCTACTCCCGTCCCTTCTCCCTAATCAGTAGCCTTAGAAATTTGCATTTTCCCCAAATAAGACTAGTGCCCTGTCTCCCTCCCCCAATTTTTTTTTCCAGTGCCCCTTCAGTAGGTGGACTCATGCTACGCCACTCTTAGCTAATACAGTTACGAGTATGTCCCCTGTTGAGATGGCAGATTTACAGAGTTAAAGGATAACTGCATGCTCTTGTCTTTAAAAGTTGAAAATCTATCTGAAAGATGTCACCAACAATGTAAAAGCTGGACTTCACACTGATATCCCAAATATATTTCAAAATACCCTTTTTGGGGTGCTATTTCTTCTCTTTCCTTCTCCTCTCTTTCATACTTTTTTTTCTTCTTTTCTCTCGATCTTCACATCAATAGGAACATCTAACCAAGGCCTAACCATAACCAGCTTTGTTTGACCTTTAGCCCCTTCTGTTATATATCAAACATAAATTATGTGATTTGTCTCACATGTAAATATTCTTCATATTATTTTTATTTAATTATTTGTCAGAACATCAACATAAAAAATTACAAAATATGTGTTACATTCTTTTGTAGACAACAAGCAATAATGCTGTTGTACACATTTATAATTTTAACTTTAAAGAGACAGTGTAATTCATTTCAACACCATATATAGTCTAACATTAACTCATTTTATGACAGAACATAATACATCACATCTTCATATTATAACTTTGGTGATATGAACAAAACACCCCTCGTTTGTGTGCCCTTGTAGTATTATAAACACCTTGTGCATCTTGCAACATTGTTTAAAGCAGAATAAACTGAACATGAAACCTGGGAAATTATTCTTTAGGCAAGCCACAGAGACTCATTTCATTACACACAGGTCCGAGTAATCATCTTCTCGTTAATAAACCCTAAGAAACGTGTCACTACCGCATACACGCCTGGAGCGTTGGGCTGAGCGCATCCATAACCCCAACTAGTCACGCCCACCACTTTCCAAACGGAGTCACTGTTCTCGCAGACTAACGGGCCTCCACTGTCCCCGTCGCAGCTGTCGATACCACCTTGGAGGTACCCGCGCATAACATCTGAGGGTTAACTTGTTACCGTAGACATTTTGCCTGGTGCAGGTCGACCGTGGTAGGAGGGGCACGCGAGCCTCTTGCAGCCTGCTTGGATAATTATCGTTCCCTGGACAGGTAGGAGAAAAGAAAGATATTCTCAAAATTTGATTGTCTTCTCACACTTGGTGTATACAGGCAACTGTAAAGATACCGAGACACATACAGACTGTCCCATTACAACGCTCAAGCATTATACAGAATTAAGTCCTGCCAGGTACCCATTTACCACCCCTGTGTGGCCAATGTACCTTATGTCTTGCCAAAGGACATTAGTGCTGCGACAGTGATTTGAACCCTGTACTTTGTGGTTTACAGTCCAGAGACTTATCCACTGGACCACAACACCTTTGTTAACCTATTGGTAACTGATTTCTCTTGTTTCTATATGTTTATTACAGAAGCCATCTGGATACCATAGGTGATGGGTTAAGGGTACTACAGTATATGATTGTCACACATTTTGGGCTATCATGCAAAATCATTTTAACAGTAATGAATAGCAAGAGGTGTAGAAGTGTTGTAGTCGAGTCGTTTTGGACACTTGACTGGAAATGCAAAATTTGTGGGTTTGATCCCGGACCCAGCACTAATATCTTTTGGCGAGGCATTAATATACATTTGCCACTCCATACCCAGGAGGGAAATGGAGACCTGGTACGATAATGTATAGCCTTTGTGATAGTAATTGCCATATGCCCTCACGGTGAACATAATGGTAGGAATACTCCCCGGGGAGTGAAGATGGTGCAAACTATGCATGAACGGGTGATAAGACTATCTGTAAAGCACTTAGAGACGGTATTTTGTATCCACCACTTTATAAATCCAGATTTGACATTATCCAGATAACACAAACAGTCCAGACATGAAGCAAAGTATGTCTCTGAAATTTGTAGATAATTTCAGCTAGTTGTCTTTACGCACTCAAACAAGGAAATACCGATGACTTTTTTCCCTTTTTACGCACATGTGGATAATCATTTTCCCTGACTCGATGCCAAGTTATTTTACATGTATTTTTAAATACATTTAGATTCAAGCAAGATATAAACACCTTACTTGTGAAAGTAAAATAGCAATCAAGGGTTATACACAACCTATCATACTTTCATTAACTTTAATTAATATCTCAACCAATTGACTTGAGTGATCTATAAAAGTGTGATTGAAACAAGAGCTCCATTGCTCCTGTCTATCTGGTAAATTAATGTTACAAAATCAATTTCAGCTCAATTAGAGCCCTTCATGTGCTTCCTCTTCCTCCTACTCTACGGAAAACAAAATACCCGCAAATTGATACATGTCAATAATAAAAGAAATAATTTTGTTATTGAAAAAGACAGCTGCATGGAAATTTACATAATCCATACTAACCGATTTGTGTGTAGGATAGAGATGAGAAGAGAATAAAGACATAATATTCTCTCCTTTTTGTTTAGCAGCTGCATTATCCTTGAAGCAATTCACAGCCACATATCTTTAATAAGTGGGTATTGTTCCAGTTTATATTCTCTTTCTCTGTACTTATTTTTTAATTTCATCTCTTCCATCTTCTGGGCCCTGTTGCATAAAACTTACCCCTGATGATAACTTTGCCATGAATATATTAACTACCATGGCAACATTTTTACTCAACAGCCAATCAAACCATGGTATCAATAGAAGTTACCATCAATGGTAAGTTTTATGCAACAGGGCCCAGTAGTCTCTCCTCTCCCCCTCTCTCTATCTGTTGTGTCCCTTGTTTTCCCTCTCTCTCTCTCTCTCTCTCTCTCTCTTTCTCCCTCTCTCTGCCTATTTATTCCTCTTTCCTTACTGCGCAATTCTGTACAATGTGTACATATGGGGAGTAAACAGTCACTGGGTATGTTTGTCCTAGCATCAAAATTTGACATTTGACATTTGACATGTACCTGTGTTCCCCCAGCCAGAAATCCAACACTGATGATCCGCCCCAAACTCGCCATCTGTTGGTAGGCAGGCCGGCGTGACGAACGATGTGATGTGGACGGGGCGGTCCAGCCTCAGGACAGCGATGTCGTTGTTCGTAGTCCTGGAGTCGT
The DNA here is from genome assembly GCA_037976565.1 of Mesocentrotus franciscanus. Classification (NCBI taxonomy): domain Eukaryota; kingdom Metazoa; phylum Echinodermata; class Echinoidea; order Camarodonta; family Strongylocentrotidae; genus Mesocentrotus; species Mesocentrotus franciscanus. Next base: position 11,800,665 of record CP137685.1, read on the forward strand.
AGTCCGGATGCTTGTAAAGACAGCTGATGCGGAAGTCTTGTTCGGAGGATTCGTTGATGTACTGGTGGTGTTCCCCAAGGCGGACCTTGAATGAGTTTTTGCCGTATCTGGACAGAGTTTAGTTTAGTGAAATGAAGGTGGAAAAAAAAAAACAGTAATAAATCTACATCTAAACTATGGGTATACAAGGTTTGTACTTGCAGTTCTTCCTGTGTGAACCAACTTTTGTTGATACTAGTAGAAATGTATGTATATTCAACCATTGTTATCTACTGGTATAGGTTACTCGAAGTACTGTTTCAATATCACAATACAAGTATTGTAAAAATACTGTGAAATAAAAGCCGGCTCTTCGTGCTAGTTGCTCGGTCGGCTAATCCCAAAATATCGTATATTTTGCTCTTTTGTCAGAGTGACAGTTCTAGATGTGATTGTTGCTACATATGGTTGATATCCATGGGTGTAATGCTATTCATGTTGTGAATGTTGGTAGGATGAACTGTACAAAACCTTTGGAAGCAGTGGGCAGCAGTCAGCACGTGGGTTTCATCGATGAGGGTTCCTCCGCAGTAGTGACCACTCCCTCTTAGGATCAGCTGAGCTTGCCAGGGCCAGTTTCCTCTCTTCGCCGAGGATCCCCCTATGATTCTAGCCATGATGTTGCCATTCTCGATGCCCCTTACTCCGCAAGGCACTGGTAGTTCAGAGAGGTATAAAAGGACAGTCATAGAAATAATATTAGTAATAGGTCCATTTATACAGCGCAGCTACTACAGCACTTAATACAAAGTATCATATTATTACCCGGCTTTAGCCGAGCCGCCATAATAAGGCGCTAAAGCATTCAAGGAATTTCTTCCTACCGGCTACACATTTACTTCACCTGGGTGGAGAGTGGCAAACATAGATTAATGTCTTGCCAAAGGACATTGGTGCCGTGGAGGGACTCGAACCGCAAACCATGGGATCCACAGTCCGGTGACGTATCCACTAGACCATAGCACCTCTACTCGACACCTCTAGTCATTACATTACATTTCAACTGCCTATAAAGCCAAAGCCTAGTGCTATACAAACTGCTGTTGCTACTATCAATCCAACATCATCGTTATTCTCTCGCTGTGGAGTTGGAAGTTTCATTTCCCCCATGGCCATTCTGCAAGCCTTCCAGTCTTACTGTGTGAGACCAGATGCTCCCATACCTCTTCCTAGCATCTCCTTCAGTATTGTGAGATTACATAACTAACAAATGAAATACAAAGTGGTTAAGCCACATGCATCTATCAATCTAGCATAAATCAAGCAAATGCCATACTGGGTAGTGTCTTTAGTACCATCGAAAATTTGCAAGAGAGTCCTTTTCTAGGCTTTTGCTTCCATCATACATTACACAAGATGTATGAAGACATGAAGAAGTTTGCAGAAGCCTTGTGTAATTGTTAGTTTAATCATTTAGCATTGAAGAGAGATAGACATACTGAGGCTTTTCCTCTTGAGAGTAATCCACAAGAACAAGAGCCAAAATCAGACAATACAAACAGAAACTAATGGGAAACAATAAAGGCTCCAGAAACGAAGCGGAAAAAACGCAGCGTTTTTTTAATGATGATGTCAAGTGTAATACGCATCACATTCTTGTATCATATTTAAAAAAAACTCTTATATCTGCCTCCCTCTTTATGGCAGGCAACTTATCACATAATATCTGAACTAGGCTATAAAGTCCTGCCCTGCGTTATGGTTTGTTCACACTAGAATCTGCAGAGTTTTGTTTTACGTTTTAAATGAGTGGGAAGTGGGGATGGAAAACGTATCTGCGTGCAACACAGGTCCTATGTGTACTCAATATCTCTGTGCACACTAAGATATAGAAATGTGAAGCACATTACACTTTATATGTCATAAAACGACCTCCATGGTCTATAGAATCAAATTAGAATGAGCCTAACCGCTGCCGTATATTTCATTCTTTGCAACAGGGAAATGAAAAGGCCAGATTAGACAACGATAGATAAAGTAGGAAAAAGGAAGAAAAAGAGCTATAAGATTATTAGTGACTTACATGTCTCTCTCCCGCACTCGACACCCACATCTTCGTTGTGCTGACAGTTGTGCCTTCCAATACCATTGGGGATGGTGCACTGAGCTAACGATGGTTCTGTCCCGTCACATGTCACATCATCCAGCCAAATCTGCGTCGTCCCCTCGCCGAACGTGGCCTGTGGGAAGACACGTACGTCGCCACTGTTGGATCAAATCATTTGGAAAGGGTTTTAAAGAATGCACTTTGTGTCAATTTTCAGTGATCTGACATTTGCCTGGCAACAATTTTTGCGCCGGGCTTTATTTCTTCTAAGGTATATGATTATAAAGGTTAGGTGCTGTGGAAGGGTATGTGCGATTGATCACAACTTTACAAATTCACACATTATATCACTGGGAAACAGTTTGCATTTTGATCACTGACAACTTTACAAATTCATAAGGTACATGTATATCATAAAGTTGTCAAATTTGTCAATTTATGTCATACAGGGGATGTGTGTCCAATAACATAATGAATTAATTTCTTCAGAGAATATAGGAATCTATGAAATTTGTAGTACACAACAAGTGGGCAAGGTGTTCACAAGGCATATAACAGAGTTGTCAATTTACGTTTGATCGGTCATAACTTTACAAATTCACACATTATATCACTGAGTGTCAATTTGCATTGATCGATAACAACTTTACAAATGCATAATAATATCTTATATCCTCTATCAGATTTTCTTCCAACTTTTTTTTTTTTTGGGAGGGGAAGGACTTCTCCTTTAACATATCTCAACATCTCACCTGATGCCGAGCTGATTGCAGACGACTCTTGCGGCCGCCGCTGAAATAATCGTCACAAACCGTGCCCCACTGATTGTTATGATAGACCTCAACCCTGCCTGATGTTTGCCCGTTTCCGCCAACGAGCCGGACCGGCAAAACTGGAAGCTCTAGAGAAGAGGAGAAGAGAACGACATTTGAACGGGTATGGAAAAACCAAGCTAGGCATTTATACCTGTGTATGGTTACACATAGTTCAATCACTTTCTATATCCCCACACTAAAAATACATAAGTTCACTACCCTATTTCACACCTACAAGAATGTGGGATCTGGAAATGGATGGCAGAAGAGGGAAAGGAAGACCGAGGATTTAATGGAAAGTTATGGTGAAGAAATAAAGTAGTAAGCTTGGTCTAAATGAGGAGGAGGCTCGAGACAAGAAAAAGTGGAGGGAGAGAGTGTCATCATGGCGTGAAAGTCAGTAACCTCTCATAGGAGGGAAAATGCAGACTTTAATAAATCATGATCATGATCATGAAATACAACAAAGAAAAAAAAGAGAGGGATAATATGGGGGGTATAGTGAGCACAATTTTTTTTTTTGGCACCCGAAAATTTTTTTTCCCTACGGGAAGGGTTACTTTTTTTCCCACCGCCCCCTTGGGCGCCAGGGGTAGTTAGCACAATTTTTTTTTGGGGCACCCGAAATTTTTTTTTCCCTACAGGAAGGGTTAATTTTTTTTCCACCGCCACCCCTTCCCTTGGGCGCCAGGGGAGGGGGCCCATCTTCTTTTTTTCAAAAAAGGGTGTTTTTACCTGTTTTTGGGCTAGGAGGGGCCCGGGCCCCCCGAGCCCCTGGATCTGCCACTGGTTTATACACATACAGTAGGTAAATGTTCATTGTATTGAAACATGTACATGTATAGAGTGCAAAATACATTCAAAATTTTGTAGAGAAAAAAGAAAAGACACAGACAGTTCTAGACTGATAGATCAATGGAAGAAACCTACAGAGAAGTACAGTGAGAGACTGAATGGAGCTAGAGGAAGAGAGCAGGTGAGAGACTGGTATAATTAAGAAGGAAAGATATGAGGACACAAAACCACGAGAGAGCAGCTACAAAGTGCGAATGAGAGAGAGAGAGAGAGAGAGAGAAGAAATAAAAGAAAAAACTAGACTAGAAATGTAATTCGTCATCAGGACGAATTAGGTGGTCTGTTATGTAATCTGAATAACTGATCTTGTAGAAAATTGTCTTAGCTACAACATATCAAAATTTGGAAGAAAATCGATCCATATTTACAGAGATACAATCAATTTTCCATAAATATGCTGACGTCATAATATGCAAATTCGTATTTTGAGTTCCAAGGCCAAAGGGCAAAGGGCAGAGCTATAGAAAATTAAGGAACATTACAAGACATAATAGAAGGAGAACGAGAACCAGAGGCGGGAGAGGTAGAGGGTGAGAGAGAAGAAAAGAGAAGGGCAGAGGCAGAGGGAGACAGAGCAAGAGAATAAGAGGGAGGCAAGGCAAGAGGTCGAGGTAGAGGGAGGCAGAGAGAGAGGGAGAGGGTAAAAGAGTAGAGAGAGATATATATGCAGAGACAGAGCAAGAGAAGGAGAGGGGCAAAATAAGAGAGGAGAAGGGAAACAGAGCAAGAGAGAAGATAAAGAGAGAGATGCAATGGAGAACGATGCATTCAATATATCCAGCATAAATAGAATTTAATATAGAGAAAGAGGGAAGTATAGACAAGTAAACAATTCTATGTCCACGGGAGAGACGTAAACATGCATATACCTGGGCTGAATAACTGGAAAAAGTAAAAACGTCTGGGAAGGAGACTAGCAAGGTGATTTGATATTGTAGCAGAGTTGGGAGATAAACCCTATATTAGGTTTAATACACGACAAGGAACCAGATTTCCCATAGGGTTGTACTCAAACGATTGACATTCCTCTCCCATAGCTATAACACGCAAAATTAGGCATTTTAATTCATTGTTTGTGATTGTATATGATAATATGTTATAATAGTCGAAGAAGATCATAAAATCAAATTTAAAACGACGGCAAAAAAAAAAAAAATTACCCACCAGGAATCGAACCTGGGTCACCGGAATGGAAGTCGAGTGCTTTAACCAATATACCAAAATATGTCCCATAGACAATACATGCAAAGCTGACAAACGGCCTTGGCATATTCGCTATTTCAACTTTCAATTGAAAATTTCTACATGATTCCAACTTCTGATCAAAAACGGAAGGCACACTTTCGATAGCTCATAGTATCAGCTATAACATACTTAAATTGGGGGCGGGGGTATAGAGCAAAATAAGCGAGATACTACTCAAAGAACAATGTCATGTAGATTCATAATGTGAACGAAACTCGACTTCCGTAGACATAACACGCACATTAAGAAAATTCTGACATGTCACCTTTAATTGAAATTTTCACTATGATGACATCATCAAAACGAGAAGTGAGGGTGACCTCTCTTGTAGAGAATTGTCTTAGCTACAACATATCAAAATATGGGAGAAAAAAGAGCACAAATAAGCTCGATAGTGCTCAAAGATTAATGTTATGTAGATTCATATGATGTGAATTAAATTCACTTTCATAGACATAACACGCAAATTAAGAAAATTCTGACATGTCACCTTTAATTGAAATTTTCACTATGATGACGCTATCAAAACGAAAAGTAAGGATGAATAATCTTGTAGAGAATTGTCTTAGCTACAACATATCAAAATTTGGGAGAAAAAGAGCACAATAAGCTAGATAGTGCTCAATG
>CP137685.1:11806792-11831517 GCA_037976565.1 Mesocentrotus franciscanus
CGCATCATGAAGATATGATTGATGTAATTTCACAAAATGGCGCCTGGATGACGTCACGATGACCTGATGACCTTGACAATATGCTGGCACTTGACCTTGATAAGCCTGATGACTGACAAAAATTGATGAAAATTGATTAGGCGAATTTGAGCAATCACGCTCACAAGAAAGTGGTGGAAGTATTCAAATAAACAAGTGCTATGACCACTATACCAAAATAATCCCATAGACATTACACGTGAACGGAAAATGGAATTCTCAAATCCCAAAGTAAATGAGCATGATCCCGGCATCTGATCGAAAAATAAAGGGCACACTTGTGATAGCTTATTGTCTCAGCTACAACATACTCAAAGCTCAACAAAACTAAAACGACGGAGATATTGCTCGCGAAAGACGGGAATGTAGAATCCAGTTTTGAGAAAAAGTCATGTCCCATAGAGAATACACGCAAAATGTGAAAAATTGACATGCCTCCTTTAATCGCAAAAATACGCCATGATGCCTTTGTCAAAATGAAAAATCGTGTGACTGCATTTGTAGAAATTGTCTCAGCTAGAACATATCAAAATTTGGAAGAAAATCGATCAATATTTACAGAGATACAATCAATTTTCCAAAAATATGCTGACGTCATAATATGCAAATTGAAATTTTGAGTTCGGAGGCCATTATGATGACGTCATGAGTTAATTGAGGGTCAAATGAGACATGAAATCATATCTCCGACTCATAATCTATCCAAATATGAAAAAAATTGGGAGTTCCATCCATTCTGAAGAGTTACAATGAATTTTGTATAGGCATGTTTTTGCCCATGTATTGTTGATAAGGTCCGCGCGTGCTGTCAACTTTGACGGACGCTCATTGCGTTATTACTGGTCAGAAAAAGGTGAACAAGGTATCAAAATGCTTGGAAAATGTGCCAAATATGATGAGAGAAAATTTGGCGATTCTATGTTGCAAAATGCCAGTACGCGCAAAGCGCGCTGCGTGTGTGCGCGTTTTTGCGAAATGCTTAAAATGGCCTGAAACGTACCCAAAATGAATTTGAGACGATTTAGAGCATTTTAAAATTTTGCGCGCGCGCGCGACGTCGCATCGCGCGTTTTTGACCTGAAATTGACCGGACGGATATTGACCTTAATCATGATAAATATGAATGAGAAATGACTTTTCGTTATGAAGATATGATCATGAGTTGATTTTCAGAAAAATTCACAAAATGGCGCCTGGATGACGTCATGAAGACTTGATGACCTTGAAAATGTTCCTGTCACGTCTTATGACAATGACCTATGAGTGTGGCAAATTTGAAAGAAATTGACGAAACCAATCTTGAGTTATCCTATATATATATATATACACAAAAAAGGGGTTAGAAATAAATAAAAATAAAGAAACTAGAAAAGTAATTCGTCATCAGGACGAATTAGGTGGTCTGTTATGTAATCTGAATAACTGATCTTGTAGAAAATTGTCTTAGCTACAACATATCAAAATTTGGAAGAAAATCGATCCATATTTACAGAGATACAATCAATTTTCCATAAATATGCTGACGTCATAATATGCAAATTCGTATTTTGGGTTCAAAGGCCTTTATGATGATGTCACGATATTTGTACTGGCAAAATGAGACATGAAATCATATCTCCAACTCATACTCTATCCAAATATGAAAGAAATTGAGGGTATTCAGGCATTCTGACGAGCTATGGCGGATTTGATATAGACATGTTTTACCACTTTTTACATTATATTGCCCATTGAGCGCACAAATTTTAAAGTTTGGCGCACATGTGGCATTATAGAAGGTCGAGAATGACTGGAAATAGTTGGAAATTGTCAAAAATAGTGTCAGGAATACAAACCATGCGAAAAAACGGCGTTGTTACGTTTCGTACGCGCTGTGTGCTCGCATAATCTTGTACGGGACGCGGACGGAAAATTTTGAAATGCTTAAAATGACCTGATTCGCACTCTTGTTTAATAGTTAAGTGATTTTGAGCATTTTTAAATTTTGGCGCTTTAAATCATGACGTTTATGTGACCTTTGATGACATGAGCTGTTGACCCTTGACCTGAAGTACATGTGATATGAATATGAATGACCTTTGATGACGCATCATGAAGATATAATTGATAATGTGATTTCACAAAATGGCGCCTAGATGACGTCACGATGACCTGATGACCTTGATAATAATGCTGGCACTTGACCTTGATACCCCTGATGACTGACAAAAATTTGATGAAAATTAATGGAGCGAATTTGAGCAATCACGCTCACAAGAAAGTGGTGGAAAAATAAAAATAAACAATTGCGTTACCGATATACAAAACTTTTCCCATAGCGATTACACGTGAACGGAAAATGGAAAATGGAATTCTCAAATCCCACTTTGCAAGTGAAATATGAGCATGATCCCGGCATCTGATCGAAAAATTAAGGGCACACTTGTGATAGCTTATTGTCTCAGCTACAACATACTCGAGCTCAGCGAAAACAAAGCTAAAGCGACGGAGATATTGCTCGCGAAAGACGGGAATGTAGAATCCAGTTTTGAAAAAAAGTCATGTCCCATAGAGAATACACGCAAAATGTGAAAAATTGACATGCTTCCTTTAATCGCAAAAATACGCCATGATGCCTTCGTCAAAATTAAAAATCGTGGTGACAGCATTTGTAGAGAATTGTCTCAGCTAGAAGATTTAACAAGTGAAACGCTCTCGGCGGTCTCGCCTGCATTACGCAATTCGGCATTACGCAATTCGATATGATGAAAAATTGAGGTTGGGACATTATTTTTATAGGCAGGGTGGCCCATTTGCAGACCCCCGAAAATTAAATCCTCTGAATATAATAAGCATTTTGAAGTGAATATTGATATAATGATATATTGATACAATATAATGAGATTTAGTGTATGGGTAAGACTATAAATGTTTCAATGCTTGTCAGTAATTTACAAATAAAGTTATATCTAATAAACTTTTTAAGAAAAGAGGATTTTCAGCATTTTGTGTAAAAACAATTGGAAGGTAGAGCCCATCTACATCACATCATGTCTCATTAGCATAATGAGAACATTATTATGAGATATACTCCAATATATATTATCGAAACATCAATATTGTCACCTAGCTGTAACTGATCATGTACATACTAGGCCTGGGATCGAATACTAAAATTACTATTAGAATATTCATGGGAAAGTACTTGAATGATTTGAATATTTACTTTCATGAAATATGAACAAATAACAACAATTTATTTATTAATTCTCATATTAAATTTTGAGAACATAATCCAAGTCTACTGACCTAAAATGACCTTTGACCTTGACTTTGTGACCTGGAATTTGTGTCACATGATTTGTGATACTTGATAGCCCTTGGGTACAAGTTTCATGGAATTTGAACAAACACTTTTGAAATTATGCTAAAATTTCAAAATCTTGATGTTGATGCCACAACAAAGTCTAAGTTTCCAGACCTGAAATGACATTTGACCTTTACTTTGTCACCTAAAGACTAATAACATGATTGGTGATACTTGATAACCCTTATGTTCAAGTTTCATGGAATAGGAATGTATACTTTCAAAATTATGATAACAATTAAAAATCTTAGCCTGATGCCACAACATAGTTAAGTTTGTTGACCTGAAATGACCTTTGACCTTGACCTAGTGGGCTGAAATTCTACTCACATGATTGGGGATACTTGATAACCCTTTAGTCTAAGTTTCATTGAATAAGAACTTATACTTTCAAAATTATATTACAAATTCAAAAACTTAACCTCAGGTTAAGTTTTTGATGATGATGCCACAACATAGTCTAAGTTTGTTGACCTGAAATGACCTTTGACCTTGACTTTGTGACCTGAAATTTTCCTCACATGATTGGGGATACTTGATAACCCTTTAGTCCAAGTTTCATTTAATAGGACCTTATACTTTCAAAATTATATTAACAATTCAAAAACTTAACCTTAGGTTAAGTTTTTGATGTTGACGCCGTCGCCGCCATCACCGCCGTCGCCGCCGTCGCCGCCGTCACCGGAAAAACGGCGCCTATGTCTCGCTTTTTGCTACGCAGGCGAGACAAAAATCTGGAAGAAAATCGATCAATATTTACAGAGATACAATCAATTTTCCAAAAATATGCTGACGTCATAATATGAAAATTGAAATTTTGAGTTCAGAGGCCATTATGATGACGTCATGAGTTAATTAAGGGTCAAATGAGACATGAAATCATATCTCCCACTCATATTCTATCCAAATATGAAAAAAATTGGGAGTTCCTATCCATTCTGAAGAGTTACAATGAATTTTGTATAGGCATGTTTTTGCCCATGTATTGTGGATAGAGATAGCGCAGGTCCAAGCGTGCTGTCAACTTTGACGGACGCTCATTGCGTAATTACTGGTCAGAAAAAGGTGAACAAGGTATCAAAATGCTTGGAAAAATGTGCCAAATATGATGACAGAAAAATTTGGTGATTCGATGTTGCAAAATGCCAGTACGCGCAAAAGCAGCGCATAAGTGCGTGCGCAAATTTTGAAAATGCTTAGAATGGCCTGAAACGTGTGCAAACAAAATTTGGGACGAATTGGAGCATTTTGAAATTTTGATGGCGCGTCAGTACGCGTCGAGTGTAGCGGATTTTGTTGACATTTATTGTTGACCTTTGACCTAAAATTGATGTATACCGAATATGGTTGATTTTTGATCACTCGTTATCGAGATAAGATAATGACCTGATGTTTACAAAATGGCGCCTGGATGACGTCACGATGACCCCATGACCTTGAGAAGGTTACTTGAACTTGATATTATAGGGCCTGATGACTGACAGAAATTCGAAGGAAATTGACCATGTCAATTTCGAGTAAACTTTTACACAAAAAAGTGTACGGAAGAAATAAAAATAAATAATAATAAAAATAACTAGAAAAGTAATTCGTCATGAGGACGAATTAGGTGGTCTGTTATTAAGTAATCTTAGTAATCTGAATAACTGAATTTGTAGAAAATTGTCTTAGCTACAACATATCAAAATTTGGAAGAAAATCGATCCATATTTACAGAGATACAATCAATTTTCCAAAATATGCTGACGTCATAATATGCAAATTCGTATTTTGAGTTCCAAGGCCTTTATGATGATGTCACGATATTTGTACTGGCAAAATGAGACATGAAATCATATCTCCAACTCATACTCTATCTAAATATGAAAAAAATTGAGGGGTATTCAGGCATTCTGACGAGCTATGGCGGATTTGATATAGACATGTTTTTACCACTTTTTACATTATATTGCCCATTGACGCGCGCGAATTTTAAAGTTTGACGCACGCGTGTGGCATTATAGAAGGTTGAGAATGACTGGAAATAGTTGGAAATTGTCAAAAATAGTGTCAGGAATACAAACCATGCAAAAAACGGCGTTTACGTTTGTATGCTGCTTTGCGCGCATAATTCGCGCGCAGACGCACGGAGGAAAATTTTGAAATGCTTAAAATGACCTGATTCGCTCTCGTTTAATAGTTAAGTGATTTTGAGCATTTTAAATTTTGACGCCGCGCGCGTCATGACGTTATGTGACCTTTGATGACATGACCTGTTGACCCTTGACCTGAAGTACATGTGATATGAATATGAATGACCTTTGATAACGCATCATGAAGATATGTTAGATAATGTGATTTCACAAAATGGCGCCCAGATGACGTCACGATGACCTGATGACCTTGATAATAATGCTGGCACTAGACCTTGATACGCCTGATGACTGACAAAAATTTGATGAAAATTAATGGAGCCGAATTTGAGCAATCACGCTCACAAGAAAGTGGTGGAAAAATAAAAATAAACAATTGCGTTACCGATATACCAAAACATTTCCCATAGCGATTACACGTGAACGGAAAATGGAATTCTCAAATCCCACTTTGCAAGTGAAATATGAGCATGATCCCGGCATCTGATCGAAAAATAAAGGGCACACTTGTGATAGCTTATTGTCTCAGCTACAACATACTCGAAGCTCAGCGAAACAAAGCTAAAACGACGGAGATATTGCTCGCGAAAGACGGGAATGTAGAATCCAGTTTTGAAAAAAAGTCATGTCCCATAGAGAATACACGCAAAATGTTAAAAATTGACATGCCTCCTTTAATCGCAAAAATACGCCATGATGCCTTTGTCAAAATGAAAAATCGTGGTGACTGCATTTGTAGAGAATTGTCTCAGCTAGAACATATCAAAATTTGGAAGAAAATCGATCAATATTTACAGAGATACAATCCATTTTCCAAAAAATGCTGACGTCATAATATGCAAATTGAAATTTTGAGTTCGGAGGCCGATATGATGACGTCATGAGTTAATTGAGGGTCAAATGAGACATGAAATCATATCTCCGACTCATAATCTATCCAAATATGAAAAAAAATTGGGGTATCCATCCATTCTGAAGAGTTACAATGAGTTTTGTATAGGCATGTTTTTGCCCATGTATTGTGGATAGAGATAGCGCGGTCGCGGGTGCTGTTAACTTTGACGGACGCTCATTGCGTTATTACTGGTCAGAAAAAGATGAACAAGGTATCAAAATGCTTGGAAAAATATGCCAAATATGATGGCAGAGAAAATTTGGCGATTCTATGTTGCAAAATGCCAAAACGCGCAAACGCGCGCATAAGTGCGCGCGCGCAAATTTTGAAAATGCTTAAAATGGCCTGAAACGTGTGCAAACAAAATTTGGGACGAATTGGACGATTTTGAAATTTTGATGCGCGTCGAGGTGCGCGCTCGGATTTTGTCGACATTTGTTGTTGACCTTTGACCTAAAATTGATATATACCAAATATGGTTGATTTTTGATGACTGGTTATCGAGATAAGATAATGACCTGATGTTTACATAATGGCGCCTGGATGACGTCACGATGACCCCACGACCTTGAGAAGGTTACTTGAACTTGATATCATAGGGCCTGATGACTGACAGAAATTTGAAGGAAATTGACCATGTCGATTTCGAGTAAACGTTACACAAAAAGTGTACGGAACAAATAAAAATAAATAAATAAATAAATAAATAAATAATAATAAAGAAAATTCTGACGAAATCAATAGGTGATCTGTCATCGACAGACCACCTAATAATAATAAAGAAAGAAAATTCTGACGAAATCAATAGGTGATCTGTCAATGACAGACCACCTAATTATCTAAAGAGGGATAGAGATATCATGAAAAATGAAAACAGAAAAATTCACCTCCAATGCTCTCCCTTTTTTTTCCTTACAAAATATCTACCCTGTACTGAGGTTGGCATACAAAGTCCAATAGAGCCACAAACGGATTCTTCCATTGCATTCGCTAGTGTGTTCCAGTATTGCGAACTTGACTGAGCGCATCAGTTGAATGACCATATTGATTTTTTTAGCTGTTTTAAAAGATCCTTTTCATAACAATATTTTTGTATAAGATAGTTTGATATTTGAGAATGGTTCAGATAATAGAAAAAGGCTTACAGCATGCAGCCTTGCACATCACACAGATAAAATGTACCGGTACATACTCTCTCCCCTCTCCCCCAAATCAAAATGAACTCTTCTAACGCACACAAGAAAAGACGCGCGTACCGCTATATAACATAAATCCTACTTGCACCCCCATGCGAGAACACCATTTTGCCTGTTGCTGTCGTGGAGTCTGGACGCTAAAGTGAAAGCTGTGGAATATTTACGGTACTGTACATTAACTCGTGTACACATAAAATCCTCGCAAACATTTGAAAGGAACTTTGTGCTATCGTTTTAAGGTAAGAGCCAAAAGTACCGTTTGATAAGCTAGCTAAATAATAAAATATAGATGAAAGGTAGCTTCTTTGTCAATGTATTTACAGTTCAATGATCATATATGCATAAACTTGAAAAGAAAGGTCATTATTCAACTTAGACTGTAAAAGTGCGGGGAGATAAATTTGTAGTAAAGTTGTTCAAGGCATATTCTTGTAGCTGTTTATATTGGGCATTTACTGACAGCTATTGAGGACAATACGGATGTATTTGGCAGTCATGTCAGATCTTTTACAACATGTAGTTTAACAAACGTGTCTTTGAAAAGTGTCAATCAGTGTAAATTTAGTGAAGAATTCCAGCTAATATCATTGTGACAAACATGGAATTGACTGTCAACCATTTCTTTCCCCAGGTTCTAGCCTTCAAACAGTATCATGGGTTGCTCTCTGTCAGGCGTCCGCAATAATGGCGAATATGATAATGTGGAAGACACAGATAAGCAAAGCCCTCCAAGGAAAGACACCACCTTACCAATTCCAGTTCCTGTTCGCCATGAGGCAGACAAACTAGATGAAAAGTCAGAGAAGGACAACCACCTGTCTCAGGGAAGTGCCTACATCAAACTCAACAGCAAGGTAGCACCGTGAAGAGTTCCTCAGGAAAGCAGTCTTCAACTGTATGCAATAATGCATTTTTCAGCAGATGAGGTGAAAGGAAATGCATGACAGTCACAATGTAATCTGATCTGAAGCCATGAAAAAGCCTTTATTGCAGGATAAGCTGACATGCACTTAAATAAATTTTGGGCAACAACTATGAGATAAGCAGCATATATAGAGGATATTGGACTTACCCATGATCATATGTACTATATTACTTTGCAGACCGTGTACATTGAGATACCCAGCTTGTCAACCAAGTCGTCAGCTGGAGTAAACAAATAGACAGGTACTTATTTATGTACACGGTACTACTACAAGCCTATCGACAACATGCCCGTCGTCGAATGCCCCATCCCTGGTTGCGACTACGCCACCCGGACTTTGATGCCCCCATCGTGGTCGCTCTCCTCAACACCCACAGTGCTATACACACCTCTGGACAAGCTGCCAAGGTCGAGAAGGTCAAAAGGCCCACTATAGCTGCCGCTGGGTCTAGTGAGGAATGGGCTTACTTTGAGTCACGATGGTCAGACTACGTTCAGGCGACCAGGATAACCGGCAAGGACAGGGTGGTGCAACTCCTAGAATGTTGCGATGAACCTCTGCGCAAGGACCTTACCAGATCTGCAGGTGGAAGCCTCACTGGCCAATCGGAGAAAGAGGTCCTGGCAGCTATCAAGAAGCTTGCTGTTCGTGAGGAGAACACTATGGTTGCCAGAGTCACACTGCACAATATGCGTCAGGACCGTGAGGAAACAGTACGTAGCTTTGGGGCCCGCCTGCGTGGTCAAGCAGGCATATGTAAATTCCTCATCAAGTGCCCTAGCTGTGACGCTGATGTCAACTACACTGAAGCCATGATGCGGGATGTACTCACCCGTGGTATCGCCGACCCTGAAATCCAACTTGACCTCCTTGGTGATAAGAACCAGGACATGACACTAGAAGAGGTCTTCCAGTTCATTGAAGCCAAAGAGGCTGGCAAACGGTCAGCATCCTCGCTCCTGGATTCACACTCGACAGATGCTGCTAGCAGCACATACAGGAAAACCAAGCAAGGGAGCTTCAAGGAGAGGCAAGAATCATGTTCTTACTGTGGCAAAAGAGGACATGGGAGGAATGCCCGGCCGCGTCCGTCAGGTACAATGCACAGCATATGACCAAAGGTGTGGGCATTGTGGTAAACAACACCATTTGGAAAGCGTATGCCGCAGCAAGGACAGACCACGACATGTCAAACCTGCAGCTCCCGTTGACCACGAGGGTGCTGTCTTTGATGTCCTGTGTGCCATTCACACTTTGCAGCGGCCACGAGGTGGACTGACCATTCCCCTTGACCACCATATATATGACAATCTCTCTGATACATGGCTCAGAAGGAGATCGGCGCCTCAACCATTCGTTAGCGTGACCGTCACAATTATGCCTGATGACTACGAAGCCTTGGGTTTTAAGGTCTCCACCCCTACAACGCCTTGCCCAGTGTCCGCCATGGCTGATACAGGATGCCAGAGCTGCCTTGCTGGAATAAAGGTCACCCGTCGCCTTGGGTTACGTCTTTCGACCTCATCCCAGTCACCATGAGGATGCACACTGCTACCACAGGAGGCATCAAGATCCTTGGAGCAGCTATCCTACGTTTTTCGGGCAGAGATAGTCGGGGCCGGGTCTTTGACACAAGGCAAATGACATATATCACTGACGGCTCTGACAAGATCTTCCTCAGTAAAGAAGCCTGCATTGATCTCGGACTCATCTCCGACAGCTTTCCCACGATTGGTGCTACACAGGCATCACGCAATCTGGACACAATGGCAGCTCTACAGGAGGACCCAACTGTCACGTGTTGTTGCCCCGTCGCCAACGGCCTCCACCGCCCGACAAAGCTACCCTTCCCGGCCACAGAAGCTAATCGCCAGAAGCTGCAGCAATATCTGCTTGACTACTATAAGGCGGGTACATTCAACACATGTGAGCATCAAACCCTGCCTCTCATGGACAGCCCACCAATGAAACTGATGGTGGATCCCGACGCTGAGCCGGTCGCACATCACACTCCAGTACCAGTCCTATCCACTGGCGTGAAGCTGTGAAGGCTGGATTGGACCACGATGTCCAGTTGGGTGTCATCGAACCAGTCCCTGTCGGTGAACCTGTTACCTGGTGCCATAGGATGGTTATCTGTGCAAAGAAAATGGCAAACCACGGCGAACCGTTGACTTCCAGGCCCTCAATGCTCATGCCACAAGGGAGACGCATCACACGCCATCGCCCTTCCACCAAGCCAGATCAGTCCCGCATGGCAAGAAGAAGACTGTCTTTGATGCATGGAATGGCTACCACAGCGTACCCCTCTGCAAGGAGGACCGACATTTGACGACCTTCATTACACCCTGGGGTAGATACCGTTACAAAACTGCCCCTCAAGGATACATTGCCTCAGGTGACGGCTACACAAGGCGGTATGACGAGATTGTGTCAGACATCCCCAATAAGACCAAGTGCGTGGATGACGTCCTGCTGTGGGCAGACACATTGGCAGACAGCTTCTTTCAGGCCGTCCAGTGGCTTGACACATGTGGCCGGCATGGGATCACCCTCAATCCTGACAAGTTTGTGTTTGGAGCGGACACCGTCGAGTTCGCTGGGTTCGAAATCACCCCTGACAATGTTCGCCCTTGTAGGAAATACTTGCAGGCAATCCTGGACTTTCCAACCCCAAGGACATCACAGACATTCGCTCGTGGTTCGGACTTGTTAACCAGGTATCCTACGCGTTCAGCGTGGCAGGACAAATGCTGCCCTTTCGACAGCTCTTGAAGCCAGGCACATCCTACATATGGGACGAGACTCTCGAGAGTGCCTTCCAGGAATCCAAAACTGTCATTGCCAGTGAGATTGCAGAAGGCGTCAAAATCTTCGACCCACAAAAGCCCACATGCCTGGCGACGGATTGGTCCAAAAGCGGCATCGGGTTTTGGCTCCTACAGAAGCACTGTACCTGTGTCAAGATCGAACCCTTCTGCTGCCACTCAGGATGGAGGATTACGCTTGTTGGAAGCAGATTCACACATCCTGCTGAATCACGCTACGCTCCAGTGGAAGGCGAGGCCCTTGCAGTTGTTGACGCTCTGGATAAAGCCAGATACTTTGTTCTGGGCTGTGATGACCTCATCATTGCTGTCGATCACAAGCCCCTCTTGAAGATCTTTGGTGACCGCAACCTGGAAGACATTCCTAACCCACGCTTGAGGAACTTGAAGGAAAAGACCCTCAGATACAGGTTCGGATGGTCCATGTGCCGGGCGTCAAGCATCGTGCCACAGACTGCCTCTCCCGCCACCCTACTGGAGATCCTGTGCAACTGGTCCTCCCTGATGACGTGGCAGCCGTTGACTCCAACCCTGTCCTCTTGACACACTCCCAGCTCTCATGGCCGGCTTGCGCACCCCAGCCTCACGTGTGGATGCCCTTGAGGACGGCGTCTTATCTTCTGCTGTGTCTTCCTTGGACTCCCTCAGCCTCCAGTCTGTTACGTGGGACAGAGTCCGTACTGCTACGGCCAGTGACAGCACCATGCAGGGCCTTGTTGACAACGTCGAATCTGGCATGCCTGACTCGGCATGAACTCCCGGAACCTCTCCGCGACTACTTCCAGTTTCGGGATGGCCTGCACACGGCTGATGGTGTGGTGCTTTACAAGGACCGTGTTGTCATACCCCATCTCTCAGGGAGGAGGTGTTAAACCATCTTCATGCAGCCCACCAAGGGGTCACCTCCATGACAGCAAGGGCTGAAGCATCTATTTTTTGGCCTGGCATCACTCCTGCCATCGCAGCCCTTCGTGCCCGGTGCAACCACTGCAATCGGATTGCCCTCCAACCCGAGGGCACCACCCAGCCCCTTGACATCTCCAGATTACCCATTCCAGTGCATGTGTGCTGATTTTTTCCACTACAAAGGTTGCAACTACTTGGTAGTGGTCGACCGTTATTCTAACTGGCCGATTGTTGAGAGGTCTTCCCATGGTGCCGATGGCCTCATCACTTGTCTCCGACGCATCTTTGTCACCTTTGGTATCCCTGACGAACTGGCTTCCGATGGTGGCCCTGAATTCACAGCTCTCGCTACGCGCCACTTTCTGAAGAACTGGGGTGTACACCATCGCATTTCCTCTGTTGCTTATCCCCACAGCAACTGTCGTGCTGAAGTTGGTGTGAAGACAGTGAAGCGCCTCATCATGGACAATACCAGCCCCACAGGTGCCCTCGACACTGACTCCTTCCAACGCGCCATGCTTCAGTACAGGAACACCCCAGACAGGGATACCAAGCTCTCCCGGCGAGGTGCATCTTTGGTCGCCCGATTCGAGACTTCATTCCCATAGCTCCTGGCAGATACAAGCCTCATGACACTTGGCGTGAGACCCTCGCAGCTCGGGAGGAGGCCCTCAGGAACCGCCACATGAGAGGTGCAGAACGCTGGTCTGAACACACTAAACGGCTTCTGCCACTTGTCGTAGGCGATCATGTACGTATCCAGAACCAGACCGGGCTGCATCCCTTGAAATGGGATAAGACCGGTGTTGTGGTAGAAGTCCGGCAATTTGACCAATACGTTGTGCGGGTTGATGGCTCGGGCGTGTCACCCTTCGTAATAGGAAGTTCCTGAGGAAGTACATTCCTGTACAGCTCCCAGCCCCAAGGTTGACACTCGATGCTGACGTTGCTTTGTGCCGCAACTCACTTTATCCGCCCGTTCCGTGCTCACATTTTGGGTCTGCTACTCGTTCCTCGGTCACAACGAGGTACCTGGACTTCCTCCGCTGATTGCGACACCACTCCATCCTTCGACGCCCTCCACTGGCCCCGTCGCTGGCCCGCAGCATCCCTCATCGCCTGCTGCACATGAGGTTCCTCCTGCCGCTCCGTTGTGTCATCCAGCATGATCCATGGCACTCCACGTCGTCGCCGTCCATCCCCTGTTGGTGCATCACCCCTCTCTCGGATGATCCGTCTCCGGCAAGTGAGCCCGCAATATTGCCTCCCCAGCTTGATGGCCCTGGCCCTGCTACCCGCTACCTGTGGCCACCTCTTCTGCCTCCCCCAGACGATCTACTCGACGTTCCGGCAGGCCTGCCTGGCACGCTGATTATGATATGTGACGTTTGCCTTTTGGACATCTTTCACTTTTGCGTTCCTGGTTTTCGGTGTTAGACTTGTTACTTCAGTTCGACTGTTTTCATTGTTGACCTAGCTTGTTACTTCAGCTGGACTGTTGGTGTTGCGTTTGTGTTTTTAATTTTCAGTCTTCATCTACAAAGGATCTTCGACTTTGTGCCAAAGACTTGGGGGGAGATAGAGGATATTGGACTTACCCATGATCATATGTACTATATTACTTTGCAGACCGTGTACATTGAGATACCCAGCTTGTCAACCAAGTCGTCAGCTGGAGTAAACAAATAGACAGGTACTTATTTAATATAAACAGCCTTGGAGCAAACTACCATTGCTTCAGGAGCAGAAAAAGACAACCACAGTGCCAATTTTACACCAGCATTTGGAGAACAAAATCATGTCCTAGCTTCCATGAGAGCCATGTGATAAACATGCTGTGCCTTTTAATGAACATCTTCAAAGTAAGAATCTATGTGGTAACTTTCAACAACCGTCTTCTTTGATTTCAATTTTGGATGTTTCATGTCATTAGGAATTTATTGAGCTTTGTATCTAGGAGGTGTAATTGAAACATTGTAACTTCCATGCCACAAATGTCTTCATCTGTATGTAACCTGGTATCTTCTAAGCTTGTGACTCCAAATGTAAGTTTTTTGTTCTGTTTTACCACATAAATTTTTCTATTCCTTTGGTTTTTAGAGTTATAGCCTTTGTACATGTTGAGGGTAGAGCCATCAGACCTCAGATGTGACAATATAGAAGTTACCGGTATATAACTACAGTGTACCCTAGCTGACACAATTTACCCCTTGAAAAGTGCCCTAGCTTATTTACCTGTCAGACAACCAGTTAAGAAGGTGGTAGTCTTAATAACTTATTAGATTCTGTATGCAATACTACCAATTACCGAATTCGTCACATGGCAGCTAACATTTCAGGCTCATGCAGATGTAAACAATGCTATCAAAGTTTGCCTTTGTCAGTTTATTTACAGTTTATTTACGTATCACTATAGCTGGAAGAGACTTAAAGATGAAGTTGAGTTCTCGTCATGCGATTGCATTGCGAAAGAAACGGTGTGGAATCAATTAGATAAGTTGACCATGTAGCATATAAGTATTGGTGTGTACTGCAAGGTTCTAGAATCATCAAAATGATAAGAAATTTGGCCCAGTCTTGGTAAAAGTAACAAGCACTGCACAGAAAGATGTATATTGGACTATACAAACATGTGGTATAAAAATGTGGTCCTTATAGTTTTAAGCTGTAATTACATGTCATATTTAGAATATGAAGGCATTTGAAGAGCTATGCTATTTAGGGAACATTTTTTCTCTGATGTTCTTCCACATACCTGCTCACAAATTATTTTTCACCTCTCCCCAGAACTCAACCTAATTCTCTTTAAAACCAGGGTTCCAGCTCCTTTAAGGGCTCGGTCAGACCTCACCAATATTGATGATAAATTTTACACTAAATAGCACTTAGGGAACGATTTAAAATTATACATGTAGTTATGTTCATCATTATCAATGCGGTCTGACCAGCACCTCCCTGGTCATTTTTCACATGCATAAAATATATTTTTTGCCATTTTCTCTATTTTTTTATATTATTTCTAGGAAAACTAGACAATTTTCTTCTTACTTTCTTATGGAAAAATGAAAAATTGACAAAAAACATAATTTTAGGTCAAGGATTTAGATCAAAAGATAGATGAAAAATATTATCAGTGTTAAAATTATTAAAAACATATTTTCTGTGCTTTGTTTTCTCACTATTCTTTGATTACTTTTAAACTATTTTATTTTGAATAGGGAATCACAGACGAAAATTCAATATAAGACATTAATCTACAAAACTAAAAAAAAAGGAAATTTTCAGTTTTGTTAACCATAAAAATAAACGTATAAGAACATTAAGTGCATGTAAATGGAATCTTTTGCAGGAAATATAAGTCTAAAAATTCCAAGTACCGGTAGGATGCTATTAGGGAACATATATATTTGGTATCTGACTACATGTACATTTACATGTATCTATATAAAATGTCATTTCATTTCCTGTGCAAAGAAAATCCACTTTTAACCAGTTAAAACTAGTTTACAGCAATGCCTCCATGCAGAACCCAGTTAGGGTGGGCCTGCATGTTCTTGTCTTTTCTTTCTGCGGACAGTGAATTTTAAAATAAATATTGAATAATCTCCATTCTAGGGGTGGTTCTATGTAAGTAAACATTCCATTCAGGTAAACCCAGGTGTTCGATAATGCCTTGGCTACTGTACCGTGAGGTTCAATTGTTATCTTTTTGACACAATTCGTGGGACACTGACCTAGAGGTATTGCAACATACAAGTACATGACCCTTTACAAATAATAGGTACAACTATCTTTTACTTTAATTACAGTTTCCCATCTTAAGAAAAGAATTGAGAGTTAAAGTTAAAGTTGAGTTCTGGGGGGTCTTTCATCAACATTTGTCAGTCGACAACTGTCAGCGCTGACTAAATTGCTGTTACACGCAATAATTAGAATATTAAGGCATTTGAAGAGCCATGCTTTTCAGGGAACATTTTTAATCTGATGTTCTTCCATGCACACTTGCATACCGGTAATGTAACAATGATAACGCTCACAAATTATTTTTCACCTCTTCCCAGAACTCAACTTTCTTTAAATGGCAGTTTTCTATCAGGAAAGAATCATGGTTCTTTAAATGGAAAAGAATGTCATGGTGCATTTCTTACGTAGTCTTTCCATAATTCATGTCTTCTTTATTGTCTGTTCATCTAACAATGTGCAAGGACAGACATGTATTTGTGTGCAAACCAAGTGTACCTTGCCTTTTTTAATATTTATTTTCTATTTACTCTTTTGGTGCATGATTTATATGAAGACTAAGATAGGATTTAGGGCTAAAAAAAGCATGCAAAAAATACTTACATATTATTGTTTGCTTATTTATTTGTATTTATACTGTTGATGTATTACTTGCATGTACACTGTATAATGTACTGTAAGAGAGGCTGATTGTACAATGTAAGCTCACATACCAGTATACATACCATGTACATGCGTGTATATATAGTATTGGGGCAAGCAATTGATGCAGAGGGAGGAATGTATAAACGTGAGTACTTAACAGCACCACTGTTGAAGGAGAACTAATGTACATCTGTACATGATATCATGATGACTTAATAACTTGGAGCCTAAGATTCTGTCGAACAGGCACTTGTTGCAGAGCAATATGTGGCTACATGATCTCTTGAGAAACTGTGAAAGGAGAATTGGAATTGATATGATATCATTCATAAAATTGATTGATTACAAGCTTGATACAGTAAAGCCTGTCTGAGTAGCAACCTTTCTCGATTTCCACATGTCTTCTTTGGCTCCTTTTCTGTATATACCTTGGGTTTAGAAAGGTCTGAGTGAACTTAAAGTTGACCAAAGAGAAAAACTTCTTTTAACTGATTATTTTTGGTGGATATTTAATCACATGTATTTTTTCATTTGTTAAGATCTATGCAGTAACAAATGTTTCATGAAAGCTTGATGCACGGTATTTTATGCATAAGTTCCATCTATTCAAGAAATTAATAATCTGAACGTAATGTTTTTCACATCCATGTACATGTAGAAAATTTGCTGTTTATTGTAGATACATTTGTAGATAAGATTTTTGTGAAAAAGGATACTAGCTATTTTCAAGATAAATTGTTCATTATATTCATGTTTAATACATTCATGTAATAAATCAAAAGTAATAATTCATCCAGTACTACACATCATCTGAAGCATTCAATTACTGTCCAAATGTACTTGACATTCTGAGCACACTCAGCTTCGGTCAGGCATAATGCTGTCAACCGCCTCAGCAGAGTGCATATGTCATAAACCTGCTGTTGTACAAAATACGCTCCTCAATCAACATCCTACACTAGCCAAAGTCTGACTTCAAGCGTGGGCTTTGTACATGAGAGAGATTAATCACAAATAATAATAATAATCAAATGATTATTAGACCTTATGGATAATAGACGAAATGGGCATCAGAGAAACTGGGAATTAGACTAACTGGTTATTACACTAAATGAACATCGAACGAAGCACTTCACAAGGTCAATTGCTCTTTGCAAATCCTTCCCAACCACAATCCCATTGACTTTCCTATCAGTGATAATGGCAAATTAATTTAATCGCAATTTGTTTAGTTATGGGTGATCTCCTTTGAATGACTACAGGACTCATGGACTTTTATGCCAAGTATGCAAAAATAGTATGGGGAATTATGGTAGGGGTTCTTGACAAAACAGCAGTGCCTCAACTTACAACATACTTTTGGTATATTGTTTACGAATAACCCATCTTACCCAGTAAAATTTATTGTATAGAATATTTGTGAGTCATCATCTGTCTCTGTGTCACACCCATTTCCTCTCATTTACTCATTCCCACTCTCCCTCCCTCCCTCCCTCTGTCTGTCTGTCTCTCTATCTCTTACTCTCTACCCGTATCTCTGTCTTCTTTTCTTTCTCTCCCTCCCTTTTACCCCACCCTTCTCTCCACCCCCTCTCTCTCTCTCTATTTCAGTCATATTCTTTGTCTCTTCTCTCTCTCTCTCTCTCTGTCCGTCTCTCTCACGCAATGTCATTCACATTCTTTTCATCTCTTTTTTTTAAAGAATCATTATCTCTCTATCTCTCTCTCTCTTTCTATAAATCTCAAACTGTCCCACCCCCTTTTTCACATTCACCCACTCTCTCCCTCATTCTTTCTGTCTCTGTGTCACACATATTTCCTCTCTCTCTCTCATTTACTCTCTCCCTCCCTCCCTCTGTCTGTATCTATATCTGTTACTCTCTTTACATGTATCTCTGTCATCTTTTCTTTCTCTCCCCTCTGTCTACCTCTCTCTCTCTCTCTCTCTCTCCCTTCTGTCTCCCTCTCTCCTACTCTCTTGTATTGTCGGCCATTTAATCTGCTCACTTTAATCAACCAGGCATGAACTACGGAAATCAATAATACTGGTCTTTACACCAATTACATTTGGTGCTATCAAGCATACATGATAGCACAAAGGGAAAGGATTACCCACATCAGGAATCAACATGTATATTAGGAATGGATATTTCAACAACATCAATCAACAAAACAAAAAACATCCTGTCTTACGCAATAATTATTGGATTTGTGCGTGCAGTCATGAAAATACGCTCCCTCTTTTCAAAACATATTTTCATGACCCACAAGATTTCATACCAGTTGCATGGCCTTGCAAATAACTTCCTCAATTCAAGGTGACTTCCAGACGGTCTAAATCATATTAACATCATAAATGATATTCATGCCCATTGTCTGATATAAAGGTCATATGCACACAGAATGATGTTTTAATGGAGCCATGCCTCAGATCACGGGCTGTGTAATCTAGAGAGAAAAGGTGTGCTTAATTTGTAACAGCAATTTTCCTGATGACTTATCGCTCATTCTGGGTCTAATAAAATGCTTCCAAAAGATGTGCAGCTCCATTAAACTCTAATCATGATCAAATATTATAAGATTTTTGTTTCCAGTCACAATTTCACAATAGCCTATATGTATAGCTGCAGATTATAGAGGAGGTGGACTTCTTGTAGTTCAGACTGTATAGAATGTTAAATTGTCCTATTAAAGTAGACCAGTGCAATTGCTCTTGACATTATAGGAATGATGATGATGATGATGATGATGATGATGATGATGATGATGATGATAATGATGATATGATGATGATAATGACAATGATGACAATGATGACGATAATGATGATGATGATGATGATGTTGATGATGATGATGATGATGATGTTGATGATGATGATGATGACGATAATGATGATGACGACGATATTGATGATGGTGATGATAATAATGATGATTATGATCATGGTAATGATCATAATTACATTAATCTACATCTGCCACACTCTACCCTGGTGTAGAAAGTGACTATCTGGTAGGAATAATCTGGCACTGCGCCATGTGCTCTAAACGGTTACCAGAGTTTTAAAAGCCAGGGTATTAATTCTCAAAGTTCTTTGAAAGCGCATAGGGACATTAAATCATATATGCTATACTAAAACAGAATATCAAAATTACTATTATTATTATAACTATATCTCTAAAAATATTCCACTAACCTGGCTGGCAATTCAGTTCGTCTGATCCATCATTACAATTGTCCACATCATTGCAAACATTCCCCTCAGGAATACACTTAAGATTGTTACACTCAAAATGATTGGCAGGACAGTCTGGTGGATAAAAGTTAGACAAAAGAAAGACAGAGTAAAAACAAAAGTCTTCTTTTGTAATTTTCAGCAAATAAAATAACCATGGTGCATTTGCGTACACAGACAATCTGTCCGTCCTCAATCTGTGGTAGATGATCCTAGGCAGTGGCGGATCCAGGGGGGGTGGCCCGGGGGGCCTGGGCCCCTCCCTAGAAAAAAACAGGTAAAAACACCCCTTTTTGTAAAAAAAAAAGAAGATGGGCCCCCTCTCCTGGCGCTCAAGGGGGTGGTGGTTGAAAAAAAAAAATAGCACTTTCCCCCCCATTAAGCAAAAAAAAAAAAAAAAAAATCAGTGCTCACAACCCCCCACTGAGCGAAAAATCGACCGGCACGATTTTCCAATTTTCGCAAGAAGTGGGGTCCTTTTCGCCCCTCCCTTGCCGCCGGCTGGATCCGCCCCTGATCCTAGGACAGTTCACTCTTTTACTCATTCACTACCTCGCAGTAGGCTCCACCATTTGTTAATGTCTGGTATTAAGTAAAGTAAGTCTATGCAAGGTAATTGTATGGAAATTTAAAAATGAAGTTTTGAATGCTCATCTTTTTGAAATGCACAAGTATAAAAGCATCTCATGTGACTCCACAATAGGCTAGGAGTATGGGAAGGATTGGTGATTGATTTATGTGGATATGATAATTTGATCATGAAATATAACATTATTAAAAGAATATCATAGTTGCTTTTTAATAGCAGCTCTAGACCAAACAGAGAATCTAATAAGCCATTTCGGAGAGACTATCTGCGCATGGGCGGATAAAAGTCATTTGTACAAAACTGTAAAAATAACCTATCGAGGTGGCTGCTGGATATGTGTTCGTGAAAACATGTAATTATTATTCATTTGTGCACCGGCAGCACTTTCTATGATACACAGGTGCAAGTTTTCTTTTCAAGAGGGCAAACCAAACTTATTCATCACGCACCTCCATCACCTTGGCAGTGATTATTCTAAAATGCACAAGGTGGGAAGTCTCCATGTGTAACTAGATCTGTGGATATGTGGGGGTCGTTTGTACAAGAGGTATCTCCAAAGTGTCTTATACAGATATTTCAGTGTGGATCTCCTCAACATGGTTTGAAACTAAATAATTATCATATTTTTAGCTTGGATGAATGCACATGAAGCATCAGAACCTTTATTCATCCTGCATGATCAAGGAACCTCAAGAATGGAAACCATTAAGTGGGGTTGTGGGACAGGGTTTGTGGTTGCCATTCAAAACCAATCCACTGCATGGTTTGTTTTAATTAGAAAATCAGTGTGATATCAAATTGGCTTTCATTCATTGCTTACCCATCCAAAGTGACAAATAAAGTTCATATTATGACAGTTCAATCACCAGTAAAGCACATATTATGGTTACAGTGGCTGATGGATTGACAGTATTGATGGTATGGTGGTGAGGATGGTTAACCAAGAGAAAAAATCTTTTCACACTTTGTTCTCTCCGCTGACTTGAGGATAGGACATACACACTTAAAAGTACATCAGACTCGGTTTTACACAGGGGGAAAGTGAAAATTAGAACAAATGTAAGACCTTGATTGAGTTTGCATAGGACCCCTGCAGCCTCTCCTACGACACAGTTATTCACCCCCCAGCCAGGGTGGGGGCAGTCAGCTAGGGACTGTTCGTTTCCAGTGCAGCGTACATCGTCCATGAAGATATCGACAAGGTTTCCGTGACCGAATTCACCCACGATGTAGACGTCTGATGCACCTCTATTTGGGAATAAAAATAAAAATAATTATATACCGTAACAAATAATGGTCATTTATAGGGTGTTATACACTAAAAAGTAACATAGCACTTACAATGTAAAAAACCACAGGCACAAAAGACTAGCTCTGTGGGAAAAGAAATGTTGACAAATTTTCTATGGTTCGAATTGAGTATGGTATATTATTACAGATTTTAGAAGCAGTAACACTACATCGTTTATCAGCAGTGGAAAGAGTTCATACGGGAACTACGAGTCTAGAAGTGTCATTTATGGAACAAAGATTACTTGTGGGTAAGTAAATCATGTCGGTAAGGTAAGAGGGGGCACTATTGCGACAGAGTAGCCTTTAGCTAAACAGGCTATCCAATAACGTTTACTACTACTACTAAATGTGGCCTACAATGTACACATACATGGGAAACAAGTCTTTAAGTGCTTGTATATCAAATGGTCTGGCAAGAATTGCTGCAAGGTAAAGATTTTACACCTTAGCACCATTCCCAACTCTAATCCTACACCTACATTATTGGAACTCCAACTCTCCCCTATATCTTTGACAAAAGAAAGACCATAGCAAATCATTCTTGTGATCTGCTGGCTACTTTAAAAACTGTTCTAAAATTGTACCAATCACCTGACAAAAATAAATTTGTGTATCTATAGTTAGAATGTATAAAATCAACCTAAAAAAATTACCTGGCATTATATAGGTTAACTCTTAAGGAGTATAAATAAAATGAAGGATAATGTAAAACCCTGCGTATAGGGCTCGCCGGTTCTATTATATTGTGCGCGATCCATTCTGTGCAAGTGCGTGCAGCGTGTGTTAACTAGTCTAATCAACAAGATGTTTTACTGTTCACTGAGAATGTATTTAAATTGCAATATCTTTGTAGAAGTAATATTTGAAGCTCATAATTAGGATACAATATAGCCAAATGGAACCCTACACATTAAGAGCAAAACATATTTTGGTGAATATTACACTATAAAGGTACTATATCCCATTTGCAGGCCAAAAATGAAAAGGTTAAATTCCAACGGCATTTAATGAAAGACAATAATAATTTAGAACTTCCCTCAAAACGAAAGGGCTTGAAAATGGCTTTTAGTGGGAAAATAACGCCCATTAGTTGTCGAATCGACTTAAATTAAGTGATTGCAATCACTTAAGTAATAGTCTGATTTTCAGACCCTTTTACCAAATGACCAAATGGTCATACGTTTTGTGCTGCACAAAGATTCAATCAGTTTAATTTTGGCTATTACAAGTAGTGGGTTATTAATGTAGACAAATGCTCATGTACCTGTAACAGCTCATTTTATGTATGTTATTACCAAAGAAAAAAAGATGTCAGTCACTCACTCAATAGTGTCTAACAGTGAAGTCTAGAAGGTAAACGGGTTTCCTTGCATAGGACATACATGACATATTCATAATTCCTGCAAAGTTCTACAGAATTTGATGTTGGCTGCAAAAGGGAGTATCTTTAACACAGATCGACCTATTTGAAATTGCTTATGACTAGCCACTACCCCAGTCTCGCCCACATGAATTGATTAGGCATCTAGATAATGGCTCTCTACATATTTCCGGCTTTGACTGGATTGGAAAAGCCGCTGGAGCGTACATCAGATCACCGAGTCACTCACCTCGTGTACCCTAACTGCCTACAGACAACATGTCCGTCGCTCAAGTCCCATTCGTCGTCGCATACCAACCCCCACTTGCCCCGGTACTTGACCTCCACGCGACCTTCGTTCGGAGCAGTTCCATTGACGATACGGACTTCGAATTCTTCCAAGGTTCCTACAGAAATCATTAAGACAATACAGGAGTGAGACAGTGTTACTAAAAATAGGAGTGGATAACAATCGGTAAAGCCTATCGCACCCTACACGATCCGACTATGATCCAATCTTGAGCGAATATGCAATATAGCATTTGGGAGAGTTATATCCATGATTATGTCACAATCCACTGACAAAACCACAAATTTGAGATTTGCATAGAATTAGTGATCTCATATTTCAAGCATTCATAACTAATTTCTTATTACTGGTGCGATTTATTATAAACTTTCGCCATTCTGTTTATCTAATTTTTCTGCTTTCACACAAATCAACCTATCACAAAGGTTATACAGTATAGCTTGCCCTTTTAAGAACAAGGAGTTACCATATGGACAAGTTCATTACTGAATTTCTATTGAATTTTATTACTGGTTTTATAAACATCAATTGTAAACTCTTAGTTTACTATCAACCATATTTCCTTCTTCTTTCTTTCTATGTTCCGTTTTTCTTTAGTTTTTTCCTCCTTCTTATCTTTCTTCTTTGTCTTCTTCTTCTTCTTTTTATTCCTTTTATCATATCACTTTAATTACTGAATGTCTTATTTTTATATTTGCCTATTTCACATTGTACTATCTGCATGTATTTTATATGTTGGAGTTTTATTTGTAAATTCAAGATGTGTCAGCTTTTAGCTGTGACTTTGAATTGTTGTCAATAAACCTTATCAGTTCAATTCGATTCAATTCAATAATAAAGCAGACTATGGGGTGGGGGAAAGTGAATACTGTACATACCGCAATTTGATTCATCTGTGAAGTCTCCACAATCATTATCACCATCACACAGCCATTCATCTGGAATGCATCGGTTTGATGGACAGGGATGGTACTCAATGCCATTAGCGTTTGTACAATCAGCTGTTGGAAGTTAGGGAAATGTGACTGCATTTGTAAAACATCTTTGGTTACATTGCTCATACATTACATTAAACTGTTAATACGAAAATGTAGAATTGTTATGTTAAATGACCTCTGACCTTTGGTCCATCTACCCTCATATATAATCAGTTTATCCAATAGTGTGGAGTACAATTCAAGAAATTTTGAAGTCCCATTTATTTTGCTAGAGAACAATGGATTGTTTAGACTAACCTAGTCATTTTGAAAGTGATATGTTATAACTGTTTAAGTTTAAACA
>CP137685.1:11832017-11997017 GCA_037976565.1 Mesocentrotus franciscanus
TCAGGCATAATGCTGTCAACCGCCTCAGCAGAGTGCATATGTCATAAACCTGCTGTTGTACAAAATACGCTCCTCAATCAACATCCTACACTAGCCAAAGTCTGACTTCAAGCGTGGGCTTTGTACATGAGAGAGATTAATCACAAATAATAATAATAATCAAATGATTATTAGACCTTATGGATAATAGGCGAAATGGGCATCAGAGAAACTGGGAATTAGACTAACTGGTTATTACACTAAATGAACATCGAACGAAGCACTTCACAAGGTCAATTGCTCTTTGCAAATCCTTCCCAACCACAATCCCATTGACTTTCCTATCAGTGATAATGGCAAATTAATTTAATCGCAATTTGTTTAGTTATGGGTGATCTCCTTTGAATGACTACAGGACTCATGGACTTTTATGCCAAGTATGCAAAAATAGTATGGGGAATTATGGTAGGGGTTCTTGACAAAACAGCAGTGCCTCAACTTACAACATACTTTTGGTATATTGTTTACGAATAACCCATCTTACCCAGTAAAATTTATTGTATAGAATATTTGTGAGTCATCATCTGTCTCTGTGTCACACCCATTTCCTCTCATTTACTCATTCCCACTCTCCCTCCCTCCCTCCCTCTGTCTGTCTGTCTCTCTATCTCTTACTCTCTACCCGTATCTCTGTCTTCTTTTCTTTCTCTCCTCCCTTTTACCCCACCCTTCTCTCCACCCCCTCTCTCTCTCTCTATTTCAGTCATATTCTTTGTCTCTTCTCTCTCTCTCTCTCTCTGTCCGTCTCTCTCACGCAATGTCATTCACATTCTTTTCATCTCTTTTTTAAGAATCATTATCTCTCTATCTCTCTCTCTCTCTATAAATCTCAAACTGTCCCACCCCTTTTTCACATTCACCCACTCTCTCCCTCATTCTTTCTGTCTCTGTGTCACACATATTTCCTCTCTCTCTCTCATTTACTCTCTCCCTCCCTCCCTCTGTCTGTATCTATATCTGTTACTCTCTTTACATGTATCTCTGTCATCTTTTCTTTCTCTCCCTCTGTCTACCTCTCTCTCTCTCTCTCTCTCTCCTTCTGTCTCCCTCTCTCCTACTCTCTTGTATTGTCGGCCATTTAATCTGCTCACTTTAATCAACCAGGCATGAACTACGGAAATCAATAATACTGGTCTTTACACCAATTACATTTGGTGCTATCAAGCATACATGATAGCACAAAGGGAAGGATTACCCACATCAGGAATCAACATGTATATTAGGAATGGATATTTCAACAACATCAATCAACAAAACAAAAACATCCTGTCTTACTTAATAATTATTGGATTTGTGCGTGCAGTCATGAAAATACGCTCCCTCTTTTCAAAACATATTTTCATGACCCACAAGATTTCATACCAGTTGCATGGCCTTGCAAATAACTTCCTCAATTCAAGGTGACTTCCAGACGGTCTAAATCATATTAACATCATAAATGATATTCATGCCCATTGTCTGATATAAAGGTCATATGCACACAGAATGATGTTTTAATGGAGCCATGCCTCAGATCACGGGCTGTGTAATCTAGAGAGAAAAGGTGTGCTTAATTTGTAACAGCAATTTTTCCTGATGACTTATCGCTCATTCTGGGTCTAATAAAATGCTTCCAAAAGATGTGCAGCTCCATTAAACTCTAATCATGATCAAATATTATAAGATTTTTGTTTCCAGTCACAATTTCACAATAGCCTATATGTATAGCTGCAGATTATAGAGGAGGTGGACTTCTTGTAGTTCAGACTGTATAGAATGTTAAATTGTCCTATTAAAGTAGACCAGTGCAATTGCTCTTGACATTATAGGAATGATGATGATGATGATGATGATGATGATGATGATGATGATGATGATAATGATGATATGATGATGATAATGACAATGATGACAATGATGACGATAATGATGATGATGATGATGATGTTGATGATGATGATGATGATGATGTTGATGATGATGATGATGATGATAATGATGATGACGACGATATTGATGATGATGATAATAATGATGATTATGATCATGGTAATGATCATAATTACATTAATCTACATCTGCCACACTCTACCCTGGTGTAGAAAGTGACTATCTGGTAGGAATAATCTGGCACTGCGCCATGTGCTCTAAACGGTTACCAGAGTTTTAAAAGCCAGGGTATTAATTCTCAAAGTTCTTTGAAAGCGCATAGGGACATTAAATCATATATGCTATACTAAAACAGAATATCAAAATTACTATTATTATTATAACTATATCTCTAAAAATATTCCACTAACCTGGCTGGCAATTCAGTTCGTCTGATCCATCATTACAATTGTCCACATCATTGCAAACATTCCCCTCAGGAATACACTTAAGATTGTTACACTCAAAATGATTGGCAGGACAGTCTGGTGGATAAAAGTTAGACAAAAAGAAAGACAGAGTAAAAACAAAAGTCTTCTTTTGTAATTTTCAGCAAATAAAATAACCATGGTGCATTTGCGTACACAGACAATCTGTCCGTCCTCAATCTGTGGTAGATGATCCTAGGCAGTGGCGGATCCAGGGGTGGCCGGGGCCTGGGCCCCTCCCTAGAAAAACAGGTAAAAACACCCCTTTTGTAAAAAAAAAAGATGGGCCCCTCTCCTGGCGCTCAAGGGGGTGGTGGTTGAAAAAAAAATAGCACTTTCCCCCATTAAGCAAAAAAAAAAAAAAAAAAATCAGTGCTCACAACCCCCCCCCCACTGAGCGAAAAATCGACCGGCACGATTTTCCAATTTTCGCAAGAAGTGGGGTCCTTTTTCCCCTCCCTTGCCGCCGGCTGGATCCGCCCTGATCCTAGGACAGTTCACTCTTTTACTCATTCACTACCTCGCAGTAGGCTCCACCATTTGTTAATGTCTGGTATTAAGTAAAGTAAGTCTATGCAAGGTAATTGTATGGAAATTTAAAAATGAAGTTTTGAATGCTCATCTTTTTGAAATGCACAAGTATAAAAGCATCTCATGTGACTCCACAATAGGCTAGGAGTATGGGAAGGATTGGTGATTGATTTATGTGGATATGATAATTTGATCATGAAATATAACATTATTAAAAGAATATCATAGTTGCTTTTTTTAGCAGCTCTAGACCAAACAGAGAATCTAATAAGCCATTTCGGAGACTATCTGCGCATGGGCGGATAAAAGTCATTTGTACAAAACTGTAAAAATAACCTATCGAGGTGGCTGCTGGATATGTGTTCGTGAAAACATGTAATTATTATTCATTTGTGCACCGGCCACTTTCTATGATACACAGGTGCAAGTTTTCTTTTCAAGAGGGCAAACCAAACTTATTCATCACGCACCTCCATCACCTTGGCAGTGATTATTCTAAAATGCACAAGGTGGGAAGTCTCCATGTGTAACTAGATCTGTGGATATGTGGGGGTCGTTTGTACAAGAGGTATCTCCAAAGTGTCTTATACAGATATTTCAGTGTGGATCTCCTCAACATGGTTTGAAACTAAATAATTATCATATTTTTAGCTTGGATGAATGCACATGAAGCATCAGAACCTTTATTCATCCTGCATGATCAAGGAACCTCAAGAATGGAAACCATTAAGTGGGGTTGTGGGACAGGGTTTGTGGTTGCCATTCAAAACCAATCCACTGCATGGTTTGTTTTAATTAGAAAATCAGTGTGATATCAAATTGGCTTTCATTCATTGCTTACCCATCCAAAGTGACAAATAAAGTTCATATTATGACAGTTCAATCACCAGTAAAGCACATATTATGGTTACAGTGGCTGATGGATTGACAGTATTGATGGTATGGTGGTGAGGATGGTTAACCAAGAAAAAAATCTTTTCACACTTTGTTCTCTCCGCTGACTTGAGGATAGGACATACACACTTAAAAGTACATCAGACTCGGTTTTACACAGGGAAAGTGAAAATTAGAACAAATGTAAGACCTTGATTGAGTTTGCATAGGACCCTGCAGCCTCTCCTACGACACAGTTATTCACCCCCAGCCAGGGTGGGGCAGTCAGCTAGGGACTGTTCGTTTCCAGTGCAGCGTACATCGTCCATGAAGATATCGACAAGGTTTCCGTGACCGAATTCACCCACGATGTAGGCGTCTGATGCACCTCTATTTGGGAATAAAATAAAAATAATTATATACCGTAACAAATAATGGTCATTTATAGGGTGTTATACACTAAAAAGTAACATAGCACTTACAATGTAAAACCACAGGCACAAAAAGACTAGCTCTGTGGGAAAAAAATGTTGACAAATTTTCTATGGTTCGAATTGAGTATGGTATATTATTACAGATTTTAGAAGCAGTAACACTACATCGTTTATCAGCAGTGGAAAGAGTTCATCGGGAACTACGAGTCTAGAAGTGTCATTTATGGAACAAAGATTACTTGTGGGTAAGTAAATCATGTCGGTAAGGTAAGAGGGCACTATTGCGACAGAGTAGCCTTTGCTAAACAGGCTATCCAATAACGTTTACTACTACTACTAAATGTGGCCTACAATGTACACATACATGGAAACAAGTCTTTAAGTGCTTGTATATCAAATGGTCTGGCAAGAATTGCTGCAAGGTAAAGATTTTACACCTTAGCACCATTCCCAACTCTAATCCTACACCTACATTATTGGAACTCCAACTCTCCCCTATATCTTTGACAAAAGAAAGACCATAGCAAATCATTCTTGTGATCTGCTGGCTACTTTAAAAACTGTTCTAAAATTGTACCAATCACCTGACAAAAATAAATTTGTGTATCTATAGTTAGAATGTATAAAATCAACCAAAAAAAAATTTACCTGGCATTATATAGGTTAACTCTTAAGGAGTATAAATAAAATGAAGGATAATGTAAAACCCTGCGTATAGGGCTCGCCCGGTTCTATTATATTGTGCGCGATCCATTCTGTGCAAGTGCGTGCGCGTGTGTTAACTAGTCTAATCAACAAGATGTTTTACTGTTCACTGAGAATGTATTTAAATTGCAATATCTTTGTAGAAGTAATATTTGAAGCTCATAATTAGGATACAATATAGCCAAATGGAACCCTACACATTAAGAGCAAAACATATTTTGGTGAATATTACACTATAAAGGTACTATATCCCATTTGCAGGCCAAAAAAATGAAAAGGTTAAATTCCAACGGCATTTAATGAAAGACAATAATAATTTAGAACTTCCCTCAAAACGAAAGGGCTTGAAAATGGCTTTTAGTGGGAAAATAACGCCCATTAGTTGTCGAATCGACTTAAATTAAGTGATTGCAATCACTTAAGTAATAGTCTGATTTTCAGACCCTTTTACCAAATGACCAAATGGTCATACGTTTTGTGCTGCACAAAGATTCAATCAGTTTAATTTTGGCTATTACAAGTAGTGGGTTATTAATGTAGACAAATGCTCATGTACCTGTAACAGCTCATTTTATGTATGTTATTACCAAAGAAAAAAAGATGTCAGTCACTCACTCAATAGTGTCTAACAGTGAAGTCTAGAAGGTAAACGGGTTTCCTTGCATAGGACATACATGACATATTCATAATTCCTGCAAAGTTCTACAGAATTTGATGTTGGCTGCAAAGTATCTTTAACACAGATCGACCTATTTGAAATTGCTTATGACTAGCCACTACCCCAGTCTCGCCCACATGAATTGATTAGGCATCTAGATAATGGCTCTCTACATATTTCCGGCTTTGACTGGATTGGAAAAGCCGCTGGAGCGTACATCAGATCACAGTCACTCACCTCGTGTACCTAACTGCCTACAGACAACATGTCCGTCGCTCAAGTCCCATTCGTCGTCGCATACCAACCCCCACTTGCGGTACTTGACCTCCACGCGACCGTTCGGAGCAGTTCCATTGACGATACGGACTTGAATTCTTCCAAGGTTCCTACAGAAATCATTAAGACAATACAGGAGTGAGACAGTGTTACTAAAAATAGGAGTGGATAACAATCGGTAAAGCCTATCGCACCCTACACGATCCGACTATGATCCAATCTTGAGCGAATATGCAATATAGCATTTGGGAGAGTTATATCCATGATTATGTCACAATCCACTGACAAAACCACAAATTTGAGATTTGCATAGAATTAGTGATCTCATATTTCAAGCATTCATAACTAATTTCTTATTACTGGTGCGATTTATTATAAACTTTCGCCATTCTGTTTATCTAATTTTTCTGCTTTCACACAAATCAACCTATCACAAAGGTTATACAGTATAGCTTGCCCTTTTAAGAACAAGGAGTTACCATATGGACAAGTTCATTACTGAATTTCTATTGAATTTTATTACTGGTTTTATAAACATCAATTGTAAACTCTTAGTTTACTATCAACCATATTTCCTTCTTCTTTCTTTCTATGTTCCGTTTTTCTTTAGTTTTTTCCTCCTTCTTATCTTTCTTCTTTGTCTTCTTCTTCTTCTTTTTATTCCTTTTATCATATCACTTTAATTACTGAATGTCTTATTTTTATATTTGCCTATTTCACATTGTACTATCTGCATGTATTTTATATGTTGGAGTTTTATTTGTAAATTCAAGATGTGTCAGCTTTTAGCTGTGACTTTGAATTGTTGCAATAAACCTTATCAGTTCAATTCGATTCAATTCAATAATAAAGCAGACTATGGGGTGGGGGAAAGTGAATACTGTACATACCGCAATTTGATTCATCTGTGAAGTCTCCACAATCATTATCACCATCACACAGCCATTCATCTGGAATGCATCGGTTTGATGGACAGGGATGGTACTCAATGCCATTAGCGTTTGTACAATCAGCTGTTGGAAGTTAGGGGAAATGTGACTGCATTTGTAAAACATCTTTGGTTACATTGCTCATACATTACATTAAACTGTTAATACGAAAATGTAGAATTGTTATGTTAAATGACCTCTGACCTTTGGTCCATCTACCCTCATATATAATCAGTTTATCCAATAGTGTGGAGTACAATTCAAGAAATTTTGAAGTCCCATTTATTTTGCTAGAGAACAATGGATTGTTTAGACTAACCTAGTCATTTTGAAAGTGATATGTTATAACTGTTTAAGTTTAAACATGTACAATGAAAAGCGCTATATCAAATACTTTTGGATTGAATTGGATTTTGAGTATGTTTTGTCCTCAAGCTGACATCCAAGGGATGAATCTCTAGATATTACAATGATATTAAACACAAAAATCATACAAATGACAAAACCTGTCTGTAGACCTCTTTACATAACATGTATTACTTATTCAAAGAAATGCAATCCCTCTATGTAGATGTATGACTGTAAGCACCAGTTTATAGTATCAGATGAATTAGATTCAAAACTTAACCCGTTGATTACTAACTTTTCTCATTCTCATAGCCTTAATACAGGGACAACCCGGTTCCCATTGGCAATGGGTGCATTGATAGGGATCCTTCTGTCATCACACATTCAAACCACACAAAAAATGTTCTTTCTACATCTCTTTTGGTGCCCTTCGCAACTTACTTGTCTGCGAAATTCGCTCATAGTGGGAAACACCCTGACGATTGAAAAGCCTTCCGTTTGCGATCGACTGACGTTAAATAGACTACGTTCTCTCGGCTGCGATATAATCAAAGGACCGGCAGACAAAAGTCATGGCCGAGACGCAGAATCGTGCACACTCGTCGGCTGTTTTCTCCATGTAGATGACAGAGGCTCCCTATTAGGAAGAAATTTGTCGGCTATGATGGCGAAGTCATCCATTGGATCAGCTGAAAATAGAAGAAAGAGAAGAACAAAAATGATACTACTATAAGGTTAACAACCTTGTTTGATGAATTCACATCACATTATAAATTCATTTCAATGGGCCCTTTTGTAATGCATTTTATACATATATGGATCGAGACTTGCAGTCAAATGCCTAAAATTCATCTGGAACATTTTAATTGCATTCCAAAAGTAAGAACGCATTCAGGATTGATTGCATGCTAATAAATCAGACAAAACATACGCTTGCATACCTGCCAACCTTTCACAGCAAAAATTACGAATCTCTCAAGGCTAATCTAGGAATACAATCTATTTCAAATACTTTTTACACAGCAGTTTACAGAAAAAGAGACAAATCTAGGGTTCAAAGCAGTAGTTTGAAAGCTAAAAAATAGGAACAATTCCTCCAAAATAGGATTGGTTGGCAGCTGTGCTCTTGCTTGACTAAACAAGAAGGCTGCATTAGTAATTGGTACTTGTTTTATCAAGAAATTATCATCTGCTGACAGCCAGAAGGGCTCGTATCATTTCACATAAAGAGTTAACACCCTTCTTGCGCTCAAAAGATATCATGCATGTACCACTATTCATCTAGTATTCAAATGTTCAAATCTGCATGTATCAATCACAGTCACAAGTTTCCTTTATGTTAGTATTACAAAACATATATTTTATTTCACACATAATTATTTACTTTGTATCTATATATTAATACGCAAAATCGCGCGGGGGTGCGTAGCGGTCTGCCAATGTGAATTTTTGACATCAAACCCGTCTTTCCTCGACCCTACCCGCCTCTGTCGTGCGGGAACGACACAATTCCAAATGGATGGGATCGGGCATGTCGTGCCACGTCGACCCGGTGGTCGCCGTCCATGTCGTTAAGAGGTGGTTTCGGGGTCCCGGGAGACGGGCGGGCGAACTGGCCGGCGTCGTCCGTGCAAGGAGGCGCGAACCCGCGAGTGAGTCGGCGGCGTGCACCCGCCCTCTGCCGCGTCTAATCAAAGAGATCACACTATCAAGAGACAGTCCAGTCCATGATGTGTTGTAGCAATATGCACGTCGCAAAGGGTAGGGCCTATCCGTGTTAGGTATCTTGCTATATGCAGTCTAATCAAAGAGATACTTTATCAAGAGACACTCCACTCACGTCATGTAGCGTAGCACATGCATGATGCGATGGGTTGGGCCTATCCGTGTGAGGCATCTTGCTATATACGCAGCAGCCAAACTGACGTCAACGTAATACGTGGTTCTACGCTCACACACGTACACACACAGTCGAGTGAATTCGTGCGCGGTTACAATATATTGGCACAAATAGTCCGATTTTCGCGTAAAATCTTTACTTTGAATATATTTGTACAAATTCTGTGGACCATGCCAACATAATCATAGTCCAAGCTGCTTTATTGGTCTTTTCATGAAAGCTACATTGAAATCACAACAATAATAACGCAAATAGATTGTAAATGTCGAGACCATATAACTGAAGAGAAGAAAAATTCAGCGAGCTTAGGTAATATCACATGCCTCGCACGGGCAACTCCCGCGGTGTCAGGCCAGTCACGGCTCACACAATGCAAATTAACCTATGCGGTAACTGCAGCACTCTAGCTATACTGTAGTACCTGTATATAGCATGTATTTAGATCATTCAATGTTTCATGTTTGAGGCGTGCAATTGTTGTTTTCTTTTATTTCTTTTTTGAATGTGATGTGAATGTGAGTACGGTGCGTACATGCTATTACAGTGTGCAAGGAATGATAGGCCTACAGGTGGAAGCAGGCGCGGATCAGGGGAGGGCAGGGGCCTTGGTCCCCCCTCCCAGCAAAGAAAAAAAGAGAGAGAAGGAAAAGAAGGAAAGAGGAGAGAGAGAAAGAAAGAAGAAGAAGAAGAAGAAAAGGTGTAAATAAGAAGGAGATGGGGGCGCGAAGGGCCTTGCCTCGGGCTGTTGCCTCCCCTAATCCCGTGGATTTTCCACGGGTCCTGCTAGTTTCTAATAAACCACATTGAATTGAATTGAATTGAATGAGAGGCACTCTAACAGTGCTTTACCATTATATCGAAGTGTAAACTGATTTCTCAATCACTGTTTAATTGTTGATTCAAGATTATTCATGGACCCACTAGACTTGTCAGCTACTCCAAATATTGTGTTTGAAGTTGTCTGGAGTCAAAGGCTTTATATCGCCAAGGGGTCACATGTCTCTGCAATTCGGGGTAATGGTGTCAATACCATTCCATTTGTTGAGAAACTAGGCAATATTTGGGACTGCAGACACTGCATGAACATCTATGAATGACATACATCTCTTTGAAAAAAAAACATAATATAGGATTGATTTCATTTGTCACCTCAGCATTTTTTGCTATATACACAAAGGCTCCATAGGATGTTTATACAATATCCACTATTGACATAATAAATAGAGGAGTTGTGAATTGTGTCAACAGAGATAGATACAGTATTTACTCCGTAGACAATCAGTAATATATCAGACGCATTCACACCCCCAGGGTAGGTTCTTTCAAACTAACCTCATATATTCCTTACAATAGGAAACTATTAAATGGAGAAGCACCCACAGCAGTGCAGTGCAACGCACTTTATTCTGTGAAGTCTAAATTGAGTGAATTTCATGTGTATAGTACCAGGAAAACATGACATATCTAAGATTTTTACTCCGGATCTTGTAGATCTACAAGGTTTAAACAAAGAATACAGAAGCTATACTGTACAGTAGGTATTATGAGAAAATAATATAGTTTACATGTACATACACAGTTACAAAGTTAAACTCCACCAACAAAAAATAACACAAATGGAGAAGCAATATACACTGAAGCCTTTTAAAATGCACCAAACTATTTAATGTGAGCATAATGCCTAATGCATATTTTTATAAAATTGTTG
Source organism: Mesocentrotus franciscanus (assembly GCA_037976565.1). NCBI lineage: Eukaryota > Metazoa > Echinodermata > Echinoidea > Camarodonta > Strongylocentrotidae > Mesocentrotus > Mesocentrotus franciscanus. The sequence continues at coordinate 11,842,755 of CP137685.1, forward strand.
ATTAAAGTGATATTTCAATTGCCACAATAGTATGTTTTTACTATATTTTTATTCTTAGATGTAGTTACTGCTTTTATTGTTGCAATTAGGCAACTCTTTTTTTCATAAGCAAAACAATCATCATGAAAAATAGAGTTTTTTTCACTATTTTGATACACTCAAAATATAAAAGAAATTTGCAACATTTACTTTCTAGAATTAACATGATAACTTTCATTTGCGTTTTGCGGCACATTTTTCTTTAAGCCAATTTGTAAAATTATTCATCAAATTAATACTACTGAAAAAGCAAATTTCCAAATGGAAAATAAATACTTGATTCTTTTTTTCCTTCTAATTTTACTTTTTTTCCTTCACAAGAGCACATGGTATCTCTGTTTTTCTTGAATGACTATATATGGTGCTGAATCAACCTCAACAAGCTAGACACAGTAGTTAAATGGCTGGAATAGTTGGGATGGAGCCAATTCTAATTTTGCTTCTTTTCCTTCACAAGAGCACATGGAATCTCTGTTTTCTTGAATGACTATGGTGCTGAATCAACCTAAACAATACACCACAGTTTAATGGCTGGAATAGTTGGAATGGAGCCAGAATTCGAGATGAATAGGTGCATTACCACACATAAATGTTACCAGTATGTGTTGGGTGTTCCTCTTTACAAACATTCCCGGACATTCCAGGACATTCAAGGATAACACTTGCATTTTTCCCAGGACAAAATTTGTCTTTTTCTATGGCAAAGTATAAAATGAAAGGTGCTACAATAAAAACAATTAAAAGATTTCAGTATAGAAAGGAGACTTAAATTTATCTTATTTGAAAATCAAACTTTTAATATCTGAATGATGTAGAATATCTATGTATTTGTTTGTTTTCCTCTTTATATCTTTATTTTCTCTTCTGTTTATACAGGAAATGCCTACTGGGATGCAATTATTTTCTTGGGGGAGCTTTTTATATTAGACTTGTCTTCGGAGCTGTCCCCATTCACATTATAAGATTTCATTGCGTAATTTTATGTTTTTTCATTTACATGTATATGTACTTGCATGTTTGTTTTTTATGTTTCATCGTACTAAGTTTATGATCTGTCTTTTTATTGTGTGTTTGAAATAAATTGAACTGAATTGAAAATTTGAAGAACATTGTTTATGTGAAATTTGTTTATATCATACCATCATTTGTATATGTGAAATGTATCTCTTAGCAGACATCATCACATTGCAGACAAGATGGCCCGTATTCTGAAGTCGTGTCTAACTCCTGTTTAACTAAACAGTTGTCTAAAGTCCTGTCTAAATCCCGTCTAACTGTAGTCACGAAGTCGTGACTAACTTTTTCGTGTTCTGAAGTCATGTTTAACTCAAGTTAAACGAGAAGTCCTGTCTAAGTCCTGTTTAACTTTAGATGACTGCGAGGGGTTGTTTAAGTCCTGTTTAAGAACGCGATTCTGCTGCTTTTCAACATAGACGGTACACTCTACTTGCTGACCCCAACCTGCGGGGGAGAATGGTGGTTTGGCACTCTCTAAAATTTCAAATACGTTTTGCAGGATTTTGTCTCGCGTAGCCATATACTTTTCTTGATAATATTAACTATTCTTATCTACTGGTGACATGTTGGAAATTCCATAATCTATACTAAACTATCCATTCTGTTGGAGAAGTTTCTTTTCTGGATCTTTGTCCCCATGGCGAATAATTGACGCACTGATATTTGTGTGTTTGTACTGTGCGCTAGTCACGTCACTGTGCGGATTGATTTTTAATCCGGTGCGCGCATGCATGCGCATTCGGTCTATTGTCTGCGAGAATGTCAAAATCAACGCCTACTTTCTACAAATCAACATTTACTTTCTAGAATTAACATGATAACTTTCACTTGTATTATCGCCACATTTTCTTCGAAGCTAATTTGTAAAATTATTAATCAAATTCATACTGCTGAAAAAGCAAATTTCCAAATGGAAAATAAATACTTGATTCTTTTTTTTTTTCCTTCTAATTTTACTTTTTTTCCTTCACAAGAGCACATGGTATCTCTGTTTTTCTTGAGTGACTATGGTGCTGAATCAGCCTCACCAAGACACAGCGGTTAAATGGCTGGAATAGTTGGGATGGAGCCAGAATTCGAGATGAATGGGAGCATTCCCACGCAAAAATTGATAGCGAAATGTGGAGTGCCATAACAACATTAATTGACTGCGGTAAAATGCAATTATTATATAGTTGATTCATATCATAGTTCAGGGACTGTCACATGATTTGATTGTACAAGTGGGATTCCTGTATGCAGCTGGCATTATTGACACTTATATTGTTTATGGAGTATGGAGTGAGAAACTAGCTAAATACCAAATAAGAATTAAGGCAGAAATGGGGTTGTTTTGAAATCAAACAGTCCCAATTCAAAGTGGAAAATCAAATTCCAGGACTTTCAAGCATAACACTTGTGTTTTCCCAGGACAAAATTTGTCTTTTCCCTATGACAAAGTTTACAATGAAACAATGAAACAAACAATAGGGTGAGTCACAACGCACTTTCTGGCATATGCCGAGTCACAAAGCACATATTTCAAATTCCTTCCCCACGTGGCCCACCTGCCCTGGGAAAAATACTGAACCTGTTACAAAGTAAACAATATTGAACTCCTCTCCATTGATCTCGACCTATACAAATATGGACGAGCTGTGGCTCGAACACACACAGCTTATGCATCAAAAGCATGAAATAGAACACTTCTAAATAGACCGTTTTCACAACAAAGATTGTACCTGTATCATAATGAGAACAGATGACTCATCTTTGTTAACCTATATGTAGAGTAGTGCCAAGGCATTTCATTTAGCGGTTCCAAACTATTGCAATGTTTTTAATGTAATAGGTCTTGCTTGATCAGACAGTCCTGTGTGAAGACGAACATTCATATATGAGATTTCAATACACAAAGAAAATTGGCCCTTGTTCAATAAATAAAGTAAATGGATCAAGGAATTCAGCATGCATTAGTTGTTGCTTGGTGAGGCAATCCTATGAGAAGGTCTGAGGAACATTCATGTATGAGATTTCAATACACAATGAAAATAGGCCCTTGTGTAACAAGATCTTGGGTGAGGTTATGGCAAAGAGACTTACGACATCCAGCTTCATCACTACCATCTGTGCAGTCATTTTGGCCATTGCATTGGAGTCTCTCAGGAACACAAGATACACTAAATAAAAAGAAAATAATTAGGAGTGTATTGAAAATTAATGCATATAGTTGTTGTTTTTTCTAGTCGATTCCTCTAAGACAATAGTTTAAAAAAAAATTTATTCTACGATATCTACGCTATGATTTAGCATCGCAAATCAGGTTAAATATAAGCCAACATGGTAAATTTTCTGTAGGGCCTACAACTCTCTACATACACAGATATGGTACTTTTTAAAAGACCGTAATTTTTCTGAGAAACTATCTGTTGACACTAAACAATATATGTGTACAGACACACCCCATTACAGCTGGCAGTGCATGGGTACAAAGTGCAAATTGCGAATGGACGACCTCGCTTCAGCAGGTCTTTTACAGTTCAACGTACTCTGCCTTCTATAGAAATTCACCCCAAAATGCAGAACTCGGTCAACATCTTTCGGTGGCAATGTTACAAATTCCTTTAAAACAAAATGTAATCTTACATTGTGAATGCACACTTTTTACATTATAGAATTTAAATACCCAATAAAACACAACAATTGTCCTAAAAACATGTTTGATTTCCAATAGTCATACAGGTGACTGTACACTAGATGCGAGATTTCACTGCCGAGATTATTTGATTATTGAAAAATCAATATTAGGCACAGGTCTAAATCTATTTTGACAGCATTACGATAACAATCTTATCGACCCATGGAGCAGTCGCTGATGGGGGAGGAGGGGATTCGAGAAATGGAACGCTAATTATTCATGATGGAGATGAAAAGATAGGGACGAATGGCCATAATTGGTGCTATTGTTGTGGCGTGTGACTGAGCACAATCTCATGTGAAAATGCTACATGTAGCTGAGTACCGGGTATTTTTTTTTAAAAGTTAGTATGGTAGGCTCACTACAATATTTGCTACCATCCTTTGCAGTACGTGTGAGTGAAATGATAAATCAAATTGCGATTCCTAAACATTTGAAATACAAAAATTAGAAAGATTGTTCATCTCTGAAGCGATTTCATTTGGTAACTTATCTCTAACCTTAACCCATGAGTTTTTGGTTCTCACGCTAAATGTAAAAAAAAAGAAGGTGTAAAAAGCCAGATGGGATATGTGCATACACCATCACAATTTGATTGCACATGGCTGTGTTATTATGTGGTTTGATATTGTAGGGAAAAAACCCACCCTGGATCTGCCTTGAAATGAAACAGGTTACAAGGCCAAGTGCATTCGTAGACCACAATATGATTGTGGTTGTGTATTCTTTGGTTTTATAACTTATGACAACTACCCTAAATCTGCTGTAAAACATGAAAGGGGACAATAATACCAAGTGTATGAACAACCAAAATGTGATTGTGGTTGTTTATTCTTCGGTTTGGTAACAATTATGACAACTACCCCTGAATCTGCCTCGAAACGAAACAGGGTACAAGGCCAAGTGCATTTGTAGATTACAATGTGATTGTGTATTCTTTGGTTTGGTAACTTATGACAACTACCCCTAAATCTGCTGTAAAACATGACAGGGGCAATAATACCAAGGGTATGAACAACCACGATGTGATTGGTTTGGTACCTTGGACAAGAAAAGCCACTTCTAAATCTGCTCTTAAATACATGTGAATGAGCAAGCCACAGTGTAATTGTGCTTGTGAGTTATTTGGGTTGGTGTTTGTTCGCATTCCACGAAATAAGCCCTTAGATAAGATATGATCTGGAAGTGGTTCATCGAATCAACATTTGTTACTGCTCTTAAATACATGTGAATGAGCAAGCCACAGTGTAATTGTGCTTGTGAGTTATTTGGGTTGGTGTTTGTTCGCATTCCACGAAATAAGCCCTTAGATAAGATATGATCTGGAAGTGGTTCATCGAATCAACATTTGTTACTTCATTCATACTGTCACTAAGGAGTGAAGCTCCTGACAAGAAATCAGAGTCATTACACAATGAACTCATAAGTCACAATATCAATTGAGACTTTTATTCAAGGTGAATGATTGCTTAGCGACGCTTTACAATCAATCAATAGATCGCAATGGAATAGTCTTTGTTGTTCAGACCCACCTTCCAGAAGCACATTCAAATTCAGCTGCCGTGCAGGCGACAGAAGGTTCAGGAGCTGGGAAAGACAGAAAATACAAGTAGGTGGCCATGAGATATGTCAACCTATTTAAAATTTAGTCTACACTGTTTACAAATAACATTGAGATATAAAAGGAACAATTGTCTTAACAGGAAATTTGTCACACGATACCAGTACTGATACCGTGATTATTACCTCAATCACGCAGCCAAACCAACAAATTCTTGTCTATTCAGGTATTTATATCAGATTTGGTCAGGGCCAAGGTCAGTCTGGTGTCAGTTTGGTGAGTGTGACTGGGGCAAGAGGCTTGGTTTAATGCTGTTTGGTCTATACAACCAGTCTGTCTACTACCCAATTTGTCTATTCCCATATCTACACCCAGCCTTTCTTCTATCCACATGGTCTAATAATTCTTACCATTTCTGTAAAGTCACATGGATTGGAAAAGAAGACCTTTGGGTAATAGTTATTAAGTTAATCTTTTTCTTTTCCCGGCATCAATGTGACTCCCTTCCAAATGTACTCTTGTTTTGTATTCACTGATTTTTCTTTGTCTTTACCGGAAAAAAAAAAAATAATAATAATAATTATTATTTTGTCTACTTATCGTTTGGTTTAATTACCAGTTAGGTTAATAGTCATTTGGTCTAATTTTTTTTGGTCTGATCTCAAACAAGTCTATCACCCATTTGGTCTATTGCTCATTTAGTGTAATCTCCAGTCAGTCTAATTCCCAGTTTGTCTAATGCCCATTTTGTCTACCACCTAAATGGTCCATAATCATAAATAATAATAATAATAATCATCAAATGATTATTAGACCTTGTGGATGGTCGACGAAACAGGTATTAGACAAACTGGGAATTCATGCTATTTGATGAATATTTTCTGTAAAATCCAAAGGCAAAAGAGAAATCTTTATGTTCGTTAATTGTCCGGACACCCAAACCCACATCATACATATAATAAAAGACTAGTCTACCTGTAGTAGGGGGAGAAGAGGGTCTCCGTACACCTCCACCTCGCAGAAAGACAGGTAGTCCTTGCGAGGAGAACCAATGTGCACATACTGCCCTCTGATGGGGCTGGGGCACTCGATCCTGATGCGCTTGTGAGGGGTGCGGCTGGCGGCATTGGTCATGGTCCGTGTGATGCGACCACACTGGGTGCGACTGGATGGGTCGGTAGCGGAAGACCCGATGGTGACAACTGCTCCACGCAATCTCTCTCCTAAAAATTGAATGGAGGTACAATAAGATTGTCTCTACCACCATCTCTATTTTCATTTATATACAGGATACACAAGGTCAGAAATGTTTTCCATCTCTGACATGCTTATATCACAACTACTATCCGTATCGTAAAAACGAATTATCATCGACTTCATCATCAACCTCCTCATCATCATCATCAACATCATTATTGTCATCATTATCATTATCAACATCATCATTAGCATTACTATGATCTGCATAAAGATTGATAAGTCATGCTGTCTCTCTCCTACAGACAGAGAGATTGTAAATGAATAAGTCATCATCAAAATCATCATCTACATCACTAACAGTACCATTGAGATCAACACCATCATCAAAATCATAATCATCATCATCACTATCATCATCACCATGCACCACCATCATCACCATCATCATCATCATCATCATCATCATCATCTTCATCACCATCATCATCACCATCAACATCACAATCATAATCGTCATCTTATCACCATTACCATCTTATGATGAACGTGACTGATAACACCGGGCAGTCTCTCTCCTACCAAATTAATACAACAGATCTAAATCATCATTATCATCAACATCATGACATTAGTGCTATGCAGGTATTTGAACCTGCGACCTTTGCCCCTCCAGTCACATGTTCAAACCAATACACCTCTACAACACTTCCTATGCTTAGAACAAAGAGTCTTTTTCTAACCTTGGGCATCTTTGTTGACTATGACCACTGTAGTAACATCGTAGGTTGCTTCCAGATCAACGTACCACCACGAATTTGCTCTAGACTCTACAGAAGAAGATTAAAAGGTACATTATGACTAAGGTAGGTCTTAAATCAAGGAAGTCTAAAATGTCAGATTCTCTAAGAAACATTACCATCACTAGAATCTGCACTGTACTCAACAAGACATTAATCAAAGAGATATTATGACGACTTTCAATGTAGCTAGGCCACTAAAAAAAGCACAAGTGTAAAATTTCAGGTTCTCTAGAAAACTGTACTAACAATCTCCCCTATGCTCTACAAAACAACAATGAAAAGTTTTGAGGAGGTTAGGTACTATTCTACAGTTTCAGATCTTCCAAGAAAGAATACAACCACAAATCGTCCCTGGGCTCTACAAACAACGTTGAATGGTACGTTATAATCATGATGCTAAATGTATGTTTTAACATATCCAGCAAGAACAAATTCAGAAATTTTAGATTGTAAGTTTCTGGTTTCAAATAACTCGAGAAACTATCAATAGCCTTTAAATTTTCAAAATCTTCCTCTACTTTAAAGTTTAACATTTTTCTTCGCTGTATCTCAGATTGCATATTTTGTAACTGAAAAAATTGACATTTCATCATTTCATGACTTTAATGAATAATTACTGATTCATGAATGACATTTCTAAGTGAATGGTCATCCGAGTTGCATAAACTTACGAGTTCTGGAGCATGAACCTTGATCGAAAGAGGGATTCGGGTTCCCATCGACGGCCAGGCCAGCATTAGCCATGATACCCCCTGAAGTGAAAGTAGTGCTCTGAAACGCAGGCTTCCCACGAGATACTGGTATCGGCCCTATAGGTAAAATACATGTATGGACACAGAAAAAAGTTTGTAAAAATACCACAAGAGAAGATTCTGATGAAGTATGCCAATTTTCAGAAAAAACCCATTTTACTAAATGTAATAAAATTGTTGAATGTTTCTTCCCAAAGCCACTCAGTATCTAAATTAATATGGATGTGTTTAATATCATCCATAAAGAACAGGACGATGCAAAGTCCTCATGCATAAACAGGGCCATAGTAAATATGGAAGATCTATGTGCGACTGTAGGGGGAACATACGATAAACAAGACAAATGCGACTGCGTCTCCTATATGCCTCCACCCTAACTTCAGTATAGGAAGTGGATGGAATTACTCGTGACTTATCACGATGAAAACAAATTAAAAGACATTTTGGTGTGCCACTAGCTCCCGAAACCAAAGTAGCTGTGCCAAAGACCCAGAAGGGTTAAATGCCAAGGCCAGATCCTGTGTCCCGCACTGGACCGGGATTGTGAAGTGGCTCAAGCAGGATAACAGACTACCCGGTAAGTCTCAATCAAACTGTAGGGCCATCAAAACAATGCATTAGTAACTGATCAATTGATAAGATGTAATGAGAAACATTACAAAAACATACAGTGGATACATTTACAACAGTTGAGTGACTGGGCATCTGGATGGATTGCAGGGTTTGCAATGCTCTAACAATTTGTTACCACTTCAGGAAAAAACATCTATATCATTTTAGTATATCAAGCAATTTTTTTAAAATTTTGTATTTGCCAGCGTAAAGGCTGCAGTATATTTGGAAGAGAAAATATAAAAAGTCTGGGTGCGGCCTATGTGCAACAAAAGTCAAAATTTGGCGGTCAAAACAGCACGTATTCGTACATATGGGACTACAATGACTATACCAGTTAATGTACAAAACTACAATGGTTCAGGCCATCGCTAAAGCAACCTCAATCCTATAGCTCTCGCGCCCAGCTATGGCGCAATACACGACTGTGCAACTTTAAAAAAAAACCTTTTTTGTCTACGAAATGTCAAAATCGGGTGTGCGGCCTATACGGCGCTGCGGCCTTAACGCTGGCAAATATGGTATTTACTATATTATTTAATTATCATTTAATTGTCAAGCCTATTTGGCTTTTGCAGAAGCATCATTTCCCATATTTTAATTTTTTTTTAACATTTCGTTAATTATGCTACTACTATACTGTTATGATATTCCATCCTTTATTAACATATAAAGTCATGTGATGATGGACATAAATGATTTTCAATTCAATTCAATATTCTCACCCGAAGGAGCCTGTGTTGGTGGCAGTGGGCGAGCCGTGGGTCGGCGGGTTGGTGGCACTGCTGGAGTTGCGCAAGTCGAGATGTTACAGTACATCCAGCCACTAACCGTAGAAGAACCGGAATCCTTGTAGTAACACCAGGGGCGGCTATCGCTGTCCGGATTGCGACAGAAGTTATGATTGCCAATGTCTGGACAGAAATATCAATTAATGTATCAAATAATGGATAACATTAATTTTTTTTATGACAGAATAATTATAATAATAATAATTATAATATGACTTGTTATAACCTGAGGTAGCCCCATCAGTATAATACTGTTCTCCATGAGGCCCTGCAATCGTATTATCACCCTGGCTTTAGCTGCGCTACAATAAGGCACTCAAGCATTCATCCATCTTGGGTATGTACAGGTACTAAAAACATAGAGCCCAATAGTCCCTACAAAATCAGTAAAGAAATGAAATATCAAATATCAAATAAGTTTAATCACATCAAGTTACAAAGGGAATGAGTACATTTCAGTGGATCTCTTGAACATGGCAGATCAAAGTGTTTTGCTGATAAAATCCCATTTTCATATAACACATATCTGTTTCTATGTGGTTTAAAAGTGCATTAGAAATAATTAGCATACATGTACATGTAGCTCTAGTATACAAATATACACTGTCGTGAGAGGTTCTGGTTAAAACTATGCGCAACAGGTGACTCCTGTGCAGTGCTGGGCATCAATTTCTAAAATGGGTTGAGAGAGTTTAGATAAAAAGCATATTGCAAAATTCATTGTTGTATTTTAACTTTACATGACAGGAAATTATTGCCATCTGAAACATTTGCAAAATTTGCAAATGCCTTTTTTTCATGCCGCAAAAGTTCCAACTTTACACTACATTGATTCGGAATATGACATCACTTATGCCAGATGAAGACAGTGAATTTCAGGAAGACATCAGGCATACCTCCATTAGGAAAGAGGACCGGTGTAACCCCTACATTATCAAGTGCTGCTGCTTGCCAGTTTGTGCACTGGCGTCCTTGCATTGTGGTGAAGCTAAAACCCCGGTAATCTTCCCCGTTGCCTGAATAACAGTTTGGCGTGGCTGAGGAGAGAACCAGACAGAAATCATGCAAGGGTAATTAAAGGGTTTTCATACACAAACAACTGAAATAAGTGAAATTTCACTGAAAACCTACAGAATTATCTTTGTATTAAGTTCTCCTGGAAATTTGATAGCTTTTCCAGGTAAAATGTCAGAGTTGTGAAATGTTTAATCTTGATATAGAAGCTGAGTAAGTCCAAGCTTTTTTGCCTCATACTTTATCTACCACATCCTAAATTTCAGCATCTTTGATGACTGTTATTGAACCAATAGCCCTGCTAGAGTTTTAATAAGATAAAACAACAAAGAAAATATTTTATGTCAATTTATGTTCACAGTTTCATAATATAATTCAAAGATATTTGGTAACTTATGGGAAATACAACTTTGGACTTGCCCATCTATTATTGGCATGTGTTTAAAAGAGGTCATAGACATTTTTAGAAGTGGTGGTTTTAGACATTCAAGATACTACATCTACAGGATTCACAGTGTCCTACCTGGACCTCTCCTGTCGAAGAAGTCGTAGGGATTATCTGGGAAGTCATTCCTGATGGCCACCTGGCTTGGGGACTTATTACTGAGCCAGCACCTGTTGGCACGTCGGGCAAAGTCAAAGGAAGCACAAGGCCAGGAAGCGACCAGACACTTTTCAGCACATTCCTCCATCGATACTGCTGTCAAGGACTCAATATTGTTTCCCGGCATCGCGGAGTTGGGTGTGATGTCGAAGAGGGCGATCGGGCCTGTGGAGAATGAGAAATGGAATGAATTGTTTTGGGGGGAATTTGACCATTTTTAGGATTTATGAGCATATTTTATAATCATCATGATCATCATTAATGTACCAATCACAATCACCATCATAATCATCATCCTCATCATCATGGTCACCCTCACAATCATCACCATCATCAACATCATCATAATCACCATCATTATCATCATCAATATCACCAATCACCATCATCATCATCATCATCATCATCATCATATTCATAATCATCATCATCTTCATCATCATGGTCACCATCAATATCACCATTGTCACCATCACCTTCATCCTCATCATCACCATCATCATCATCACCATCACCATCATCATCAACATCATCATCATAATCATCATCATCATCATCATCATCACCATCATCATCATCACCACCACCATCATCACAATCCCTAAACCATGGTAACTCACCAATATCCAGTCTCTCATAGTAATTAAACTGTGTGGTGAGCAAAAAGGTTAGGTCTACATCTCTTGAGTTGCTGGAGCTGGTCAGGCACTCGTTGGACTGCTCACTGTACTCGAAAGATCTGCAGACAAAGCTTCTCTCCTGGTTACACCTCTCGGCGCAGAGTTCAGCCGTGGCCACAGAGTGAGTCCCATCGTTGTTCCCGCGAGGAAGGCGGCGGGACGAGGGCATATTTGGAGAGGTAGGTGGTAGCTTCACCAGTTCCTGTATGGGAGAGATGAAATAAACTGGAATAAGACAGGGAAAGGATGAATGAAAAGGGATGAGCTACAGTGGTTCTACGGCCAGCACCCATGGTAGTGTAATGTCTAATGTTCCCAGGGCATTATTGCACATTTCCTTGTCAGATTCATATACAATCAAACACAAATTGGCAACACTGTGACGTATCTTGAGAGCTCGATCCTCCCCAATTTGCTCTGTATATACAATGTCATAAACTTTCAGTTTCTTTCTTATTAATGACAGAATTTTTTTCTTCCATTCAGGGGTCGATAGAAACATATTTGCAATGATTACGGTGCATGTATGATCGAAAATTTTCTTGAGAGAAAACAAGAATTTCTGATTTTCTTAGTACAGAGCAAGTGGGAGGGGAGCTTGCAAGATACGTCACAGAGTTGCCAATTTGTGTTTGATTGAACACAACTTCAAAAATTCATAACTTTCTTATTTTCAATTGTAATTTGCTCAAACTTCCATTGACCTGTTCCTCTTATTTTTCCACTTCTATTAAAACCAAGTTAATATCAGGGTGGATCGACTTCCCCTTTAAAAGACAGGATATGTGAAAGTGAGGAATCCAAGGTAGCAAAGAAACTGTAACACAACTTTCAAGTTGCAAGTAACTGAACAAAGCACCATTCCATCTTTAACCATAAATTTACATCAATGCATCCTTGAAGTAAGTATACATTATGCCTCAAATAACTTTCAAGGAGCATAATACACCAGTCAAAGTACATTTGCATGGTATCGCCATATGTCATCATATACAAGCATGAAAGTGCTGTCATAAGTGAAATGTTGAGACTAATTTGTATTATTGTGTCTAAAAGTGAACTTAAAGGCCTAAACATCATATCATAATCGACATAGAAGTCTTGATTTGAATTTAAAATTTAGATTTAATACAACTTCATGTAGCAATGAGTCAACTCAATTACCCCTACAGAACAATCATCATTCCTGTACAACATGATGCATGATATAAAAACTCATATTTTTATAATAGAGTACAAGCTTTTAACATGTGTTAACTATTAATTGTAAGCCATAAAATACATTAGCTAGACATCATTATTTTACATGATCATCATCAACATTACAGTCAACAGTACATGCCTATAATACAGTCAAAGTGCTATGTCATGCACGTATAAAACTGGGCAAAGCTATATACAAACCATAACAGCAACAATACAAAGCTTATACATGTTAAATCTTGATGCACAACAAAATTTACCAAAAATATATTTCAAATATCAAGATTTAAAATGAGAAAAGTCTTAGTAGCACGTGGTTCCTTTATATCATGGTTGATACACACAGAACTCCATGTTCTTAGATCTCACAAAAGAGTCACAATTCATGAACCAGTTTGGATTTTCAAGAAGTAAACAGGTTTCCCTAGTTCAGAAAATATACACCATTTCTTTTAGTACTGTCTGCAGCACTGAAAGCTTTATTATACAGTCAAACCTGTCTATAGCGACCGCCCAATGGAAACACAAAAAGTGGTCTTTGTAGACAGGTGGTCTTTGTAGACAGGTTCCTTTAGTACATGTTTCTATGAGAAAACATTTTCAAGGGAAACTAAAAATCTGGTCTTTGTAGACATGTGGTCTTTGTAGACAGGTGGTCACTAAAGCAGGTTTGACTGTAATATCATAAAAAAGCTGTATAGGTATTCTTAACCTTTTCTTTTTATACTTCAATGAACATCTTTTCGTTACCCAAGAGTGGCTAGAATAATCTGTGTCATTGACAGACATCAAGATCAAGATCACTTTTATTCTCTTTACAAAGATGCAACATTTTCTACATTGTAAAATTGTTCATCCTTTTTAACATACATTCCCCATAGAATCAAGCACACATTCCAACAGGCTTTGTATTCCACGGGTTGAATGAAAAATAATAAAAAAAGAAAACATAAAAAAGATATACATAAATAAAGAGGCAAAGCAAAAATTTGACATTAAAGTAAGATCGTACATGCTTATTGAAGCCATGCTGACGTACATAAGACACACAATGCAGGTTACATAATACAGGGGGGAGGTATAGTCTGCAGACACAAACCCTTTGTCAGTTGTAGTATGTATTAGAGTGCCTGGACTGTGAGACTATTATACTGCACGGTCTCGATCCAGCACACCTATAGGCTCTGCAGGTTTGAAACAGCCAGAGACTGAGAGATTTAGACTCAGCCCAAGGCTTTATGGAATTATATTTTAAAGTGTCAAACAGAGTCTGCACCTGCAGACTAGTGTTGGCAGAATGGAGCATAAGGTAGCATTCCTAAGCAGTGCAGAGCATTAAAGGGGTCAGTTGAGTATAGCGTAACATATATCCAAGCTTGGTGAAATACAAAGGGGGTGGGTTCAGGGTTAGGGACAATATTCTCAAACTGTGTAGAGCATAAAGTGGTTGCATGGGGTTGGGTAAGGGGTAACATTCCCAAGCTTTGCAGACACAAAAGGGGTGGGTATATCAGGGTAACATTCCCAAGCTATCAACCACCTTGGACAGTCTGGCCTGTCGTGGTACACGAGGTCCGGGGGTTGCCAACATCGCAGTACTCTCGGATAATGCGAGGGTTCGTGGTGTAGCACCAGGGCTGAGAGAAAGCCGCAGGGTTCCTGCAATGGTTGTGGTTTCCCAGGATGCCCGGATACTGGGCAGGGGTATAGCTGTGGCCGTGGGGTGTCTGGACGTTCCAACCCTGACAGGCGTAGCCAGAGATGGTCTGGGAGACCACGCCCCTGTAGTCTTGACCGTTTGACATGGTAAAGCACTCGGGGTCTCGCGCCCTGGTTACTGAAAACAAAAAGCAAGAAATAGATAGCGAGGAATCAGTATATATAAGGTTCATGGCAAGTTCTAAAACCAGAATAGCGATGTATTTCTTCACTTATTACTTCTTTCATACAAAATTCAGTAATGGTGACTATCATTATAGAGAGAGAGGGGAAAATAGGAATTTGTTCCAATTTACTATTTCACATATTATTTATGCTACAGAACTATTTATGGAATCTCTCACATGGTAAAGAATACTTTTGCTCACACTTACCGGTATTATTATATTATTATATTGTGTGCAGGAGAAATTAATGTAGAAAATTAAACACTGGAATATGTAACTCCTATTTCTGATGGGACTGATTAAAAAATGAAGGAGGCTTCCTGATATACAGTATCATTTGAGGGTTTGAATCCCTGCTTGGTGCTTATGTGATGTCCTTTAAAAAAATCTGTTTGGCCCAGCTGAAATTATTAGTCAGAAATTCTTTGAATGCATTTGAACTCTTGCGACTGTTGATGTTAAAAAAATGGCAAGATACTTTAAATTACCACCCACAATGCAATGCAAGAGGGTTGGTTATGTGGTAAGCCCAGTGGTTAACAGATTTAAAATATGATAATAAAATTTTTTTTAGAAATTCAATATATACCTGGTACCTGAGAGCTTCCATCTGATCCGGTCGCCCCACTTGAGCCTGCTCCCGATCCACCTGTTGCTGATCCAGGATTGGATCCTGGACCTGATCCAGGGGTCGAAGTTTCAGTAGGCTTGGACCCTAGTATGCTCTGAAGCCAGGGTGGGAGCTCGTTTACGTTGAAACGTAACATAATTTGGGAGGAATCTGGGATCGTTGGCGCACCTTGAACTGACCTGATAGCTATTAAGAGGTCAATACTTAATGAAAATAGGCATGTCTAAGGAATTTCATCTCATATTTCACAGACTACATTTAGTTATGTGTTCTTTATATGTGTATTAACTTGATTCAATCATATCAAGAACACATTTTCTATGTTGACCATGAAGTGTCATTATGCTTGGTATTTGGTAACATACATGGAACATAAAATTACAAAAGACCTCACACCTAGCTAAACATGGTCTCCAAAATAATATAAGGCCTTCACAAATCATACACCTAGACATTTAGATTCACTTCTAAGAACACCATAAAATATGAATCTTGCCACTACTGGAGGACCTATATATATACACAAAAATAACATTTGATTATTCAATAAGGTAGCTTAAACAAAATGTAGTGGTATAGAAAGATGCATCTGGGAATGCAAAAAATCCATAATAGTTTAATAGTGATGTTTGTTAATTCAAAGTTCTTTTTTAGCACATCTGAATGAAAGTTTAGCAAACATTAACCCTCGTTGGGACCATATGCCTTTAACAGCTCTGTATCCTAACGATGTGGTTCTACCTATGTGTGATAAAAATACGATTTTTAATAATTATGCAGTTTGTGTTCCAAAAGCGTCTCTTCCAAGTTCCTGCCACTTCATTTCATTAAGCTACCTTAAGTACCCTCGATACTAAATCAGATTCATACATAAAGAAGTGCATATAGTATTCATGTACATCATGCATAACATTTTGATATCAGCTTTTTGAAAATCAAGCAATGACAGATGCACGAAGATAAACATCGAGCAAATCAAATTGGTTATACAGTCAAACCTGTCTATAGCGACCGCCCAAGGGAAACACAAAAAGTGGTCTTTGTAGACAGGTGGTCTTTGTAGACAGGTTCCTTTAGTACATGTTTCAATGAGAAACCATTTTCAAGGGTAACAAAAAGTGTGGTCTTTGTAGACAGGTGGTCTTTGTAGACAGGTGGTCACTAAAGCAGGTTTGACTGTAATTGATTTTTTGGCTATAGACTTTCTGAACTAAATGTACATTTACTTATCCCCCAATATAAAAAAAAAGAATAAAACTTTTGTTTTTAAAGATAAATGAATAAAAAGTAAAAATAATAATAGATAAAGGCAATTTTTTAAAATAAATTTACAGAAAACTGTATTTAATATGAAAGTTCATTACTGCAATATGCACATATTTAACACACAATTACATATACATGTAGTATGCCGTTGTAGACTACAGTTGCATTTGGGTGCCTGCTATGAAATCAGATCATCTTTGGAAAATGTGTCTAATAAAGGCCCTGTTGTGACATGCTTCATCCGTATAGATGATTTGCCCATTGTATGGCACCCACGGTACCTGATTTCTCACGCAAAAGCCCCAAAACCCTGTGCAACAATGGGTACCGGTATCCTAATAATACATGTTTTTTCATGCGGATAATAGCATGAACAATATTGCCTAACACATTGATACTCTAAATATCCCCTTTACACATCCTCTTTTGAGTAAAAGCATCCACTTGTAACTCTGGTTATTCTGTTATTCTGGTTGAAATGGTTGATAGATTTTCACTTGTCAATCATTAGATGCTTGCCAGGGCTGTTCTATAAGACTGAAAAGGATTTTAAAGAGACTAATAGACTGTGTTTCACTTTTTTTTTTTGGGCGGCAATGAAAGAAAAGGAGCTACTGTATGATTTAAACTTGCCATATGAATTTTCATATTATTGATGTATATGTTTGACATTGCCAGTTTTGCCACATTTCTTTACCTCTATTGGGTGACGTTATCTCCGGTTGGCATCTGACCCCGGCGACCTCTTCACCTTTGTCACAGTTGTGCGTTCCCCATTCTAGAAAGGTGCATTCGCTCAGCCCTGGCTCCATTCCAGTGCATTGGACGTCATCCATGGCAAAGCCGTTATCGTTATAGCCATATTCGTCTGCTGCCCTCTGTACTGCCTCCAGGGCACCACTTTCATGAAATAAAGAAAAAGTGGATTTATTTTAGCATTTACAATGAAAGAAGTCTTGTGTGATAATAGTACGATTTGAAGGAAAAAAAAACACCACATAAAATACTTCTCTCAAGACAGAATGAGGTTTGTACATTACATGACCTTAAATAATTTCATAAATTGCCAAAATGATATTTACTTGGTTTACTTGATATAGAAGCAATTTTGGAAGCCTACGTGTACTCAAATGAAAGTGAAATCTCTTTGACAACTGTAAAAAAAGAGAAGACATCATTTTTTTTCTTTAAAATTCCAACATTTTTTACCTTACTTCCTAGAATACTTCCAACCATGGAAGATTTTCAGCAGTAACTTTTATATAAACATATATCTGCTCAATTTATATACGATATGATAAACCACCTCTAAAAACAGTGGCGCAATATAATCCATTACCCCCAATGCCTCCAGCATTACTAATTTCATTTTTAATCGTATTGTTTTATTCATCCAGTCATTAATGTTTATTTACGTTTGTCTTATTTTGTACAGTTTCAATGCTGAAATTTATGAAAGTTACGGTATGTCATGAGTACCATCTCACATGAATTTGTGTATGATTTGTAAACGGTTGATTTTGTCTACCATAGATGTTAATTTGAATTGAAGTGAATAGCATTGTAGCTAGTGAAATTTAATTTTGTTTTTAAATATTGCGGCACACAACAATGGTTCCAATGGATACTCTGTAATCTATCATGCAGATTTTGATGTGAACTGAAAGTTTTTTCAACAGCTTGGCAGCATTTCAAGAAACCCTTATAAGTATGAGTTTGCTGACAACTGGCCATTGGAACGTGTGTAGTAAACATATGTTTCAGTGGGATGTCTGTGAACTTGTACTTACAATGTATTATACCCAGAAGATGTGTGACCCGACAGATTGTTTATCCGAACAGTAATTTGAAGAAGTTACTTGCAATATTTCATAAATCTTTAAGATTTATGTTCATTAGAAAATATTATAAAGGATAAATAATTATGATGGTAAGCAACTTAGTGTTTTTGTATGGATTTCGTTAAATCCAAAGGCAAAAGTGGCGGCTTTATTTTTCTTAACCATCCAGAGGTGCGATAGCTCGACCAGTTGGTAGAGCAGTGGTCTCGTAATCCGGCGACCCGGGTTCGAAACCAAGTCGATGCGCTAGTGCCCTTTGGTAAGGCATTAATCCTCATTCCCAGGTCCCTCGGAGAGGACCATAAGACGTCGGTTTTCTGGTTGCTTCCTAACAAGCATTTATGCTTTCTTAGCAGTCAGGTAAATTAACCACTACTACTACAAACAACCCCCCATTATGCAATGGTTTCATGAAACGATGCCCAGTTTTCAGGTTTTCAACCATAACATGGAACAAAGATTCAGTCTTTTCACACTTACTTAAAACCCAGTTGGTTGCACACCACATTAGCTTCTTCAATGCCCCAATAGTCATCGCATACCATGTACCACTGGTTTTCGTAGCTGATCTCGACCCGACCATCGTATTCCGTCGTTCCACCCGAAGCCTCACTGGGTGTTCTGCGGAGGAGAGAAAGAAGATTGAAATGAAATCACACAAAAATGTAGAGTCTATCTATACATTTGTAGGAAATAGGAAGTCATCAATATGATGGCAATGATGCATCACATATTTAAGGAATTTATAAGACTAAAAGTTGGTCTCAAGATGCACGATCGAGGGCCAGATCTAGATCTCAATGACCGAGGCTAGAACTTATGAGGCCTACATATATATCTGCAGTGGTGGATTGAAATACTTTTGACAAATTATATCATGGCCATTCTAATTGATTTGATTTGATCAGCCACTAGTAAAACACTTACCTTTTTTTTACCTTTTTTTTTACCGCAAATACTGGAAGAATGCTGAGACAGCAGTCGAGCTTCCAGGTCTATCTTCTTGGTCTATCTTCTTGTAGTCAATCTCTTAATCATTCTCATTACATCGTATATACAAGACAGGGAGGCAGAGGGGCAAGAGGTAGTATCTTGACTGCACAATGTACAATGTCCCAGGAGCAAAGAAATCAATATGAGTATGGAGAGACATAACACTGTTCCTTCCAGCAACGATCAAGCCTGGTTTTGAAGGCGTCTATGGTGGGAGCCACAACTACTTCTTCAGGCAGAGAGTTCCAGTCATCAATCACTCTGTGACTAAATGTGTCCTTCCTTACATTTGTCCTACACCTCGGCTTTGCAAGCTTGAGACTATGCCCTCTAGTTGTTGTGTCTGCTAGTTGGAAGAAGTGGTCAGGGTTGAGTCTGTCCTGCTCATGAATGATCTTGTACACCTGAATCATGTCTCCTCTCCTTCTCCTGTACTCGAGGGATGGCAAGTTCAGGCATTTAAGTCTCTCTCTGTAAGGTAGATGTTTCATTGTGGAGATCATCTTTGTTGCTCTTTTCTGCACTCTCTCCACAGCCTTTGCGTCTGAAATGTACCTTGGTGACCAGATTACATTTCCGTACTCAAGGAGGGGCGGACTAGTCCCTTAAACAGCTTTGGAATGGTGGATATGTCATGGCACTGAAAGGCACGTCTGATGCTGATCAGGACCCTGTTGGCCTTGTTGATGGCATACGACACATGGCTGTGGAACTTCAGTTTGTCATCAACAAGTACCCCTAGATCCTTTGCCTCTTCAGCTGTACTCAGGGCTGTACTCCCGATTGTGTAGCGCTCCTGACAGACTCCAGATCCCAGATGTAAAACACAGCATTTTCTTGCATTAAACTGGAGTTGCCACTTTGCGGACCAGTCTGTCAATGAGCGCAGGTCAGCTTGGAGAAGCTTGCGTTGGTCAGGAGTAGAGACGCAGGAGTAAGCCTTGGTGTCATCTGCGTAAATTCTTACAGTGGAGTCCAACACCTCAGGGAGATCATTGATGTACAGAACAAACAGTGTCGGGCCGAGTACGCTGCCCTGGGGCACCCCGCTCTTCACCTTGCACCACTGAGATCTGGCATTGTTTACCACCACCCTCTGTGTTCTGTCATGAAGGAAATCCGCAATCCATGTTTTGAAGTTCCCTTGGATCTTGTAAGCATCAAGTTTTGACAACAGCCGTTGGTGGGGCACGCTGTCAAATGCCTTTTGAAAGTCTAGGTAGACAACATCAACTTTTTCTCCTTCATCTAGCCAGGCAGTCCATTCCTCAAGAGTGTGGAGCAGTTGTGTAACACATGATCTACCTGGGACAAATCCATGCTGAGAATCACTGATAAGATCATATGACATCAGATGTTCAACCACTTTATCTCTGATGAAAGATTCCATAATCTTACTGGGAACTGATGTCAGGCTTATTGGGCGGTAGTTGTTAGCATCCAACTTGCTCCCCTTCTTGTGCACAGGAACAACATGACTTATTTTCCATGCTGAGGGAAGCTTGCCCTCTTGAAATGACTTGGTGAAGATGATGGCCAATGGAATACACACTGATGCTGCAGTCTCATGTAAAACACAGGGATGGATACCATCCGGTCCAGCACTTTTGAACTTGGAAAGCAAACTAAGTTTGCGATGTACTTCTTCTGGAGTAATGTCAAGTGCTGATAAGCATTCAGAAGGTTGCCTAGATTCCAGAACTGGTATAGCAGAAGTGTCCTCGTCAGTGAAGGTTGTCTCAAAGAAAGCGTTCAAGATATCCGCTTTCTCTTCATCTGATGTAGTGAAGGTTCCATCTGTCTTTCTGAGGTCAGGTAGCCCACCTCTTGTTTTCAGACTGTCTGTAGCATATCTCCAGAATGCTTTTGGATTTGTCTTCACATTCTTTGCAAGATCCCTTTCAAAGTTACTGCGCAGCTCTTTTGTGAAACATTGGAGTGTCTTTGCTAGTCTTCTAGCTCTTGATATGTCTGCTGGGTGCTTGGTAGTCAGGGCTTGTCGCCAAGCACGATGCTTCTGTGCTTGCAGTTTGAGTGCTTGTTTGTTCATCCAACAGTGCTTTTTCTTTCGTCGCCGTGAGGCAGAACGTGGGATGCATTTCATCATCTTTTCTGTCAAGGTTGTGTGAAAGAACGACCAGGCCTGTTCAGTATCCATATCCTTCATAGTCTCTTCCCACTTGACTTCCTCAAGCTCCTCACAAATGTCATCATATCGTCCAATGTTGTATTGAAACTTTGGAGGTCGTCTGTCTGCTTCTGGAGCGGATAAGGTGATAGTGAAACAAAGCCCAAGGTGGTCACTCAGCCCCAGTGGGGCAACGAAACAATTTCATCAATCAAGAACTCATTATCTGAAAACACCAAATCCAGGGTGCTGTCTCTCTGTCCTTCCCTTTGTCTTGTGGGAAAACTGACGTGTTGGTGTAGGAAGCAGTCGGCTACAGTTTCCATGAACTCTTGATCTACCTCACTTCTTCCAGCATAGGGCCCCAATCAATGTGAGGATAATTGAAATCTCCGGTAATCAGAAGATGGGTTGAGTTCATATTAGAAACCTCAAGCATCAGATTGCGTAGCTGAAGGTGGTTGTTGACAGAAGGACTTCTGTATATGCATCCAGCGAGTAGTTTCTTGGAACCAGCAAGTCGCAGTGTGATCCACACAGACTCATCAAAATTTGTTTGAATGTCACAGTCACGTACAAGATGGCAAATTTCATGTGATACGTAGATTGCAACACCCCTCCTTCCATCTGCAACATTTGAGTGAATGTCATATCCATCCAGGAAAAAATCCTGTTCACGTACTGGGTTCTTTACATTTTTGGGGCAGACCTCAGTCAGGAAGACCAAGTCCACTCTGTGCACTTCAAGTATCAGTAGCAGTTCATTCCGTTTATTCAAAAGGGAATCACAATTTGTGTAAAACACCTTCAATTTGCCACTCTTCTGGAATTGTGAGTTTGTTTGTTGTAGTCCGGATATGTCACCATTGTTCACATCCCATGAACCTCCATCCACAGTTGTAGTTGTAGATAAAAGTGAGCATTCACTGTCACTACTACTTGTAGTAGTAGTACTTTCATCCTCGCTTCCCTCTATTTCGTCTACAGAGAGTTCGTCATCATTCTCCAGATACATCAGTGCTATATCGGCATCACTTCTGCTGCATTCATATGCGTACCTACTCTTATGACAAGTACCACTTTCATCCACATCTGCAGTGAGTTCATCGCTTCTCTCCAAATATGACAATTCTGCATCACTTCTGTTACGTTCATTAAACCTACTCTTATCATCACTAGTATCAGAGTCATTAATACTACTAAAGTCTTCACTGCTGCTGTAAACTGTTGAGGGTTTAGTCACAGTTCCTGCGGACTTTTTTCCTCTGTGGACTGCTGATCAGGATGGGCTTTACTTTCAGGGTTGGGGCTATGCGGCCTGCTTAGTGGTGCCTGATCTTTCTGCTTCCCTGTTACAGGAATACTGGCGTAGTTAGTAGCTGCAGCTAAGGGACGTGGTCCATTATCCAGGAGTGCTGCACCCATGGTGCGACATCCAGCTTCATTCAAGTTTGCATGGTCCACCTTCGACACGTCTGCCTGCACTGCAAAGCTATTTCCTTCATTCCGTTTCAAAATCCTGAGCATGCCTGATTTTCGGCTATCACCATTCTGCTGGTTTTCATGTAACAGTGGGAAATTAACATGCTTTTCTTTCTCTCTGACTGTGGCGGGTGGTGTTGTTTTCAAGTGAACCTCTTCATCACTTAAGATGTCTACAACTTCAACTTCAGCAGGTGGCTTTGCTTGAGAACTAGCTGAGCCTGATGAGTAAGGTGATGAATAGCTAGAGCGGTTGGTGTTTCTCACATGTACAATTCTACTACCACGGATTATGCATTTCTCGCCATCAGCCCTTCTCTTTTCAACTCATCCCGTAGCAGTTTGTGAGTTTTTCTTTCATCAGGTGTCCGGTCTGGGTCAATAAATATCTTGTTGTAGACCCCATGATGTCTCAGCATCTTGGCTTTGAACAGAATCTCATCTCTTGGGACAGCCAGCTGAACTAGGAGAATCCTAGGGATGCTATTGTCTCGCTGCTTGTAACCAAGTCTGGTTGTTTTCACAATGTTTATATTCTTGACCTGAAGAACGGTGAAAATTTTCAGAACAGATTGTCGGTCATCTTCTTGTCGCTTATTTTTGTCTCTGATTTGCTTTCCTCTACATTGTGCATGATGATGTTGTTCTTCCTTCTGTCTTGGTCTCTGTACTCTTCTAGGATTGGTATTGCATCTGGGATAGCATCTTGTGGTAATTTCTCTGTTTCCCGTAGAACAGGGGTGTTAGCAACTGGTTCCCATGTGCGAGGGCATGCATTCTCAGGAACAGGGGAGGTGATCTGTATGAAAGATGGTGCAAATCTGCCTTCAGCTGCTCATTATCATTCTCCAGCTTCATTATTTTTGTCTCAATCCTTTGCATCATGTCCATGACAGGTTTGAAGTGATCGGTCTGTAGGCCCAAGACATGGTTAGATTGGTTCGGAGAGGGAGGTACGGTGATTTCATCAGACTTCCTTGAAGTATATGGTGTGTGTAATTTCAGTTTGGCTTCTAAATCACATGTCATGCAGAAGAAATGAATGGTACTCCATTTGCCTATGTCCTTGATCACTTTAGCTTCAAGATTCGCACAGCCAGAACATAGCCATTTATTACATAATTCACACTGGACTAAAGAACTTGTGCAAGTGTCGTGACAACCATCGCAACACAGGTCGTTGCCGTCAGACTGTGGTGTATGTGTTCGGTTGGTTTGACATTCTCTGATTCCTCCTTTTTCTTTACTCTTTTGCCCTTCAACGTCACTGAGGGTCTACTGTTGTGGGCCCTGCTAATATTTTTTACTGCAGAGCTCTGTCGACCTTGACTGCCCATGCTAGGATGACTGGAGCAAATACTGGAGGATTGACTACTGTTTAGACTTGTGTCTAGTGACAGATTTCCCTTACTTTGCTGCTTTGAGTGTTGACTGAGTAACCTTGTGCCCTTTCCACCAATTGCCCCGGTGGTGCCAGACTTCACTGATTTTTTGCTGAGCTTATTTTTCTGTGAAGAAGGCTGGGGGCTTGCGTTGCTAGCCATTTAAAATGTATTTTGCTGCTGGAAGAGTATACTGTTTGGCCAATAATACTTGCAGGGCTGCAGAGGCTAATTAGCAGACAGTTTCAGATCCAGCGTGTAAATGTACTAGTGACAGTACATGGGATCTTATGCCACATCAGAATTCAGAATGACAATTTAATTCTCAAGGCACGAAAACACCAGCAAAGTTATGAGAATGAAAATGAAAATGAATCACAGATCAAGCAAGTTACTCATGGTAAAAGCATTCATGAAAAGATAATTATACTTGCAAGACTGCACAACCAACTTGGCTGCTGCCAGACAGAACTGTCCCAGAGCTGAGTGATGTCTAACTAGGAATCTGGTATGTGGGACCAGAGCAAACATTCCATATAGATGCAGGGTGATTCAGAAAATCCACATCAAAATATCCATTTGGGAGCTGAAAAATATCCCTTCAAAATCAACAGTCAGGTCTAATAAAGAGTAAATAACAAGATAAGATCTACAAAAAGCCAAATTCCTGTAGGATTATGGAGATAAAAGTGGATTTTTCACAGCCACAGAAAGATACAACCTCACAACCTCATAAATCTCTTTTTCTAAATAGTACTTACCGTCTCTCTAACCAGTAAACACTAAACAGATACGTTTTTTTTCCATTATTGCCCCCAAAACCTGGAACTCCTTACCCCCTGTACTTAAGAATTGCCATAATTATACTCTCACTATTTTCAAGAAGTGTCTGAAAAGACATCTTTTTAAAATTTGTTGCAATATATTATATAATTCCTTGATCTCTGTTTGTAATTAATATAAGCTTCAAATGATAAAGTTCTCTCTTTCTGTTTTATTGTTTGTATTTCTTGTTTATGCGCTTTGTTTATAATGAAAAGGCGCTTTATAAATGTAATATTATCATTATTACAATTTTGTCCGGACAACACGCGACTGCACCACTCACGATCACGGAGCGGTAATACCAGGGATACTAATACCCGCGATCGCGAAGACAAGTACAGGTATACTACCGAGGAGAAATCCGGGAGCTGGAGATGGTGGAAGAGTGCATGTCCGCACTCTACCCAAACCAAATCACGCCACACAATTGTACCGGGCAGATCATTCATTTTTATTAACTTCACTTTCCAAATTTCTAAATTTCACTTACAGCACATTTTCTTCAGTAAGTTTACGTAGCTGAAATGAAAAAGCCATCATGATTTTCTTCGTTTTGAGCTCCATCATGTCCACACTCTGGCCAGTTAGATGCCGACATTACCCCCGTTCAAATTGAAGCTCACTTTACGACTACACCATACGGTAAGACTTCATGCATTGTACGAGTGCTCTGTGTATAGGGATTAGCCACGCCTGCCACCACCACACCCCAAAACTGAGTGTACATACATACCGACCCCAGCATCCCTCATCCCTCCCTTAGAATTAACAGATTGCCAAATGTCATAAAGCTTGATTTAGTCGTTTTTGGTGAAGACTCTGTGAATTTTGAAATGAAATTTAAAATAAATATCACCCCCAAAAGGGCCTATCTAGCTATAACGCATACTGGCAGTGGTAGCGAAAACATTTGAATACAGTACACACTGGCGAACTGATGGGGGGACATTGGGGTGGGGCAGTTGCCCCCAAAAAAAAAAAAAAAAAAAAAATCAGACGTGGTTTATTTCTAATTCGATACCAGTGATTTACACATGTTGCTGAAATGACATGATTTTCCGGGACATGTTCACACATTTTTGTAAATAATACTTTGTTATGCGTTTGTTGGAAAATGACAAATTCCCCAATGATTAAACTGTCAAGCCTTCATGTCAGGGCCCGCGGAATAGCGGAGCTCGGGGGTAGAGCCCCCTCACTTTTTTAGAAAAGTAAGTTAATAGAAATATAGAAAGAAAGAAAGAAAGAAAGCAAAAATAGTGACCAACCAGAGCCACAAATGAGGTATCAAAATAAGCTCATTTGACCGTAATTAAATGCCTAAAATCCCTGAGCTTGAGGGGGCTCCGCCCCAGAATGCTCATCTGACCGTAAATAAATGCCTAAAAACCCTGGACTTCATGGGGCTCAGCCCCCTGGACCCCTCGCCAATTAGTTACCTGCCAGTGTCACAAATAAGGATCAAAATATGCTCATGCATCTGACCGTAATTAAATGCCTAAAACCCCTGTGCTTCCGGGGGCTCTGCCCCCTGGACCCCACCAAGGCCCCTGGAAGCTCATCTGATCGTTTTTCATTTTTTCACTTCAATTTCTCGATACGCCACTGCTAAAGGTCATTTAAAATAGCGTCATGATTGTGCTTACGGTCACTACTAGCTGCTCTGTTCTGTCCCTGGATGTTTGATTGTGCACTTTCTTGAAGGGTTCGTATCTCAGCCAGAAGTCTGTCCAGCTCGTCGATCACCTGGTCAACGTCCTCGTCCTCATCATCGTCGTCGCGCCGCCCCCTGTGGCGTCCTTCCTCGGTCTCTTGTACCAAATCGACCTTGCTCGCTGAATAATAATAATTGAGAGGTAAACAAAAAAGGATCAACCAAAACTTTCTTGACTCAGAGGAGTGGAAATCCACTATATAGTTTTTTGGTGCCAATTACAGATCACTTCGTTCTAGAATAATTGAATCCACTGCAAATTGCAGTAAAATCCACTCTGAAGTGGTGGTTTGAATTACTGTTTTGAGAGTGGTTGTCACTTGTCACTATTTTGAGAGTGGATTCCGACTCCAAAACGAAGTGATGCCTAATGTAATATGACACATGGGGATTAAATTAAATCTACTAATTTCCATTTGCCCATCCAAAAACTGTTCTAGCCCTTAAATCCATTCGCCACACTGGCCCAGATGAATATAATTATCTTCCCATGTCAATCGTTTCCAACGTTTTGTTTCATTAATTGTGTTATTCATTGTGATTTGAAAAAATATTACCACTCTGACCCTATGTACAAAATGTTCATTTTGTTACTGATCATTATTGGATGAAAAATGCAGAAATCAATCAATCTAATCAAATCAAATCATAAATGTATTTACGGTAATCACTTTTGTATCACACTTACCATAGTTGGGAGCATGTATCTTCTTAGCTTTTAGTTTGGCATCAACATGCGTCATCTAAAGAGATTCAGAACGAGAGAGAAAGGCTAATTACAATGAAAAATTTCTGCTTCCATTATTCTAGAATCTTAATTGTCACTGAGAGTTTTAAACTTGTTCTAGGATTTCCAAAGGGTTGCAAATACATCTGGTTTGAGAGAGGCTAATTGGAAAGAGGAAAAAAAATTGGTTCAGGGTTTTCCCCCTTTTCCTATTGGTGTGTCCCTATAGGTCGAGAGAGACTACAGAAAATGAAAGTCCTTTCTTGTCGGTGTTTTTCACTGTTTTTATGCTGGTATAGTCATAAATTTATTTCCTGGTTGAAAGACATCGAAATAATTATGGACAGGGAAAAAGCTGCCAGAGGCAACAAGAGCAACAGCAGACAGAGAAGGATGGCATAAACTTATGATGGCCACAGCAGTCCATGCAGTTAGCGCCCCCTGACGGAAAGAAGAAGATAGTCACAAATACAAGATGTACCGTACGTGCTAGAGATAAAAGGCCATGTTTATGAAATGGCTTTTCTATCGGGCAAGAAATTTCCCCAAAATATAACTACTTTTATCGAGATGGCAATAAAATTAAATTCATACACACACCATATATTTTGCTTCATAGCTATCTAAAGTATCGAGCAGATACACAATATCAATATGCATGAAATAGACTTATGCGGATTCATTTTTACGCGTACAAATATCTTTAATTGATTGTATTTCATTAAAGTTACCTGTGATTCTTTAATACATACAGTATGTCTTCCACTTGTTTATCCATAATCCTAAAATACACAGATAATTCTTCTTATGAAGTACATATTATAGGTCAAAAGATTATTCCAAAGAGAATATGCCGGGGTATTTCCGGACGCTATCGGAACTACGCACTGTTTCCTTTTCAGTAATGTTATCCGCTATTTGACTTCTATAGGAAGTTCTGAAAGTTCCGATATAAAGCATTAAATCCAGGGGCGCCTCTTTAAAGGGACTTTCTACCAGTGGCAAATTCTCACATCCGTGTCCTTCTTCATTTTCTTCCACACTTTCTCGTTTCCCCCTCTTTTAAAATTATATTACAAAACATACTTTCCATGGCATTATCAGGCATTTTATGGAGGGGGCTAAGGGCAGGAAATGTTTGTGAATTTTATACCAGCCTTTCAAAACTCACTCAGTGGGGGTTGCAAAGTATTGCTACAAAATACTTAATTTCATTTTTGTAATAGATAAGGAAATAAAATAAGGTTGGGCCAACAAAGCTTCTCGATACACGGATATTCCTGGAGAGGAGCTGGCGGGTGGGATGTCTCCATTCCTCCAAGTCCACGGCGCCCCACCTCGACACTGCCTATTTTCCTTGCTGCTTCTCAGTTATTTCTCATTTTTCATCTTCATTTTTTCCGGTGTATGAACCCAACTGAGAGCAGTCGGACCGGATGTTGTAAGTCCTACCGGATTACTTAAATCCATTATTTTCACAATGCAGATCTTGATGTCGCTGCATTGTATTTGTATGAATAGGTATTATAACTTCCTTGTACGAGACCAATGAACCGGAAATGAATACAAAATGCGACGGCTGGCAAAGTTTGTTTCGTGCACGGTAGTCTTTGCGAATTTTTTATAAGGAACATACAAATTGAAGTATCATTTTCCTTACATAGAGCTATAATAGTTGATTAAATCATTAAGTAATACATTGAACATGTTGCAAAGTAAGGAAATGTGAAGGAGGAAAAAGTGTGATGTGAGGTTTCACAGATAGATTTGGATTTGTTTTTGGTATGTACCATCGAGTCGTCCTCGACTCCTGGTGGGACCCCATGAACAAACCCTTTCAAAGCTACTCTGTCTTATGCAACTATGCACATCTATCCTAGTGTACATTATACATGTATAATCCATTCCAGTCTACAAAGTTTATCAAACAATTTCATAACAAACCAGTCAGATCGCGTTGATCTAAAAAGTATCTGAGAGCTCGCCCTGTGATTTAAAAGTTCATTTCAATGAATTTGTGACTCAATGACAAGAACAGAAAGTTGCCAATGTTTCCATAGCAACGCGAGTTTATTGCCAAATTTGCAACACAGATAACCCATATGAACGTGGTATCCGTGAGAGAGCAAAGAACTATTTGGTCGCCGTATAAATCTCTTTTTAGGTAATTGTTTTGAAGGCTAATGGTAATTTGTCCATTTTGTCGATCATGCAGTTTTCATTGTGATTATAAATTATAACCATGATAATGGACACGTTAGACCAATTCACGCTTTAATCATTCATATAGTTCTTACACGCTCGCCGTATATAATTATGAATACTTTATAGAACACCTTGTAAAATATAAGCTCCGATTAATTTCGTGAGAAAAGATTTTCGGAGTGATTTTTCTTCTATTCCTTCTCTCCTAATGCAGAATTAAGTGATCTCTTAAATGACTCCACTAAATAGAATTTCTTCTCCTGCACATTTAAAGATCGAGCTCTATTGATAAACACCCTCTTCAATAAAACTTTTTTGATGTAGGCCTTGTGAAATAATGCAAGCATTAGACAATATCCTATATGCAATTTTTGGGTTTTAAGTTTAGCCAAAACTTTGAAATATCACTTGACAAAATGATCATAATTATAGTGGCCCCGATAATTGATTAAAGGATCGCATAAATAAATTGAATTATACAATGATCTAAATAGGGAACAGATTATGCAGACAATAATGTGTTCACAGTTTTCATAGCGCTTGCATTACGAACAGATACCCTTGCTTAGCTTGAATTGGCAATGTTTTGAGACTGCGTATCTAATTGTAGCGCTGTTATAAATTCAGATCTGAGAAGTGAATGGAGAGGAGGACAGAAAGAACTCGTAGATAGTGAAAGAGACAGAGAAAGAAAGAGAGACGGAATGAGGGAACGAGCACGGGAGAAGGAGGGAAAATAGAAAATGGGAATTGATAAAGAAGGGGGAAGGAATGAAGGAGGGAGGGGAACTTAGAGGTAGGGAGTGAGAGAAAGAGACAGAGAGAGACAGAGACAGAGAAAGAAAGAGAGACGGAATGAGGGAACAAGGACGGGAGAAGGAGGGAAAATAGAAAAAGGGAATTGATAAAGAAGGGGGGAAGGAATGAAGGAGGGAGGGGGAACACAGAGGTAGGGGAGTGAGAGAAAGAGACAGACAGAGACAGGGACAGAGAAAGAAAGAGAGACGGAATGAGGGAACGAGGACGGGAGAAGGAGGGAAAATAGAAAAAGGAAATTGATAAAGAAGGGGAAGGAATGAAGGAGGGAGGGGAACATAGAGGTAGGGAGTGAGAGAAAGAGACAGAGAGAGAGAGACAGAGAAAGAAAGAGAGACGGAATGAGGGAACGAGGACGGAGAAGGAGGGAAAATAGAAAAGGGAATTGATAAAGAAGGGGGAAGGAATAAAGGAGGGAGGGGAACATAGAGGTAGGGGAGTGAGAGAAAGAGAGACAGAGACAGACAGAGAAAGAAAGAGAGACGGAATGAGGGAACGAGGACGGGAGAAGGAGGGAAAATAGAAAAAGGGATTGGATAAAGAAGGGGAAGGAATGAAGGAGGGAGGGGAACATAGAGGTAGGGGAGTGAGAGAAAGAGACAGAGAGAGAAAGAGACAGAGAAAGAAAGAGAGACGGAATGAGGGAACGAGGATGGGAGAAGAGGGAAAATAAAAAGGGAATCCATAAAGAGGGGAGGAAGGAAGGGAATGAAGGAGGGAGAGAGAGCCTGAGAGAGAGAGGGAAAAGAAATAGAGAGAGAGAGAGAGCGGGGGCAGTGGTGGAAGGGGTCAGAGGTGGAAATTGAGAGGGGTGGATAAACAGGAGAAATTGAGAAAAAAATGACAGACATCGGATAAAAAGCGGCAACTTGTTGCCTGTCCATCTCCACAAGCAACGAAATTGACCGGAAATCCCTGGACAAATTGAGTCATAGATAATAGTCGTCGCGTGTGAACGAGAGGGATACAGGTCATATCATAGGCAGAGAGAGGACTTCACGTCATCTGAAAGTGACAGGGAACAGCCAAAGAATGGTTTATCAAAAGGGGGGTTAATGTATTTTATTTAGGACTCACGGGTAAAATGGAGACAAAGTATCACTTCCGAAACTGACAAAGAAAATGCAAGTCGATAACAAAACATTTAAGATAGGAAAATAAGTTGAGACCGTTGGCAAATACAATGATGATAATCAGATAATGATAATAACGGGGAAAAATCATGAGAGTCATTGACCATTACAGATATATAGTAAGTAATATGATTGAAGGAAATTCTAGCTTTGGGCTAGAAATGATTTTAGGGCAAACATTTAAATAGAAAATACCGTATATCATCTATTCCTTTTCCCATCCCCAATATTTCATTTATGAACATCATTTTCCCTCAATATTTCATTGTAAAAAATTACAAAATATCTACTCAAAAGAGAGAACTAAACCTAGACCTTGAACGATGTGGATTGAAATGCGTGAATCTGTGACCCTATGACCCAAATTATCACCGTGGATCTTCTCCGCATGATTTGCTTCAAGTCAGGAGGCGATACTTTTTATCGCTTCAGACCGGACACATCTTCTGCTACTGCTGAGGGACGGTTGTGATGATTGATAGCTTCTCATAACATTATTAAAAAATACGTACATACCAGACAGGGATATACCAGGGAGGTGCATGGTATCTCCCTGGATATACCATAGCTACAGAGTAGAGATAGTTACGTCACAGGAAGTTTCCCTTGTTACAGAGGTCAAATTCATGGAGAGCCGAAATGGTTCTTTCCATCGAGATTGTACGTGGAAGGGAACTGTTTGGAGCTCTATGCTATGAGGTATTCTATCACGGGGTACCAGTTATATATAGATGAACTAGATTAATGAGGGGTAAAAGTAGAACCTCGGAAACTGAGAAAAATAGGTTCGAAAAATCATATGAGACGCCGATTTTCTTGGGGATGGACGACGGATTATTCGTAATTTAAGTTAACTCCCAAACATTAATTCCAAACTTATTTGCGGAACTATCCTCTATTTAAATTGCATGACACCCATAAGATTCAATATAGATACGTTTTGTAGATAAAGGGGTCCAACTTTGGTCGAGCTAATAAAAAACAGCAATTTTGATCCGAATTTAGTTGGCCTACTTTACATTGTCAACGAAATCCAGGGTTCGAATCTCGGACATTACAACCTTCAAACAATGTATACTTTTGTCTTTATTCTCCTACATGGTATGAGGAAATGTAATGTTCGTGCATAATGTACCACTATAAATATTGTACAAAGGATAATTGACATCACTAAAATCTTTGATGAAAATACATGCTAGGGAATCAAAATTGTTTGACAGAATTTCACCACTGCATCTCAAATTTGACTAGTTATATACCTATAATAGACTCTTGTTGACCCAAACGTTGACAGCCAATCAGCCATCATTCTCAGTCGCCTTATGTACGAGTCTAAAAGATTAATTTTGGTCAATCCATCTAACATCATTCTAAATGTAACTAAAGTTCTTCAATTTCATGTGAAGTTGATCTTGAGATGTGATTCATGCACAAACAAAATTCCCCCAGGCTTTTTTTTCCAGGTAAGCTGTAAGCGTGGGTAGAAAGAAATCCAGCTGACAACTTTTGTCATCGTCAAACGACACTTGTTTTGTTACAAACACCTGATGTTTTTCGTTTGGACTCTCGAAAGTTGTAAAGGGATGGAAAAGGCGAAATCACGTTTATTAAAGCGTGTAATAGAAAAAGTATGTGTATGAAAAAAAAATAGTGTATCGTGCATGATCAACTTCGTGATATGTTTATTTTAAATTCAAATTTGCATTCATCATATGCAACTCGTCAAAGACAAGTAAAATTGACATCGTCTCTGAACTCATTATCTTATGATAGGATAAAACTTTGGAATCAATTAGATGAACAAAATAGATCAAGTTCAGCATTATCTAGATTTAAAAAGCTTTGTGGTACTTATTTATTGAATAATTCATCAAATGTTGTGGTTACTTAGGATTGGTACATTTGACTGTATGTGGGTGTGGGTGTGCCTGTAAAACATTGTGTGTATAATTATGTTGTGTAATTTAGTTTCTGTTATTGATTAATTTGACTCTGTATTTGCTTTTTTGGGTGTCTTTATTGAGGGCATTCCCACAAGCATTTGCTTTTCTATAAGTCCTTTCGAGATTCCATACTGTGTTTTGTATGATTGTTTGTATACTTTTATAGTTATGGTTAAATCATATACCTTGAATATTGAATCTTGATTTGTCATTATCAATTCCGATATGGAAGCTGATAAAAAACACAGGAACCTTCATTTAAACATCGACATCGTTCAATATCAATGTTTCCAGTGAAAGCTTATCTCAAATAGCCAAATGAATTCATGCATAATTCAGGGCTGAATCCATCAGGAAATGAAATTATTTTGGTTGAAAATAAGACATCATAATGTATGACGTATTATAACAATACTGTTCTTTATGCTGTATTTTATTATATTGTATAACACTGTATTATACTTTCCATCTACGAGTATTTTGGTTTTGCACTGGGCTATTATATTTCCTTTCTTGTACAAGTTTGATAAATAAAACGATTTTTAAATTATACCATGAGCCTACTGAAAGTACGTGACCTACATGTACATTGCAATGTTTTGCTTTGAATCTTGTTTGTTTTCCTAATGAGTTCCGGCGTTGTTTCGATACCCGTCACTTTTCATGATTC
This sequence comes from Mesocentrotus franciscanus, assembly GCA_037976565.1. Classification (NCBI taxonomy): domain Eukaryota; kingdom Metazoa; phylum Echinodermata; class Echinoidea; order Camarodonta; family Strongylocentrotidae; genus Mesocentrotus; species Mesocentrotus franciscanus. The sequence goes on from CP137685.1 coordinate 11,877,347, forward strand.
ACTTGATAAAGAAATTCGTTGAAACTTGTGAACAGAATTTAAAAAAGTGAAGCTGTCACTTTTACACGTTATGTGCATTTTCCTATCATCTCATAATATCTGATGGTTCATTATCCCCTTAACCCGCTCTCCCCTTAAGCATCGCGTACATGATTGTATTCGTCTTATTTTTATATTCCCGTGACACCACCCCCCCCCCCCCCCCCCTCTCTCTCTCTCTCTCTCTCTCTTTCTCTCTCTTTCTCTCCGTCCTTAATATCAGTTAGCACATCATTCTCCTCCGTTCTCACATTCTGTCTACTTATTCTGTTTCTTGTCAACTACTTTGCTGTCTCTTTCTCTCTCTCTCTCTCTCTCTGTATTACATATGTTTTACTGGCATCCAAATCACTCGCTTTATGTTCCCTTCCATTGTTTTTTTTCAATTGAAGAATATCCTAGCTAGCTTTTTATTTTTCTCAAACAAATATAAACATAAAGGCCATAACACAATCATATGGACATGGTTTAGAGTAGTCGTAAACGGATTAACCACTGGTACCGTTGATGTAGAGTATGTTCGTTAGTTGCCTTTCTATGGTCCCTTAAAATTAATCAATGTACAAAATGGGCCAAAATGGCAGTTTACCAGATATATTGGAGGCTATGTATATAGGTCGACGGATGTGCTAATGAGCGATATATGGATATCACTTTGAAGTATATTAGGTCTACAATGAAACTGTGTTTTAATGTTACGGTAAGTTACGTTACCAGATAATATGTGTGCAAAACAAAGCCAATATGGAACTATATCTTATTGATTTTCCAGAATTGTTATGTTAATCATATTATATTCCATTTGTCGGTATTTTTTCACAATAACCTGTACAGTATGCCTGCTTGTATATTTCACGGTGTTCTTAAATTGATAGTTATTAGATAAGACTTCAAAACTCTCCTCAAAACATACTTGTTTAAACATAAATTTTGACTGAGTTAAAGTCGGGCATTGACAGCACTTATTTATCCCTTTTATATATTTCTTCCTATAAGCGCATAGAGACGCTATATGGCAGTGATATGCGCTATAAAACCACTGTATTATTATCTTTTATGGGTGGAGGTTCGGAATACCTAAATAAAAGTTGCTTACATAAATTATATCTTTTAAAATCGTTCGTTTAATTCGAGCAACAAGATGATCACATACTTATATTCTTCACAATGCTAATAGTTTATAGTTTTCAACACATGGCCATAAGCATACAGTAACAAACAGATGCATAAGATATGATTATATCGTTTTAATTTATAGTAGGCTCGAGACTCGAAAATAAAACGAAAACTTACCAAAGTGGACACGCAAAATAAAGCTCCCAAACATAAACACACAAATTTGAATGATTCCATGCTGTCAATCCCAAGTTTGTGAGTACCGGGAAAATATAATTATGAACCCTCGGGTCTTGAACGTTCCTCCTTCTTCTCCTCTCCTCTCCCCGAGATCCGAAATCTTCAACAAAATTGGAACATGCCGCTGCGCAACACGAAACGATTTAATTCCGACTATTCCTTTCCAGAACAAGGATAATTATATTCCTCTAAAAACTTGATGAAGATTGTTACATATTACCCAGGCCGAGTGGAGAATTTGTCATCGTTTTAGATACACTAACTCGAGCGTATAGGCCCTGACGATTAAAAAAATAAGTTGAGTTTGCCAAGTTTTTGTGACTGACCGCTCCCGCGTTCTGGCTAGAGTTTAAATACAAGTTAAGCCTGTCTCGGTGAGGGTACGTCTGTGCGTGTCGGGGACAGATTAATGAATGCTCGGACTTGATTGTTCTACTTTGTTTTACCTAGGAAAATCCAGTCGTTAAATGAGGGCTGAATATCCTGTTTAAAACAAACTTTAGTCCCAACAGTCCGAGTTCTTCTGCGACAAAAGAAAAGAGGTCAAATAAGATTAGTAGTCTGATTATTAATGGAGGAGGGGGGGGGCTGTATGGAGAGAGGAGGCGAGGGTGGGGGTTAATGATTTATGAAGTGTATCATAGTGTATCCAGGTAAATTGATTAATGTTCATCAGTCGTCTATTTGGAACAAGAAGGGCGTTAACTCATTTAGTTTAACATTTAACAGTTACTCAGACTTAATCCCCTTCTGGCCCAGAGCAGACGCATTATACATGCAGTCTATACGGTAATTTAATGTAATTCATAATCATAGGACCTATATTTCACTAAATATACATTATCAGATTCTGTGAAAATCATACCCGAAACATTTCAATACATCTGGCTTCTTGTTCCCCTTTCTCTCTCTCTCCCTTTCTTTCTCTCTATCTCCTTCTCTCAGTTTATCTCACACACTCTCTCTCTCTCTCTCTATCACTATCTGTCTCTCTGTCTCTCTCTCTCTCTCTCTGTTTCTCTGTTCTGTTCTGTTGTCTCTCTCTCTTTCCCTCTCTCTGTCTCTGTCTCTCTGTCTCTCTCTGTATATCTCTCTCTATCTTTAACTTTGTTAGCATTACCACTCTCCCAGTTGCCGAAAAAGGACACATCAGAAAAGAAACAAATCAAGAGACTGAGAAAGAGAGGGGAAATTGGATTAGATTGCAGGACAATTTTCGATTTCTTGGGGGAACGTGCCCGAGACCCCATTTTGCTGGGGGTGCCAATGCTTTTGACAATAGCCCAGGTATATCTAGCACCTCCTCCCCTCTCCCCACCCCCTGTTGATCAATGTCGGTATACGCCACTGTTGTAAACATCCCACTTCTCGATTTGTCCTCTTCATTTCGTCCGTATTTCATATCTCAAAAATTCAATCTCAATTTTGCTTCATGGAAAATAAATGTTTTGGAACCATGACCGCATTCCAGTATTCCAAAACGTCATATTTTGTTCTCACCGTATCGAGCAAGATTGTAGCTTTTGAACAGGTGATGGGAGTTATGGCATTATTATGTTAACTCGGGAAAATAGTTTGTTTCATAATTTTGTTTGGTAACAGCTGTTGGAGACACGCTCCCTCTCTATCAAAATTACATTTGAAAATTGAGTGATGCAAGTAAAATAAAATCAGGCAATGCGGCCTTCACCAGGCACTCTTGGCAACTATCCAATTTAACCCTTTAACCCCCCCCCCCCCAAAGGAAAATACCCCCCAAAAAAGGGCTGCAGCGCAAGGGTGGAGAAAACAAAAACCGGTAAATTCATCTCACTATTAAAACAGACGTGATTAAAAGATGGTAGAAAAACAAATTATATACAAAAATATTATCGATGTCGTTGAATGTTCTATTGCGTGTGTCCCATAAAACTTCAGTGGCGTATACAGAGATTTATAGGGGTGGAGGTCTTCCCTGGACTCGGGAGAAATGTGTCTTCCACTTCAGTCATATAACAATATTCAGTGTCATTTCACAATTATTTTCTTTCGCAGGTACTTGAGGCCAGACGTTTTACCAAAGGGGGTGGGGGCACAAGGAAAAAACAAATTGGCAGAGTGTTAAATAATACGCTTTTAGTTTGAAATATGCCTGAGCCATGCACCAACTGTCACCAGCTCCAGTCCTCCGTTAGTACGCCGTTGGTCACAACCCCTTCCCATTTTTAATATGCCTACTTACCGTTCCTTACTAAATTTCTTGCCCAACAATCCGAGTAATGATAATAATAATGATTATAATGATGATGATAATAATGATAATAATAATAGTAATAATAATAATGATTATACATGTAATAATAATAACAACAATAATAATCATAACAATAATGATAATAATAATAATGATACATGTAATGATAACAAAATTGATGGTAATAATAATGATAATGATAATAATGATAATGATAATAAATAATAATTATAACAATAATAACAACAATACTAATACTAATAATGATGATTATTACAATAATAATAAGGAGAAGAAGAAGAAGAAGAAGAAGAAGAAGAAGAAGAAGAAGAAGAAGAAGAAGAAGAAGAAGAAGAAAAAGAAGAAAAAGAAAAGAAGAAGAAGAAGAAGAAGAAGAAGAAGAAGAAGAAGAAGAAGAAGAAGAAGAAGAAGAAGAAGAAGAAGAAGAAGAAGAAGAAGAAGAAGAAGAAGAGGAAGAAAAAGAAAGAAGAAGATAAATTTTTCATATATAAGGCACCTTTTTTCACGAGATACCAAGAGCATATAACATGTATAACAGACATAAACGGGTATCAAAACAAGAGACAGATATATAACCTGTGACCACTGCTTCTCTGATTCACCTGTGAAGTGAAATCCAGCTTACAAGTCATACATGGTAGGAGGAAGGAAGCGGGCGTCTAACATCCCAGTAATTCACCTTTCGATTCTTCTCAGGGTATTTCTCTGGAAATACCATGACTCAACCTGATGAAACGTGGTCTGAGGGTCGCAACGGAGTGTCTACCCTGGGCAGGTGCGGATCCAGGATTTTCCAATAGGGAGGGCAGGGGGGCGGAAATTTGAAAATCGCGCAGACCGTTATTTCAACTCAACATACCAATACCAATACAGGGCTGTCAACTTTGGGGAACTGCTTTGAGATCGTATGCAATTTTTTGAAGGCTCGGGGGGTAGTGAGCACTAAGAATAAAATCGTGTTTTAAAATATTATTTTTAAATAATTTTTTACTCAAACAACCCCCTCCTTCAGAAGAAAAAAAAAGGTAAAATTGTTGTAACCATCTTTTTTTTAAAACTTTATTTTTGCCAGGGGTGGGGCCCGGGCCCCCGCCCCCTGGATTAGCCACTGACCCTGGGTAGAAGTAACACAGTAGGAGTCAGAAGTTTGCGATGATTTAATTTAGAAGTTCAGTCATGTCATTGAGTCGTTAGATCAAAAGGTCAATATCCGTAGGTGTGAAATAAATCAAATACTATATTATAGCTCTCCCTCTCTCTCTCTCTCTCTCTCTCTCTCTCTCTCTCTCTATCTATCTATCTCCTTCCCCTCATTTTCCTCCTCTTCTTCATATTTCTCCTATATACCCCCCCCCACCCCCGCCTCTCCCTCGCTTAATATATTATTATATTTGGAGCTGGCTACAGACAGGACGAGGTGGAGAGTAGTATACGAGGAGACCCGACATCCCACAGAGGAAACCCACGGGATGATGATAAAGAGGATAGGAGAGAAAAGAAAGTAAAAAAGAGATAAAAAGACAAATGGAAATAAAGTGAGGGTGAGGAGGAGGAGGAGGGGAGGAAGTGGAGAAGAAAGAGAGAGCTACATGAACAGAGAGGCGTAGGGAGAGAGTATTATAAGGTTTTTTTCGGGAAGAAAACGGCATTCCAGTAAACGTTATTTTAACCAGTTTGTTTTCGTCGAACTTTAATTTATTCAGACAACGCTCTTTTCTAAAGGCCGCTTGAATACATGTGTGTCGGGTTGGTGAGAGGTACAAAGCGGTGTCATGGATGAATAAGAAGGGTCTGGATTCAAATAACATGACTCACACAAACCCAAGGGTTTTCCCGAGTTTCACCCTCCACTGCAATTATGTTGTTGTTGTTGTTGTTTTAGTTGTATTGGCGCGTTCACTCAATTACGAATATTTATCACCTTAGCTGTTGTAGCCTGTCGTTCAGACCAATCTTTTTTTAACTTTCACTATTAAGTTTTCCTATATTTGTTAGTTTGTTTTTCGTTTTGGCGAACGCTTGGGTTACTGTACAGGACTAAACTAAATTTGGATTTTATTATTGCAAGTTCAACGGAATCTGTGTTGGATAAATAATTGTTTTGCCTTAAATGCTCATTAAGAGCGGTCAATTTTGTGAGACATGTAATTGTTTGATGTAAACCCTATGCGCACTCAGAAGAGGTCAACACCATCGCTATAATACAAAGGGGGCCATCATTACCACCAGTACGGTCCACCATCACCATTATCATTACCACCACCGTCGCCATTATCATCATCATCATCATTACCATTATCATTATAATCATCACCATCATCATCACTTTATCACCATAGAAAGGCCTATTAAATAAAGATAATTGGATGAAGAAATTTTAACCAAAAAGTGTATTTTTTAGTACATATCAAAGCATTACCAGATATTGCGAACCCGGTGTCTCCTTCTAACCCTTTTCCCCTAATTTGTTTTTATTCAATGTTTCCTGTTCTGTTCCAATTCTTTCATGATCTTCATAAGCATTGTATGAACGCGCTGGTCCATCAAAAAAATTTAACGCATATTTTTCAAGTCAAGGATTTCATTTGTGATATTACTATTGATAGAACCATACAACCACGCCGATTATTATGTCTGTACATCGTGCGGAACCTGTTTACACCTGCCCATTCAATCGCTGTGATTTTTTTTCTTCAAATTTTGTAAAGACGACCGCGGTAATATAAATGGCAATTGTTACGTTTTTCGTAAACTCGAGTTCGACAATTTAACAACAACAAAACGGGTGGCGGGGATTATTCTATTATCATCCAACGGATCTGTATTTAGGAAACGATCTGTTGTAGTATAAAGCGTGAGTGTGTGACTAATGGTGTCAATTGAAGTGGTATATCAAGGTATTCAGAATGTCATTTTTCATTTCAAAGGAATACTATTGGCTCGTGAGAATGGATGGGAGATGAATACATCGAATTTATTTTTATGACACTGAATTGAAGGCAAGTTTTATTTACCACTGAATACTGACAACATAATTATCCTTGTCAATGGTATTTCTGCTTTGTGTAAAGTGAAATGCCGGTAGCATGCAGTTGAGTGTAATTAATTGCACAAAATCTCGGCTCACATTCACATCGAGACACATTGTAGCCTGATTTCAGTCACAGGGGGAGGGGGGATACTACTGTCCGTCATGAGAGGATGGAATATATAGATGGGATGTAAGGCAGCTAAGCTCCCAAGCAGAGGAGGAGGTGGGGAGGGTTTTTTTTGTATTACTGCTGTCACGTTCCCTTCCCTATCAAACTTTCTTTTTTTTAAATCATGTTCCCCCTTCTTTAATTGTTTATTCTCTCTCTCTCTCTGTCTGTATGTCTGTCTGTCTCTGTCTGTCTATGTCTGTCTCTGTCTATGTATCTCTGTCTCTCTCTCTCTGTCTCTCTCTTTCTCTCTCTCTGTCTCTCTCTGTCTCTCTCTCTCTCTTTCTTGCCTTAGGGAGGCACATCGAATTTGCTATCCAAGAATAAACAGTTTTCAATGTGATAAAGAGTCTTTGTAAACTTATACTTTATTCATGACGACACTCTTGATGAAAAAAAAATTATGTGGACAAGCATTATCGCTTGTCCTACCTAAGAGCAGGAAATGTATGCAATTCTCATTCTGACTATTGAAATACAATTATTCGTAACAGGTGAATGAAATAATCTATAACGAGGCACTTAACAAAGATTTGTGCATTAAATTTGATTACATTACGAAAATGGCCTATTGCCTGATTTTCAAACTATGTGATTAGCTCTCTCAGAAATATAAGGTTTAATGAGTGAAATTAAATTAATCATGATACGCCCATGCCTTCTCGAGTTTAGTGAAAGCCTACCACTGCATGGCAGTCGTCACGAACAATACAGTGCGTAGGTTGTTCTTTCCTGTCGGTGAGTAGTTTAATTAACCACCAAACGGAAAGAAAATATGATTAAGTCCTAGGTTTTACTTTTAGGAAGGAAAAGGGGGAAATCATGAGGGTTAAATACCAAAACCAAAGTACTTTCTCTTCACCTGTTCCTTTCCGTGACGCGCTGCGCCCATACAATGACCCCAAGAAAATGACTGATTATTAGGGGTATGGAGAGTAGGAAGGGAGGTGTGGGGGAGGATAGAAAAGGCCTATACACGAAAGAGAAAGATATAAGAGAGAGAGAGAGAGAGAGAGAGAGAGAGAGAGAGAGAGAGAGAGAGAGAGACAGAGACAGAGAGAGAGAGAGAATGAGAGAGATGGGAAGCTCATTATTTCTGATTATTGTGAGAAGGGACATTTATCGCACTATTTTTTAATATTGTATTTAGTCACTTCATGTGACTGCATACGCAGGATATAAAGTTCAATACACCTTGCTTTTCTAAAAGCACAAGTAATTAAGATTACCTCTATAGATAATTGAAACTGCCATTAACCCAACAATTACAACTGTATAGTCACAATCATCATTAACTGCTAGTCTTGTTGTTCATGTACCGTAGGCAAACTCTCAGGTGTAGCTATACAAGTAAACTCTATAGTTAGTCAATCGATACAGTTCGGCAATCTCCGAATAAGTCCGCTCTCAATGATTCGGATTTATATCCTTATTTAGCTCCCTTCCCCGAGCCATGTTTTATTCAACGCAAGTACATTATTATTATACTTACATTATAATTGCTCTTTCAGTGAAGCAAATACATTTCTCATTTCATTTTAAAAAGAATTATAAAGATATCATCGTAAGTAATATTCATTAGACTTGTTTAACCTTAAACTTGCTTTCTAATTATTACAAAACAATTTGTATTATTCATTCCTCTATCTGAAACATTGGCATATATTTATGCATTAAAATGTATACGTGCCTACATCTATTATATTTTAATAGCGTGTATCCTTTTACCTTACCATGTATATGAAAATCTCAGTTGTCGGGAGTTTTGTCAAGTCATGGTTTTTGGTATCCACATAAATTAAATATTCCACTTGATACTACCAACTCTCCCTTCTCTCTCCCACCCCCACCCCCCCCCTCCCGCCCCCCCTCTCTCTCTCCCTCTCTCTTTCAATTTTTGTTGGCCTTCCGCTTTCCACCATGCATTGTTTACGTACTTGTATTTATTGTATGAGCATTCTACTCATGAGGAAGTCAGCTCAAACTGTACTTATGACGGCCTTTTTTTTCTTTGTATGATTTTATGTGATCATATACATGTTAAAAGTTCATATAATATGTGTGATGATGTAAATAGAAGATAAGCCATCAAATCAAATCAAATTAGCAATGCCCTAGACCTCACAGCTCAGGAATAGCTTACATTGGGCGAGGTCATTATAGGTTTCCATTGGTCATTGATTTTGTTTGTTTGTTGTTGTTGTTTTTTTGGGAGTCCGGGGCCCGGGCCCTCCCTAGAAAAAAACAGGTAAAAACACCCTTTTTTGAAAAAAAGTTGGGCCCCCTCCTCTGGCGCCTAAGGGGTGGAAAAAAAACTAACCCTTCCCGTAGGAAAATTTTTTTTTCGGGTGCCCCCCAAAAAAATTGTGCTCACTACCCCTGGCGCCCAAGGGGGGTGGTGGAAAAAAATTACCCTTCTTTTTTTGCTCACTACCCCCACTGACCGAAAAATCGACCGGCACGATTTTCAAATTTTCGCACGAAGTGAGCCCCTTTTTAGGCCCCCTCCCTTGCCGCCGGCTGGATCCGCCCCTGGAGCAAACAGTGGCATGAACGGCCTGTTATACTTAAGTCCAACTTAAAGTCGATCTTAGTCTTTGTGAAACACCCCCCTGCTCTTCCTGCGTGCCCTGCTACTATCATTATCCCAGCAACATTGCAACCATCATTAACATAGCGATCGAAATCATAGAGTAATGGGGACATGGAAAATCTATACCAAGGCTAAAATTTAGTAAAACGTAGGTAATTCCCCCAAAAAAAAAGGATGCCATGTTACTGAAAAAAATAAATTGGTCAATAGGAAACATACAGCATAAAATACACTTAAAATGTCATTTTGGTTACTGAATTTGTTCGTTTCCGTAGGATTAACACAGGGACGACTCTGTTCCCGTGTGGGCAACGGTTTAACTATGGGAGAAACAATGACAGAGAATAATAACAGAAAATGAAATAGAGGCCATAAATAACGATCGGCTGAAAGTAGTCTTAAAGCCCCACTACACTATACTTGTGGCTACTTGCTCCTTCTATATCGAAAACAATGCCTAAGCGGTGCCCGTTGGTCCCCCATGATCCTCTTTTTCTTATAATTGAGAGCTGAGTTGATGAGATAACCACCTGTCTGCTGTCAGTGACCACGCTGGGAGGTCTAATCCCTCCTGGCCAAACTAGTGCAGACAGGCTTTAAGATGCACGGAGGACTTTTGTGCATGAGATTACAAAACTGATATCGCGCTCGCTTCGAAGCTTTTATTCCAGAATTGCAATGTAGAAGAAGTAGCCTATTATTAGTCATTACGATTTTTTGTTTCAGTCTTGTGTGTGCGTGCATGTGCGTGCGTGTGTGTGTATTCTGTTTTACACGCAACAAGCCCAGCTTTTAAATATGTTCACTTTTCAGTTCCGTACTTAATGATTTACAGATTATTCTTTCATGTCATTAATTACTATGATTCTGGATTAATTACTTCCATATTACTTAAAGATAAAGTTGAGTTCTGGTCATGCGATTGCATTGTGAAAGAAAGGTTGTGGAATCGATCAGAAAAGGTTGATCATCTAGCATATAAGTATTGGTGTGTACTACAAGGTTCAGGAATCATCAAAATGATAAGAAATTTGGCCCAGTCTTGGTAAAGTTACAAGCACTGTACACAGAAATATACATATGGGACTACACGCAAACATGTGGCATAAAAATCTGTCCCGATTTTTATGCTCTTACATGCCATATTTAGAATATTAAGGCATTTGAAGAGTCATGCTTTTCAGGGAACATTTGTTATATGATGTTCTTCCACACTTGCATAGTATTAATGAATACGCTCACAAATTATATCTCTATTCACAGAACTCAACCTTCTCTTTAAAGAAATGTGTAAATATTTTGTCAAATGCATTATGTTTGTTAATTTTCATGGAATATGTAATAAAACTAAAAGCAACCAATCAATCAACCAATCTGAGACACTAGTTGGCGCTGTTTATATAAAATAGGGCTACTGCATTGAACGCATGAGCATGTGCGAATTTTGATGCATTGTTATCCTTCCTTCGACCTTTTCTTTTACGAAAGTCCGACTGTACCGTTAGTTCTTCAATAAATAGAACACATTTATTTACTCAAATATATTGAACAACAAGAGAAATTTGAATTCAGTTATTTATTTATTATCAACTTAATATATCTTCAAGCGCAATAGAATCAAAACTCTTAATATAAACATTAGATGAAGCATTCCAGATTAATGAAATTGTACATCAATATTTGATTTGATATCAATTACTTCAATTGCACAATTCATTACTGGATGTCGAAATCAATTTTTTTTTTCAATAGAAATAGACAAAAGAAAACATTATCTTCATAATATGATACCAAAGCGAAGCCTAATTGCCGAGACGGATATACATGTACACAGGTCGGTTCATTTTCTTTTAAAACACATGCAGTAGGCATGGTGAATGGTATTAGAGGAATGTGTTTATCAATCGGTTAGACAAGCAAGAATTTGATCCAGAATCCTATAATAATCACTCTTTACGATTCCATTCTACCATCATCAGCAACAGCGCCAGCTACGATATAGGTCTGGAGAAGCTTGCACCGAAGCAAGTTATTCTTGTGTTAATTTGTTCTAAAATTATTTGTTGAGGGGTCCACACTTTACAGGCCATGACTTTTAGTGGATCCCTCCATTTTCACTTGACAAATCTTGATTTAGATTGTATGATATGATTATCTTATAATTTCTTGCAACTTAATTAAGAATAATATAAATAATGTTCTTTGTTATGCAAAGAAAGATAACATGTAGGCCTACACTTGGATAATTACTTGTGTATACTTTGTAAAATGTTGTTTGTAATTTATTGATTGTATATAACTTGCATTTTTCTTCTTGAAAATGGAAATACAAATTTGAACTTGAACTTTGGACTTGAAGTGAAAGCTTACTAAAACACGTAACTTTTCCACTGATTGTGAAGAAAGAAATTATTTTCAAGTTACACCACCAATCAGATGAACCTCTTCCGTGATTACACACCATACATGAGCACAAAGAGCAAAAATAACAACAATTTTAAGTCAATTTCTAATGTAGTACATGGTGCTGTCCATAAATAAAAGCAATCGTTATTGATTAAAGATAAAGACCAGTTCTGGTCATGCGATTGCATTGTGAAAGAAACGTTGTGGAATCGATCAGAAAAGGTTGATCATCTAGCATATAAGTATTGGTGTGTACTGCAAGGTTCTGGAATCATCAAAATGATAAGAAATTTGGCCCAGTCTTGGTAAAGTTACAAGCACTGTACACAGAAAGATGTATATGGGACTACGCGACCACGTGCACGATATCTATTTGTTCCTTATAGATATATTAATTTACCAAATATATCAATTAGTAGGCGGTTTCCCGACTTTCCCGGCAAAATTTGTATCATCACGTATTAGTCAAAACATATTCTTTCACATGATTGGTAATGAGAGCTTCCATTTAATTTTTTTGAGAGAGGGGCGTTTCCAAAACTGGTCTTTACCTTTAAAGTCTCGAAACTGGCAAAGTATTGTGAAATGTCATAATCATTTATTTAAATGTACAAATTTGAAATTTTTTACTATGAAGGGTGAAAAATATAAATAATTTGTGTTAAAATAAGGAGGTAAAGCGGATTTATTTACACCTTACGAAAACTCTGGTTGCAATAAATTTTCTTGAACTTAAAAAAAAAAAACGAGAATTTTGATCAAGAGGAAGCGAGAACATTTGTCTTCTAGTGTTCTCTAATATCGTATGCGGCGCAGGCTTGCAAAGATATGGTATTATGGTACATGTGTTCTCGGGGCGAGTGATATTCATAGATGTAGTCTATTGTTACTATAGCTATAGGCCTACCGATTAGCGGACTTTTGACAACCCTACTAATCAAATTCACTCCCTTGATTTTTCAGATTTAGGATATAGTTATAGAATTAAAAACGATTCAAAACTTTCATAAACTTTCACAAACTTTCTCAAACAATTACTCGCGCACAATTGTTATTTGCATGGCTGGGCAGTCTATATCTGCTTATTGTTCAATAACGAAATGAAACATAAGTTTTATGTGTCTGTTTTTGTATTATTCGTCCAATCAGCTTCTATTGATGTATAGTTGTATTTTCATCGGAGAAGGTCTTTAAAGGGATAGTTGATTTTTAGTATAGACGGCGCTACACAATTTTGTTTTGGTGAGATAATGAAAAACTGAGTGTCAAATTTGAAAGAGCATACAATTTATATGACAAAATCATCTTTCCTTGATCCAAATCGATCGGTTCATAGACGGCTGATATCCATAAATATAACCATTTCTAATATTTGTAGGGCCATACAAATATTCGATATCTTTGAACCAGCAGTTGACAAAATATACCTTATACCTTTTATTCCAGCCAATGCCAATGTTGGTTTTTCGTGTTGGCCCTACTCACATCCAGCCGGCCCGTGCATTATTATTTAACGGTCACCCTTTAAAAAAAAAAAGAGTATAGCTGAATTGGTGTGATTGGATTTAATCTAAATTTCACACAATTTGGGGTCTAAAATTACCTTCATAGCAATTTTAGGTCCTAAAAGGGCACTGGAAATGTCATAAATAAGAATAAGAGCAATAACCATGCACTTTGAAGGCATTTGCAGTCTTAAACAAGAACCCAACTTTCCTTTTAATGATTAATATAGATCAAATTAAGGAATAGAGGATAACAGGGATAATAACAATTTTCAGCAATCAATTTAATAGTTATATAGCTTAATTAGAATTATTCAATTATTAACGTAAATCAACTTACTGTAATAAAGGATAATAGAGATACTTACAATCTATTAACAATCAATTCAATAATTATATAGCTTAACTATTAAAACAGATCAAATTACGGTACTAGAGGATAGTAGGGTTACTTACAATATCAACAATCAATTCAATATTTATATATAAAGCTTGATTATTAACATAGATCAAATAAATGTTATATATTAGATTATATACCTCACTTTAGAAATCTAGCCATCTGATTGGTCGAAGTTGGAGTTGTGATTTCAAGCCATGCCCCACTCACACCCACTCACAGGGAATAGTTAGAGCCCACAGGGCCTAGTTAAAAGTTTCTACCCTCATCCTCATCATCCTGCGTTCCCATTGGCTTACTTAGTTTGTGCGGAGCGCGCGCGGCATTCCATACATTTTTTGTGCCGCGATTATTTGGTTGCTATACAGTACAGCGTAGACGACCGCCGATCTCGATTGTAGCTAGGCCTAGATCTACATGTAATGACGAGATAACGCCCCTTTGGAAATATAGAGAAAAACCTGCTCTTTCATATGACACCTCATTTTTTTAGTATCACCTTCAGGATCACAAGCAATGAAGGTTTGAATCTTGATTTTTAATTTATTAGTTTGGGATTAGTTTGACCAATTTGGCACGATCGCGCTATGCACGTAAACTGCATAGGCTCATAATGCGTACAATCTCAATGGCCAACTGAGCTACCTAAGTTTATCAACACAGATTTGATTACCATGATTGACCTTGTATTCTATGATCCTGTTTTCAGTATAGTCTATAAAAGTTATAATGACTGCTTTAATATTCGAGGCCTAGTTGTTTTTTTGGCTCTCGGGGAGGTTACATCGTGCTATCACCCCTCGGCACGCCTCGGGGTGATAGCACGATGTAACCTCCCCTTGAGCAAAAAAAACAACTAGGCCTCTCAAAGCAGTCATTATTACTATAATAGAGATAATTACAATGTATCCATAGTCAATTCATTAATTATAAAGCGTTTTAAATATTATTTAATTATTCAAGTATATCAAATTAAGGTAATAAAGGATAAAAAGAATACATACAAATTATCAACAATCATTTAATAATCAAATAGCTTAACTATTAAAACAGATCAATCAACGGTAAGAGAGGATAACAAAGATACTTACAATTTCTCAACAATAAATTAAATAATTATATAGCTTGCTAATGAACATTGATAACATTACTGTGATAGAGGATAACAGGGAAATACAGAATGTATTAACAATTAATTGAATAATTATGTAGCTTATTTAACAGCACAGATCAAATAACGGTAATAAAGAATTTCAGGGATATTTAGAATGTATCTATAATCAATTAAATAATTGTAAAGCTTATTTATTAACATAGATCAAACTACGGTAATAAAAGATAACAGAGATTCTGACAATGTATCAACAATCAATTAAATAATTAAAAATCATGATTATAAACATAGATCAAATTTCTGTAATAGAGGATAACAGAGATACTTACAATGTGTCAACAAGCGATTAAATAGTTATATTGCTTAATTATTAACATAGATCAAATTAATGTTATCGAGGATAACAGAGATACTTACAATGTATCAACAATCAACTGAATAATTATTTTGCTTAATTATTAACATATATCAAATTACGGTAATAACAGATAACAGAGATACTAACAATGTATCATCAATCAATTAAATAATTATATAGCTAATTGTTAACATAGATCAAATTACTGTAATGGATGATAACATAGATACTTACCGTGTGTCAACAATCAATGAAGTAATTATGTTGGTGAATTGTTAACAAAGATCAAATAACGGTAATAAAAGATAAAAGAGATTCTTACAATGTATCAACAGTCAATGAAATAATTAAAAAGCATAATTATTAACATAGATCAAATTACTGTACTCGAGGATAACACAGATCAGATACTTACAATGTGTAAACAATCAATTAGATAATTATATTGCTTAATTATTAACATATATCCAATTACGGTAATAAAATATAACAAAGATACTTACAATGTGTCAACAATCAATTAAATAATTATATTGCTTAATTATTAACATAGATCAAATTACGGTAATAAAAGATATAAGAGATTCTTACAATGTATCAACAATCAATTAAATAATTATATTGCTTAATTATTAACATAGATCAGATTACGGTAATAAAAAATAACAAAGATGCTTACAATGTAACAACAATCAATTGAATATTTATATCACATTACTTTAATAAAGGATAACAGGGATTCTTAGAATGTATCTACAATCAATTAAATCAAAAAGTGTTGTTTTATAATCAATTGAATAATTATATAGCTTTATTATTAACGCAGAGCAATTACATTTTGAAGGTGTGATCAAGCTAACACAAATTGGCAACACTGACGTATTTTGCGAGCCCCCCTCCCGTTTGCACAGTAATGAAAAACTTACGAAAACCTTAAGAAAATTTTCAATCATACAATCACCCTAACAAATAAAATGATAAGATAACAATTATTGAAAATACGTTTTTATACAACCGCTGTATGAAGAAGAAAACAAATCTTTTTTGTCATTAATAACTAAGAAATTGAAAGTTTATGGACATTTCTATACAGAGAAAATCCGGGAAGAGCTCGCAAGCTACGTCACACTGTTTCCAATTATTTTGTGTATTAATGATGACAACTTCTAAAATTCATAAATTTCCTATTTTTGATCGGATATTGCTCAAACTTTTCTAATTTTTGGTCTCATTTTCTGCTTTTTAAAACCAACAAAATATTAGGGCGGACTTCGCAGTTGAATTAAACCTTATATCACATTTCTACATATTATTTATTTACTGCAATGATTCATTTAGCCGCGAAGTTACCATTTTGTTATCATTTAAACGTTTTGTTTGAATGAATTAATCCAAGCATTTTCTCTTTACCTTATTAAGTTTTACCTCGCGCTTGTGTTTTATTTTACATTCCAGTAAGCATTTGATCAATTTTAAATACATGTAGAAACAATATTGTTGGCAAATGAATGTGAATTTCAATACTATTGTATGAATGCTGGAAAATTAATATCTTGCGAATAATTTAAGTAACCTTCCTGTCTTATTATGGTGGTCATTTAACAACAAAACAAATAGATGCTACCTAATAACATATACAAATCATTTTCAGCACAACACTTGGTTAGGCATAAATAAACAACTTGACGAATATATCGTACCAAAGAAAATTAAACACAATCCTACAAAGTATTTTCCGGCAATGATGGCTAGATTCCTTTTACAAAGTCAATTTTCTAGTGGCTTTATATGGCGAGTAGAACGTACTGCTTCTAATATACCTATCTAAAGTACGTTATCTTTGGTGTTTGTCAAAACAACAATTTGTGATGGGAGATTTGTTTGGTGGATCTGACATGACAAGAAATGTCTGTTTGACTGCTTCTGTTTTTGATTGTTTTTTATAAATATTTTATAGAATAGTGTGTGCAGATTCAGAGCATTTGGGGTTATTATTCTGACAGTTTTAATCAAAATAAAGATTTGAAAAGATTGAAGTCGGTAATTCATATACACTTGACTATATCAGGGACGGGACATTCATGGCAACTTTTGAGTGGTAGTGGGTGCGTTTGTTGCCTTTCCAGTGGTGGAAAAGATTGGAGTCGGTAATTCAGATACACTTGACTATCAGGGACGGGACATTCATGGCAACTTTTGAGTGGTAGTGGGTGCGTTTGTTGCCTTTCCAGTGGTGGAAAAGATTGGAGTCGGTAATTCAGATACACTTGACTATCAGGGACGGGACATTCATGGCAACTTTTGAGTGGTAGTGGGTGCGTTTGTTGCCTTTCCAGTGGTGGAAACTTTGTTGCAACTCTCCTGGGGCAACCCAATGTTGCAGTATTCTATTTGAGGTGAGAAAGAGCCAAAGCAATAGGCAAAATACTGACCAACCCCTGGGTTTCGGCAGTAATTATGGTCTCCAAGCCCATAACCGGGGTAGGCTGAGGGAGTATATTGGTAACTATAGGGAGTCTGAGATGTCCACTTCTGGCATGGATGACCGTTCCGTGTCACGGAGACGTTTCCCCGATAGTCTTGGGCCCGAACCGTAGTGTAGCACTCCGCTAGTCCATGCAGAAAACAAAACGGTAAGGTGAGGTACAAAATTATTAGCGATAACACCAATTCGCATAAAAATAATGAAATAGATTCGTTACTGCCATATTTTAGTATTTTTAAATGAATAAGTAACAATTATTCCTCTCTTATATACTTTTCACCAATTGTTTTTTTTTTATACCTTCTTAATTATGATTTTCGGCCCTCATTGAAAAGTAAAGGTTTTGTTATTGAATTAAAAAGTATTTACAACCTAAGCTTAGTGCATGATACATTTACAAGTTCGCCTTGTAAGTCACATTATCAATAAAATGGCTGCGCCAATGTTTTGCTAAAGGTCATTATATCATGCCAAGAATATCTTTATATATATATATATATATATATATATATCTTTTGCACACTTTCTTAAGAAATATTGTACATCAAAGGGCAGGAATACATCTCATCTTTCCAACATACCTACACTTATTCTTTAGGGGTGAGGTTTCCTTTTTAACAATATTGAAGCATATTGGTTTATCTATCCCATTATACATATAAAGTGGCACTATAAGATAACCCATTCCCGGCATTAACTAGAGTTCAATTAATTCAACTCCCTTCAACTTACTATCCCCTGCTGGTGAAATGGTACACTCTGGGTCAAGGACTCCTACAGTATTCCCATTCCTTCGACGGATCAATAGTGAAACACCATATGCAGTATAATCATTATCAGGGTTCCTGCAATAATTGTGAGCTCCAACATAATTGTAGATGTGAGCCCCGTGGAGGTGATCGGATGACCATTGTCGGCAGATTGTACCAGACACCGTCCGAGACAAGTTCCCCGTGTAATTTACGGTAGCGTACGAAGGTGCTAGGCTGGTAAGGGCTGGCGGCCTCATGAATAAACATGACTATATGACGTCACGAACGTCATCGCACTTGCTCGTCCGCACCACGCCTACTCCAGATCCTAGCTTGAGGGGGTGCTAGGCTGAATGGAGAGGGTGCTAGGCTGGATGTAGTTAGTGCAAGTTTAAATGTAATAATAATAATAATACAGTGGCGGATCCAGGGGGCACAGGGCACGTGCCCCCGGCAAAAAAGAAAAGAGAAAAGGAGGGGAAAGAAAAGGAGAGGAAAAAGAAAAAAGGGAAGAGAGAAAGAAGAAGAAAAGAGGGAGGAAAGAAAAGGGAGAGGAGAAAAAGGAGGGGAAAGGGGAAGAGAGAGGAGAGAAAAGGCGGAAAAAGAAGAAAGGGGAAAGACGGAGGAGAGAAAAGGGAAAAGGAGAATAATGAGAAGGGAAAAGAAAGAAAGGGGATAATATTATAAGAAGGTGTTTTTACCGGGTAAGGGGCGGAGGGGATGCAATTTTAAGTCGAACATGACTAATACCAAAGATTTTATCTCCTTTATAACTTATAACTTAGTCTTGAATTAATTTCCGATATACCTATTCTTAGTGCTCTTTCAGCATGCAGATTTTCCCCGCCATTAATCCTGCCACAGTTGCTGGTTTCATTGTCATATTATTTTCTGTCATCCCTGTGGCCGCGAAGAGCCTCCCACAAAGTTTCTATCCGTTTCGCAAGCACTTTTTCCATCGCCTACATGTAATGCTTATTGCTTCCAGTTTGCAAAAGATCCCAGTGGCGGATCTATGGGGGATGGGGAGGGGTTAGGGGTTTAACCCCCTTGGGCTGCCAAGTGAAAATGTGATGTGAATAGAAAAACGCCATCATGTGTCCAGACCCACACAGTATCCGCATCGTCATCGGGTCAAACCCCTTAAACTGTTACTTGATTTAAAAGACGTTATCATGCACTTCTTTTTATGGTCTCCATTGTGTTAGTAGATGCCAGGAAAACATCACTTACGAAGGTTCAAAATAGCAACAACAAAAATCGTCTCGACGCTACCCGGCTCGGACTTCGCGGCTCGTGGACAATGTTCCGCATCGTCATTGGGTAGAACCCCTTAAACTGTTACTTAAGTGATTTAAAAGACGTTATCATGCACTGCTTTTTATGGTCTCTATTGTGTTGGTATATAGATGCAAGGAAAACATCACTTACGGGGTTCAAAATAGCAACAACAAGGGGTAGGAGAAAGCAATTTTACGTCATATTACTCCAGAGAGTGCCTGAAAATGCACCTAATGTGGTTCTAAAATTGCAAATGCTTCCTACTCAGGAGGGCCCCTCCCAGACCCACCCTTGGTCGCTCCGCTCCCTCGCCGCGGGCGCCTCGCTCCATCGTTTTCATATATTTCACCCCATGCGATTTTGTGCCCCCGGCCAGAAATTCCTGGATCCGCCACTGTAATAATAATACTCAGTTCTTTTATAGCGCATAACACATTACAGGATAGCATGTCCCTATGCGCTTTAAATAGAAAGGATAGAATTACAAGAAAAGTAATACAAATTAGAAAATACACTTAGAAGCAAAAAGTACATGTACATGCTAAGAGATAATTGATGTACATTTCTAAGGCTCAATGGAGGGGTGCTAGGCTGGATGTAGTTAATACAAGTTTAAATGAAATCATGCTCGGAGATAGATGGAGTTAGTTAATGTATATTTCTAAGGCTTCAATTAATGGAGGGTGTGCTAGGCTGGATGGAGGGTGCTAGGCTGGATGTAGTTAGTGCAAGTTTAAATGAAATCATGCTCGGAGATAGATGGAGTTAATTAATGTATATTTCTAAGGCTCAATGGAGGGTGCTAGGCTGGATGGAGGGTGCTAGGCTGGATGTAGTTAGTGCAAGTTTAAATGAAATCATGCTCGGAGATAGATGGAGTTAATTAATGTATATTTCTAAGGCTCAATGGAGGGTGCTAGGCTGGATGGAGGGTGCTAGGCTGGATGTAGTTAGTGCAAGTTTAAATGAAATCATGCTCGGAGATAGATGGAGTTAATTAATGTATATTTCTAAGGCTCAATGGAGGGTGCTAGGCTGGATGGAGGGTGCTAGGCTGGATGTAGTTAGTGCAAGTTTAAATGAAATCATATGCTAGAGATAGATGGAGTTAATATTTCTAAGGCTCAATGGGGTGCTAGGCTGGATGGAGGGGGTGCTAGGCTGGATGTAGTTAGTACAAGAAATAGAAATATACATTAATTAACTCCATCTATCTCCGAGCATGATTTCATTTAAACTTGTACTACTACATCCAGCCTAGCACCCCCTCCATCCAGCCTAACACCCTCCATTGAGCCTTAGAAATATACATTAATTAACTCCATCTATCTCCTAGCATATAATTTCATATAAAATTGCAACCTCCATCCAGCCTAGCACCCTCCCATTGAGGCATAGAAATATACATTAATTAACTCCATCTATCTCCGAGCATGATTTCATTTAAACTTACTACATCCAGCCTAGCACCCTCCATTGAGCCTTAGAAATATACATTAATTAACTCCATCTATCTCCTAGCATATGATTTCATATAAAATTGCACTAACTACATCCAGCCTAGCACCCTCCATCCAGCCTAGCACCCCTCCATTGAGCCTTAGAAATGTACATTAATTAACTCCATCTATCTCCGAGCATATGATTTCATTTAAACGTGCACTAACTACATCCATGCAGCCTAGCACCCTCCATCCAGCCTAGCACCCTCTCCATTGAGCCTTAGAAATATTAACTCCATCTATCTCCGAGCATGATTTCATTTAAACTTGTACTAACTACATCCAGCCTAGCACCCTCCATTGAACCTTAAAAAATATCAACTCCATCTAGGTTCAAGGTTCAAGGTTCAAGGTTCAAGGTTCATTTTATTTCTTTCTTTCACAACATTTTTACATATAATAATAGAACAAAAAACAGCATAAGAAAAACAATTTAAGTGCAATTTTAAGTCGATATATAATCCTAATGAAAGAAAGTGGAGACCTTAGAAAAGCTGGGCTTGTAAGAGCAAGGTCCCCATATAACATAATCCATCAATGTTTCACTTTTAAAATGTTTCAAAGTTATCAAAACTACACATGATTAAATATGGGGGAAATATTTACAAAAGGGATAGCTTGAAATTTGAAAAGGAGAGGATGAAAATATATACAAAAGGATCGAGAGGAAAAAAGCAAACTGGAACGAGAAAAACAACAAAACAGAGAAAAACAGAGAAAGAAGGAAGTTATATGTATATAGAGGAAAATGGTATTTGGTGTAAAGAAAAAGAAAAATAGAAGAGAGGAGGGGGAGAGAGAGAGAGAATGTGAAATGCTGACATTTATATTGAATAATCAAACATAACAAAAACAAAAGATAATGCACGTTATCAATAACAATTAATAAATTATTACTTAATATCATTTCTGGTGATATAATTTTTACGTTAATTCTCGACATAGTTACTCAATAAATGTAATTTCAATTTGACTTTAAAAACAAAGACACTGACAGATCTAGTTACATTGATAGGAAGTGAGTTCCAAAACTTGGGACCAGTACAAGCCAGCGTCTTCAGAGCAAAAGCAGTTCTTACACGTGGAATATGAAGTGCAGTTGCCTGCCTTGTATTATAGCTATGAATTTGATTGTTCTTTCGAAATATTTGTACTAACGCATTTGGGAGAGTACCATTTTCAAAACCATACATAATTGCGCCTAACTGTATAAAGTAAATGTCTTCAACCTTCAATAGCTTATTACTGTAGAACAAAACATTAGTATGAGCACGATAGCTCGCATTAAAAACAACTCTAACCACCCTCTTTTGGGCAACACAAATCTTATCTAATTGTGTTTTCAATGACTTCCCCATGCCAGCACTCCATAATTGAGATAAGGCAAAATTAAAGTAGAATACAAAATAAGCAAAATTTCTTGTGGGACAAAAGAACTTAATTCATAAATTACACCAGTATTTCTAGACACGACTTTACAAATATTAGTACAATGAGATGCCCAAGACAGCTTCTCATCAATATGTAGCCCAAGAAACTTGGTGGAAGTTACTCTCGCAACATTAACATCATCAAAAAGTACATTTCCAGGTACATCCTTTAGGGAGTTACTAAAAAACATATAGTTTGTCTTTTGAAGATTCAAGGACAACTTATTTGCATGAATCCACAAAATAACTTTCTTTAATTCAATATTAATTGTATCTAATAAAACTTCAGGGTTTTTATGAGAAAAAATACACTTGAATCATCTGCAAAGAATATGAAAGATATGATAGATATGAAAGAAAGTACATCAGATGAAAGATAAAAATCATTAATATATAATATAAAAAGAAGGGGGCCAAGAAGCATATGATTTCATTTAAAACGTGCACTAACTACATCCAGCCTAGCACCCCTTCCATCCAGCCTAGCACCCCCTCCATTGAGCCATAGAAATATACATTAATTAACTCCATCTATCTCCGAGCATGATTTCATTTAAGGTAACTTGTACTACTACATCCAGCCTAGCACCCTCTCCATTCAGCCTAGCACCCCCTCTAGGATCTGGAGTAGGCGTGGCGCGGACGAGCAAGTGCGATGACGTTCGTGACGTCATATAGTCATGTTTATTCATGAGGCCGCCAGCCCTTACCAGCCTAGCACCTTCGTACGCTACCGTAATTTACCCCTGCAAGATCAAGCTGGCACGCAGGGGTCACTACGAGGTCAGAGGTCACGTTCAGGTTCAGGTTAGGTTCATGCTTACGATTATCTGCGGTAAATACGAGTAGAATAAGCGAGTACTACTATGATAGTAACGAACTATTTGACCCGTTAAAACAATAGAGCACCGAAGTGTGTGGTCATTCCGGCCAAGTTGTCACGGTTGTTGGTTTACAAAAATTGTGTTCAACAATTAATGGTGTGGTGATCACACAAACCCCAAACACTGAATTTGCCATGCTCGAGTCCGTTTCGCGGTGAACCTCATGAGCTGGCTCTGTTTTTTTAGAACCAGTAGCCTGGACGACAAGCGAGTATCACGTTAGCACTTCTGTCCTCTATCGCACCAGCACAGTATTAGGTTATTTCAATAGCATTGTGCGTCATTTTATGTGCGAATATGGCAATAATATATGACGTATTAATGCAAACATGTTTTATATAATCACTACAGGATATCAATATCGCCCTTTAGTATTACAGCTGGATTCTTGAAAGTTTGTAATTATCGTTGTTATTGTTCTTTTTTTGTTTTTAACATTGGTGTCAAAGCCCCTTCCGTTCTGATCTGTAACCGAAAGGTATAACGCACCAATAAACCTGTCTCGTGTTGATTTTATGCATACGTCTTGAACGAAAGTCACTCTTAATTAATTGGAAACTAATAGGCTCGACAGAGAGGCATGCCCGACATAACAGCAAGATGAATCCATCCTTAGATATGTCAATAAGCATAGCAGGTGAATCAAATACTTGATAGCGTAAGGGCCGTTTCTAGAAACCGCCATAAGCTAAGTTTGACTTCTTGAAAATCGAACTGTAACGTGTATTAAAGATAAAGACCAGTACGTTCTGGTCATGCGATTGCATTGTGAAAGAATCGTTGTGGAATCGATCAGAAAAGGTTGATCATCTAGCATATATAAGTATCGGTGTGTACTGCAAGGTTCTGGAATCATCAAAATGATAAGAAATTTGGCCCAGTCTTGGTAAAGTTACAAGCACTGTACACAGAAAGATGTATATGGGACTACGCGACACGTGCGCGCACGTGCGCGATATCTATTTGATCCAAATAGATATAATAATTTTAACAAATATATCAATTAGTAGGCGGTTTCCCGGCAAAATTTGTATCATCACGTATTAGCTAGTCAAAACATATTCTTTCACATGATTGGTAATGAGAGCTTCCATTTCATTTTTTGAGAGGGGGGCGTTTCAAAAACTGGCCTAGACCTTTAAAGGGGGATTTAGGGGGATGTCCGCGAACTTAGGCTGATCATGCTCATGCCGCTTGCGAGAAACTGGCCCCTGGACTTCGAGAGAGAAACTAGACCATAATCTGAACAGAATCTGTATCAAATGAAGCTCTCCTTGTTCACATCTCTGCACTGCATTCTGTTAGCTGAAGATGGCATCATAAATGAATTATTGAAAATAAATAAATAACCAGTCCCATGGATAAGGAAAATATGGCCAACCTGGTTCGAGTCGGGCATCATAATGGCGAATACTGCTTTGTTGGGAGGGGTATATATTAGCAAACTTGCTTCAGCGTTAAACTGCGGATGTTCCAATCAAAATAAAGTGAAATTTTTGATATACATAAATTTTTTCTTATTTTAATTTGTTATCTTATACATACATATGTATGTATATGTTTTTGTATGTGTGTGCGTGTGCGTGCGCGTGTGTGTGTATGTGTGTGTGTAAGGAAATAACTTATACCACAGCTTTGGCAAGTCTCCTGGATATAGATGCAATACCAAAGGAAATGATAGAATACAGTTGGTATAGCTAAAAATCAAAGTTCCCTATTGCTGTTCTCCCTTTTTGGAAATTTCTGCAAAGGTTGAAATAATGTCTCCGACGGTAATCGAACCCCGGTCACTGGCTAAGAATACGAATGCCTTAACCACTAGACCACGGAGACTGACCAGTGGTTTCGGCGTCAACAGACACAATTAAATGGTTAAGGCATTAAGGTGAATCTGTGGGTTAATTGAATCTGTCGTTCCCGAAGCTACTGGCCAGTCTCCATAGTCTAGTGGTTAAAGCAGTGGCGTTTTAAGTTAGCCAGATAACTGGGTTCGTTTACAGGCGAATTAATTTGTTCAACCTTTTGAAAAAAAGAAGAAAAAAAAAAGGGAGACAGCAATTGGGAGCTTTGAGCTACGCAACCACTATTCTCATGTGTTTTCGTAGTATATATATATATATATATCACAACAAAATATAACACCTGAGATCTCCATCTTCAACGATATCATTGACACAATGCCATTGTTTTTTTTTGTTTGTCTGCTCTCGTCAACGAAGCTGATCGTATGGGTAGCCGTCTTGCTCAAAATTCTCACTGCTTTCAGAATAACTGCTGTGACATTGATAAAGTCTCAAAGGACACTGCCTCCCAATAAAAGTCAGATAATCATAACACCTAACCCACAATCGATGATCTCGGTTTCATTTCACCCGAAAAAGAATTTCCCACCCAATGACATGAAAACAATTGGCATTGCGCAATGATGTCGTTGAAATTGCAGATCTCATTTTTTGTGCCACCCTGTATATTCTTACGTTTATTGCAATCCTTCTCCTGACATCCGCTAGAGCTGTGACAAATCGAGCTGTCCATAGTCTCCTCACACCAGCCTTCTTTACAAGGGTTTTCCTGGCAATCTAAAATAAACAAAAGATACATATACATATATATAACAATGTATATATAAATATATATATGTACGGTTAACAATGAAATTATTCTTACCCTTACCACGTATTTAAATTTTAGATGTATGTGAAGAATTTATTTGGCCCAATTTCTGTTTCTTGAAAATGTGACATATCAAAGCTTAAATCTAAAAGTATTTAACTAAGGCCCTAATTTAACCAGTCCACCTTTCATTCTAGGGTTACAAAAAACACGAAAAGCATCAAATTTAAAAGGGGTATAAATAATTTAGTTGTTAACTGTATATCATTAAAGGTGGAATCATTTTGTTTACCCCAATTTATGGAATCATTTTGACAATTATTTATTTTTAATAAATCTACATAATAGTATACATTCTCAGATTTTATTGAATAATAATTTGCGAGTATTTGTTTTGCGTGACTGCTAAAGCATGTGTATGCTACTATGCTTATCAACTAGGGGACCTATAACTGACAGTAATGAGGATGATTGCCACACAAAAGGGCACTAATATAGCACATCGACACGGTTTTGATCCTGGTGTCTCACAGTTACGAGGCCATTGCTTTGCCACTGAATCACGACTGTACGCAGCGGGGGCTAGTATAGGGACATCCCCCACAAATAAAAAACAAAACAACGACAATGCAATAAATTATCAATAATTCATTGCATTTTCCCCCGGTCCCCAACAGAAACAAATCCTTTTTTGTGGCCATGCCTTGAACCATAATGATTTCAGATTAAATTTGTTCAAAAGCTTACTTGTTGAGCAGCCCACTTTAGAGGGCATTTTGAGGGTAATGCATAGCATTTATGCTAAAACTCTTGCAACATAGTAAGGAATAAGATGCTAGATGTCACGTGCATTCTTCATTAAAAATGAAATTTGGGCTCAAAATTGGAAAGACTGTCAAAAGTCATGATATTTGATTTTTGTTTTGATAATTTGTATATCAAATGTGTATTGTCTGGTAATGACCTTTCGATTGATATAATTTTCATTATGTGTATAAAGTAATAAATTAAACCCTGTTCGATATACATTTGAATATTAGATATTACACACATAAGTATGGCGCAATGAAACTTAAATGTGTGATTTACTTTAAAAAATGGGCGTTATAAAAAAATTAACCTATATTTCAACGTTTTTTTGCATACCATAAATCTGTTCATTGAAACATTTCTTCTTGATTATGTTGTCATGTCACACAAAGAAAAGAAATGATCAGATAATGTGATAATGTGATGAATCATTTTTTTATTTTAACCCAATGGAATTGATGTCTTTTTACAGGATGCGCATTTTGAGTGGAAAACACACTGTGCATATATATCTATAATGTACATGTTTGTTCAAGTTCAAGTTTCAAGTTCATTTATTTCTCCTCCAGAGATCGACAGATAAAAAATACATATATAAACAGACAAATGTATGACAATACATAGGATGAATTATAGAAAGTGAGGAAGGCAGTGGTCAAAAAGGTAATAAAAGTTGTAAGAGGCCAACCCGTTAAGAAAACAAGATATAATATGTAACATAAAATACATCAAAAAGGAACACAAGATAAGATAAGAAATGAAGTACCTAACCTAATAAACAAACTAACAAAAGAGCCTAATATTGAATCTAATATTTAGATAATAACAATATTTTATAGGCCCTATTTCCTTCTAAAACAGATACCGAAGAGCTATTCTGAATGTTAGAGGGAATTGAATTCCAAATCACCAGACCTTGGAAAAATAAGCTATTTAAAAAAAAGGAGGTATTGCACTGTGGGATGTGGATATTTCGAGAATTTCTTGTGAAATAATTATACACATAGTCTTTGGGCGACCCCCTCCAAAAAAGGCCTCCACCCCCTTATACACAATCTTAAATGATAACTTTAGGTTAGTTATGACCCTTAACTATGCTTCTTTGCCCTAAAGTTGGTGGTGGATGTGACCTACAGGGTTGTTACCATGGTAAGGGATCAAGAACATCAGAACAAGTGTAGTAGTAGTAGTAGTAGTAGCAGTAGTAAACGTAGAAGAAGAAGAAGTAGTAGTAGTAGTCGTGGTAGGAGTAGTAATACTACTACTACTACTACTACTACTACTACTACTACTACTACTACTACTAATACTACTATTAGTAGTAGTAGTAGTAGTATTAGCAGTTGTGGTAGTAGTATAGTACTAGAAGTAGTAGTAGTAGTAGTAGTAGAAGTAGCAGTATGTGTATAACCGGGCATGGTGGCTCAATGGTTAGAGCGCCCGCCTCATGAACGGGAGGTCGTGGGTTCGATCCCCGGCCGAGTCATACCAAAGACTTATAACAATGGGACCTTCTGCCTTCTAGCATATTAGATTGGAGAAGGGTAATAGTAACATATTATGTTATGCTGGAAGAGCAGTTTCATAACTGAAGTGGCTACCCTGGGTAAATAAAACGTTATTATTATTATTAGTATAGTACTAGAAGTAGTATTAGTAATAGTAGTAGTAGTGGTAGTAGTACTACTACTAGAAGTAGTTGTAGTAGTGGTAGTATTTAGTTCCATTGAAAAAATACATGTTCAATGTCATAACATAGAAATACTGTACAAAGGAAGCGGATTGATATGCAGCCGTGCAAAGAACGACACGGCTGTTCCTCTTTGGTGTCCAGTAGTAAGAAAAAAAGTCATATATATATATATACGAGAAAACAAAAGATAATCAGTATTACCAGGGAATCTACACACTATCTGTCCAGGAGGAATTCCTAGTTTGCTTTTCCTTGCCAGGCAGTCACCACCCGCAGAAGAACCGTGGATGATTTTGGGGATGGTCTGTACCATGCGGCCGTTAAGTTGTTTCTTCTTACACTCGATGAACATTTGGTAAGGTGTAATTCAGGCCTAAGCCGTCCGAACAACAATTTTTTGTTCCACTGTTTGATGAGACGAGTTTACCTGTCATGGCAAGATACAAACATGGCAATTAAACAACGGATACTATATCTCTCCTTATAACGTACTTTAGATTAATCTTCATTGTCCATGCTGATAGGGATGGAAATTTTTAATATTCACACCCTGTATATGGTTACATAAATTAACATATGTTGTAAATATTTGACAATGCACACTCTCCACTCCCTTCGGAGCATTCCAGCCAGTCGCCCTTTGTAATGGCGCGCACATGGTAATCGAAACCATTTAACACCAGGGTGGAGAGAAACAATGCTTAGATAACAATCGTTGCCCAAGGACATAAGTGTCGTTACTGGGATCGAACGATCGACCTTTCTGTTTCCAGCTGAGTGACAGCAACTGAACTATACACACTTATTGTAAACGTGATGGTATATTTTTGTGGTTGTTTGTTTTTCGTAACTCAAGAATGAAAGGTGGACTGAATGAATCAGGATCTTTGTTGAACATTTTCGGATGTAAGCGTCAATGTGTCACATTCTCTAGAAACATCAATCGGGAAGAATTTGTTGTTCCCATACTTCAAAAGTACAAAACTTGGTAAGGGTATGAAAAAGTGTGTTGTTAAAAACTGTAAATAACAATATTTTTCAAAAATGTATTATATGTCACACTAACGAGACTGACATGAGACCGAAAACAGACCGAACAAGAAAATACACTATCCCGAGTAGCTAAGGATCGGTCGGTTTGGTGTCGGTCCAAAGTCAGTTTGGCGATGGGAATGAGGTATGACACCTCAGTCACAGCAACAATCGAGACCGATGTCAAATCGACACCAGACCACACAAGAAATTGCATTACCCCCATTGGTAATTTTTTTTTTTAATCGGTCGGTTTGGAGTCGGTCTGATACTGCAGTCATAACGACAAGACCGACAATAGACCTACAGCAGACCGATCAAAAATGATTAAATATCGCTATGTCGGGAACATATGCAGGCCCGACGACAAACTGACGATCTCGAACTGAACAGGGCCCTGTATCATAAAACTTGTTTTGGATAACAAATGCTAAATTGAGTCCATGACAAATTTGCTCTCAGCAGAGCTAATCAAATGCCATGATTTTGGTAGCTTATAACAGTAATTGCAACTTGCTATTTATAGAAAGCTTCATGAAACAGGGCCTTGGTACGCAGCCCTATTGCATCTTGGCAGATCACCGCATTTATACTGGTAGCCAAAATATACATACAAAAGTAGCACGGTTAGCTTTAAAAAAATCTATATAAGTGATGGCTTTGGTCATAATTAGTAGTTTAAATGCGAAAGCGCTAGATTGTCATTAAGGGAGAGGTGGTGTGAGAGGGGACAATATTGTCTTCTTTAAACGTCGCTTCTCCGCTCCCCCTTCCTTCCTTCTTCCCCACCTTCTTTCTTTATTTGTTTTCTCTCTCTTTCTCTCTTCTATTTTCCCCTTGTGTTGGGGATATCTACGCCACTGCCACATTCCTTACATCCCATCGCAGTGTACAAGAACTTTTACCAAGTACAAATGGCTGCGATTGCTTGCAAACTTTTTAAGCAATTACCTCTAAGAATTGTTTCAACATTTATGCACTACTATACATGATTTTCTGTTGAAATCATACAAATGGGAGTTGGGTAAACTATATATAAAGAGATAAATTTATGATATAAAAATAACCTCACTTTGTTAAAATCACGAACCTCTTCGAAGTTGCATGTACGTGTGTAATATCACATACATCAATATAACCTGGGTTAAGGCTTAAAGGACTATATTTATTTGATATAATTATGATATGTAAATTACCTCACTTTGTTAAAATCACGAACCTTTTCGAAAGGTGCATGAGAGCAATGTCATGTACATCAATATAACCTGGGGAAAGGCATGATGGACTAAATTTAATAGGGGATAACAAGGGAAATTGATGATACCAAAAAATATTACAAAGCAAATGATAAAAGTGACGGAATAACTTATTTTCCCTGCTCGGAGGTTGATTGCAACATTTTCCCACTAATATCTGTAACCTGCTCCCCAAAGTACTCTTGCAGTGTCATTCCACTCCATGGGGGTGTTTCACAAAGACTAAGATCGACTTTAAGTTGGACTTAAGTATGGCAGGCCATTCATGCCATTGGTTGCTATCACCATTGGTCTCTAAATTATACTCTTTAGATAATATTTTTTCCTTCAATAATGAACTATCAAAAAATGTAAACTCTGTAGATTTGAGTCCACGATTTGTAAGTCCCTTGAAAGACAAATGCCAGTAAATGGTAAGAGCAAATAGTGGCATGAATGGCCTGTTATACTCAAGTCCAACTTAAAGTCGATCTTAGTCTTTGTGAAACACCCCCCATATATTATTGTTTCCCTCCAAGTTAGACCTTGGTTTCCCTCTCGGTCTGGCACCTTCTACTTTTTTCCTTCCAATAAATTAATCTTTCAAGAGACTCTGATGTCTTTCAATGTGGCCAAAGTATTTTGCCTTTCTTTTCTTAACCATTGCTATCAGGATATTTTGTTAAAGCCCTGTCACATGCACTATTAGTCTGTTAGTTTTCATATTTTCCCATGATATTCTCACCATTCTACTGTACACCCAATTTTCTTTTCCATATTTTTTGTTAATGTTATGGTTTTGCTCCATAATATATAACAGACCAGACGTAGCAGTTTATAAGTCTCGTTCTAAGTTCAATGTTCTTGTTGTAGGCCTACAAAAGGATTCTTGCATATCACTCACATGTAATAATAATGCTAGCAATTCATGTTTATATAGCGCTCAACACGCTTAGAAAGAAAAACAAAGAGAAAACTAGGGTACTAAGTTCCTTTTACTTGTTTACAACAATTGAAATGAATATGTTTTTGGGGTGGACTCAAACTTATCAATTGTGGTCATGTTTCTGAGTGATTCTGGGAGGCTATTCCATAAAACTAGGGCAGCATTGGCAAATGTACGTTCACCATATGTGTTTGTAAACATATGAGGGGGAACAAATCTTCTTTTTACATGATAGAAGATCTCTTACTGGTTAATATATTGTAATTAGAGTATTGTAATTATAGAGTAATTCATTTAAATAAGAGGGAGCTAATTCATAAAAACATTCATGAGCTAAAAACAATATTTTAAATAGGATGCGAGACTGGAATGGTAATCAATGCAAATTTCGTACACTGTTAGAACAAGTATTAATTTTTTTTAACCAAGTTGGTTAAAATTTTAACCAACCACAGATTACTATATGAATCACTCAATTGTGGGTTAAACTTTAACCAACGGCCTGTTGATTAAAATTTAAACTGTGGTTGATTAAAAATCTTAATCATTTATTGGTTAAATGTATTTGCTCAATGTTGGTTATAATGGTGTTGATTAAACTGCTTGAACACAATTTGCCATCTGAGAGGTTACATCAACAACTCCGGACTGTTTGAATGTAATATACAATTGAGTGTCATCAGCATAAAAACATCTTAAATATATTATGGCTTTCATGCAATCAAAGGTTCTAGTGGGGATGTATACGATGTAAAGAGCACTGGACCAGGTACAGATGTCTTGACGACCGATCATTTCCGATGACTATGCTGTGAGTGCGTCCTGACAAATATGAATGCATCCAATTGATTGCTTGGCCACAGATTCCAAATCTCATTGATAAACATTTTAACACAATATCATGTTTAATGGAATCAAAAGCCGAATAAAAGTCTAATAAAACAAGAATAACCTCTTGTATTGCTTCTAAATGCTATATATGCATCTAGTATTTATGTTACATTGTCAGTTTGGAGCCACAATGGCATTGACCCATACTACGTTATCATGGAGTTAATAGGGACTTTTAGATTTGCACGTCGACGTAGTGGACTGCAACGTGTCCCATTCTTTCAAGGCACTGGCCCGTGCCCGGCAGTGCCTTAAAAGGACGTCACATTACCTTAAAAGGATGTCACCGTGGCAGTCC
The DNA here is from genome assembly GCA_037976565.1 of Mesocentrotus franciscanus. Taxonomy (NCBI): domain Eukaryota; kingdom Metazoa; phylum Echinodermata; class Echinoidea; order Camarodonta; family Strongylocentrotidae; genus Mesocentrotus; species Mesocentrotus franciscanus. The sequence goes on from CP137685.1 coordinate 11,910,424, forward strand.
ACGTTCTCGTCGTGTACAATCTAAAAGTCCCTAATAGGGACTTTTAGATTTGCACGTCGACGTAGTGGACTGCAACGTGTGCCATTCTTTCAAGGCACTGGCCCGTGCCCGGCAGTGCCTTAAAAGGACGTCACATTACCTTAAAAGGATGTCACCGTGGCAGTCCACGTTCTCGTCGTGTAAAATCTAAAAGTCCCTAATAGGGACTTTTAGATTTAGACGACGAGAGCGTGGACTGCCGCGTGTGACGTTGTGTTAAAGCACTGGGCCGTGCCCGGCAGTGCCTTAAAAGGACATCACAGTGCCTTATAAGGACGTCACACGTTGCAGTCCACTATGTCGACGTGCAAATCTAAAAGTCCCTAATAAGGACTTTTAGATGTACACGACAAGAGCGTGGACTGCCGCGTGTGAATTGTGTTAAGGCACTGGGCCGTGCCCGGCAGTGCCTTAAAAGGACATCACAGTGCCATATAAGGACGTCACACGTTGCAGTCCACTATGTCGACGTGCAAATCTAAAAGTCCCTAATAACGCACTTGTGACCCCAAACAGACGATATGTTATACTTGTCCATTAACATCGTTGTACAATGTGTATGACGTATTCTATCATAAATATTATGACGTATAACCCCTGCATTATTGATGATAACAAATAACCTGTGCTATTTCTCTTATGTACGTGTTGATTATTGCAATTGTACATTATGCACTATTACTTCCTTTGTTAATACATGTACTCACGATCGTTAATAAAATGATATTGAAACGAAATTCATTGCCAGGAAAGTAAACCGTGCAATTTCACTCCTTATTTGTTATGTCTGTTTCGCCTCTGGTATCATATCAGTGATATTGTGTCCTAGGTAGATGTTATTATTGACTTGCTCAATGATACAGCCATCTAATTCCAAACAGAGTCTGGGCTTAATTTTCCTGTGCCTTACTTTAAACATTAATGATATAGGCCAAACTCTTCCCTTTTTACTTTTGAAACATCCATTAATTGTTGCAGATGTTCTCCACTCTCTGCACACATTACAAAGTCATTAGCATGACACAAATAATTAATGTTTACACCTTTAAAACTGACACCCTTCATTTCTGCAAGTTCCATGCATATCAACTCGGGTTGAACAAAGCTGAGGATTACACATCCTTGAGGTACTCCTCTGATTTCTGAATAGCCCATCGTTCTTACCATCAACATTCAAATTGTGTAAGCTTTCAAATTATGTTGCTGAATTTTGTCAAATGCTCTAGGATGATCAATACAGAATACATACAGCTCCTTCTTTACTGCGATGTATCTTTCTGTTATCATTCTCATAATGAATATGACGTTCAGGGTACCACTCTGAGGTCTGAGACCAAACTAATCCATACCCACTTCTTTGTCAATTCCATTTTTATTCTAATCATATTAAGTATGATCTTCAGGACCAACTTGGTTACATGACTCATAAGACTGATAATCCTGATATCTTCACATAAACTTGCCTTACGTGCCTTAGGGAAGGGCACAAAAATAGGGAAGGGCACAAATATAGGGAAGGGCACAAATATGGACCTTTGATCAGATCCTCAGGAATAATTTCCTGCGTTGTTTATTATCTGGGATATGTTGGTCCAATCTTCAATACCATATTGTTTTAGGCTATCAAGTTATTCGTTATCCCATCTAGGTCTTCAGCTTTAGAAGCTCACAGTGTATGTAGCGCATGTTCAACTGATTTAAGTATGATTGGACCCTCACCGTCAATTTTTTGATGTTCTGGACCTCTTTCATAATCAACTAGGTCTTGGATATATTCTTCCCTTCTTTTCGTGATGTCTTCGTGTTCAAAGAGGAAAGTTGTTCCATGTTTGCTTTTTATACATCCGCTTGGTGCTTGTTTTTTTTTAATGCTTGATTTCTCCGGGCATTTCGTTAATTTGGTGTGTCTTTAATAGAAAGATGTTAAACTTTGGCTAATTTCTGAGTTAGTCATTTTTCATTTGCCCTTTTGCATTGAGTATCAATTTCTTTGCTGATGGCTCTGTAAAATTTGTAATTCCTTACTTGCTTCCTGCTTTCCTGCATTAAATTCAATATTTATTCTATCACCCATGGTTGTTTTGCACATTTCATTTAGGATGGTACATGTAATATCTTTTTTGCACTTTGATTGCTTTTCTTTCGAACATTTCCAATCAAGTCTCATCATTACTTTTTTGTTCTACTTCTTATATAATCAAACAACTATACCTATTTTCCTCTTCTTGAAGATATTTTGTTATTCTATGTCTATTGTATTTAGTGATGTGACATCTGGTTAGGGTTTCTTGTTATCGTTGGAAGTCAGTTCTTTATCTTTATTTTTACCTTAATAAATGACATCACAAAATCATTAAAACCGAGATGCCAATTTTGTCGAGTAATATAAAATAAAATCACTTGATCAAATGTTTTAACAAATTATACCTTTGTCATAAGTTGTCAAATTTTCCCAAAACTATATATTTGTCTCAATCTATATTCGAAGATTCAGCTCCTAAATTAACCAAGCCCAAATGCATATGCGTAACACATCAAAGGAACACAATCATCCCCCATCTAAACTCATGAGCCTCAACAATTACATGCCCCATTAGCGATAAGATTACGATTAGGAACTTTAAGAAGAGCTATCTAGACTATTGGGAAAATTACTTGATAATTTGAAACTGTACAAGAATATCAATAACCGATTTATAGGGCAAAGATAGATTCACTTTTTCTAATTCTGTTTATCTTTTTGTTACACGGCATACGCCTACATCGGGTATGCTAAGTTCTTGTGATAGTCTTTAAAACTTCACATCCTCTGAAAGATCACTGAATCTCATTCATGTCATATGACATACGAAACGTTTTATTTAGAAACACGGTAAGAAATAATATCACCCATGAATAAATATTCAGATGACTTTTTCCATAAAAAATAATAAGTATATAATTATATATAGAGAGATATATACACGTATATAATGTCAAGGTAATACATACCCATGGACATGATTGTCAATATGCCATATAGGATTTTCCAAAACATATTCCTGTCATAAGCCTGTAATTGAAAAACAAAACGTGATGTTGCGATCCGAATTAATTATGACAAAGCGAGTCAATGGATTGCCATAATCAATTATAGCAGTAACATTGATAATATCAAAATTCATTATGGAAGTGCGCATAATTATTATGGAGTAATCTATTTACGTGCTTTCAAATCGTACTCGAAATCATAACAAACAAGGACCATTAAGGTATAAACATTTTTCCTAGAAATCACCCTCACGGTGCTTTTTGAGAAATGATAAACTGATATCTTGGAAGTACATGTAATTTACTTATTACATTTGCTTTACACAATATGACAATCATGTTTACGATTTGTTCGTTTTTTCAAAACTTACCCTTCTGGGGGCCAAAGTCGTCACGATCATTTCAGTTCTACACTCTCCGATACTAGTACGGCATTTACAATACCTCAGAAATTGATTTCATATATTCAACCAGCATCAAGACAAGATCCCCCAAGATATTACTCAACCATTTCTTCGTATGTTTTCGAACAAACTGAACTGAACTGAAAGTACAGTTACTATAACACTTAATTCCACTATTACAGTAATCTTTGTAGATCGTGGTTGAATTTCTATATCTAAAACATACACCATTTATTCAGTCCTATGAATTATTAACTAATTCCGTGATGCTTCCTTCCAGCAAACTTATCCCCTGAGGACAATTTTATAGAACAAAGGGTTGTCTTGGGAACCATTTCTATCCTTACGGATGAGGTCCAGTGGCCCGGCCATTAATTATATATTAATTATTAACTAATTCCGTGACGCTTCCTTCCAGCAAACCTGTCAACGAACCACGTTACAGCGGTGACGCTTGCAATTATCTAAAGATTAACATATTTTCGTACACAATTAGTTTTCCTAATATGCCAATAAACGCAGACGATAGTAATTTAAGGACTGCAGGGAGCTGCGGATCCAGGAATTAAAAAGAAAAGAGGGGGCGGGAGCGAGTCAACGTGTGCGCGAAGCTATCAGTTCCGAGTGTGGTCTGTTGGGGGTCCAGCTAGCGGACGCTCTCGAGATTTAGCGTATCAGGACAATTATCCCCTGGGAAATCACCCCCGGAAAACTACCCTCCCCCCAAGGACAATTGCCACCCGGAAAATTCCCCCCCGGAAAATCTACCCCGAGGACAATTACCCCGGAAAATTATCCCCCGAGGACAATTCCCCCCTCCGAGGACAATTACCCCCAGTACAATTTCCCCGGAAAATTGCCCCCCCTCTGAGGACAATACCCCCAAGGAAAATTACCCCGGAAAATTCCCTTCCCTGCGAGGACAATTACCGCCCCCGCCCCTAGGACAACCGAGGTCAACCACCCCGAGGACAACCCCTCCATCGAACCCCCTGTTCATCAAAGGGAAGTCCAGCCTGATAACAAGTTGGTTTAGAAAAAAAGCTTTTTTTTCGGAGGGTAATTGTCTTTGGGGGGTAATTGTCCTCGGGGGTAACTTTCCGGGGTAATTTTCCGGGGTAATTTTCCGGGGTAATAGTCCTCGTGAGGGTGATTGTCCTCGGGGGTAACTTTCCGGGTGGCAACTTTCCGGGGTAATTGTCCTTGGGGGTAATTGTCCTCGGGGGAATTTTCCCGGGTCTTATTTTCCGGGGGGTAACTGTCCTTGGGGGGTAGTTTTCCGGGGGTAATTTTTCGGTGGTGATTGCCCTAGAACCAGATCTAGCAATCCAGAACCTTCAAGAAAGCCGTCGTGAGCGATATAAACTCTCATCCATTCCTTCAATTTTGCACTGAGCCTGTTGGTTTATTTCTTTGGTAATTAATCTCTCTCTCTCTCTCACACACACACCCTCTCCTAAGGACAATTTTATAGAACAAAGGTTTGTCTCGGGAACAACTTCTATCTTTACGGATGAGATCCAGGGGCCCGGCCGTTAATTATAAATTAATTATTAACTAATTCCGTGATCCTTCTTTCCAGCAAACCTATCAACGAACCACGTTACAGCGGTGACGCTTGCAATTATCTTAAAGATTAACCCATTTTCGTACACAATTAGTTTTCCCAATATGCCAATAAACGCAAACCATAGTAATTTATTGTATGCAGGGAGCTGCAAAAAGTTTCCTCCCACGTACAATCTGCAGCAGCGGATCCAGGAATTAAAAAAGAAGAGGGGGACGGGGAGCAAGGTCAACGTGTGCGCGAAGCTCTCGGTTCCGAGTGTAGTCCGTTGGGGCAATTACCCCCCGGAAAGCTACCCACCCCCATTTAATTTCTTATATAGTGCTTTTCCATTGACTAACCAAGTCTATGCCACAATTAATCTAATGCAAGCATGTAAGGGACAGACGTATGCCTCTGGCACCAATTTTGGTGGAAGGAAGCATAACAATTTCAAGAACACTTCAGACATTTACCATGGCAGCTCCAAACAGAAATATGGTAACAAATAAGATAATGTTAGTCAACAGACACAAACAAGAGCTTTTCATATCTAAATAATATTTCATAAAACACAACTGATTATCAGAAATGTTATTCCTCATTTATACAGGTATGGGAAGTTGGACAAATTTCAAATGTCATCAAAAGATTTCTGCATTTGTACTTGTTTCTTGAACTACATGTTCACTATAAATAGAACTATAATTTTCATCTAATTTGACCCATGACGTTTAACATTTGGTGTTATTATCCCCAAAACTAACCAACCTATTACATTGAAGAGCTCTATTGTGATGACACATATTTTTATTACATGAACACCCAAATTCAGTATGTAGAATATCAGGAACCAGACTAGTTAAAATGTAGTAATGCAGTATTAATCTAGTGTAAAATGACACCAAAAAAAAAAAAAAAAAAATCAAAAATTGGCCATGCATGTATAGCAACAGTGACTCTTAATGTCCTACTAAGTTATAACAACATTCGAAATGTTGAATACTATAACCTATGCCACAGTTGCAAATAAACATATCATGCAAAAGCAGTACATAAATATGAATAAATGCATGACCATGTGTGATGAGTTCTTACCTTGTGTAGTAGGTGTCTGTGGAGCTGTACAAAAGTAACAAAACAAAAATGAACTACTACTAATTGGCTGTAAAATCAATCATAACAATGAAACATTTATTGGAAATCTTTAATGTATGCATTATGAGCTACATTTTACAATGTACTTTTATCTTGTAAATTAATATCATCACTCACAGCTTTTAACTACAACTAATCAAGAAACAGGTATGCGCGTGCAATTGAATATGATATGCTTTGATACCTATACAATATGATTCAGAGATCAGCGATCAAGCAGTAAGAATAAGCAAACATCAATTAGCCATCGACAAATTGTAATATCTAATTACATGTAGTTATATTCCATGTACATGTACATGAATAATAATTTATATTTGCTACGGAAGGGAGTCTGTGATATTATCTGATGAAGACAACAACAAAAGTTGCTGAAAATGTAATTTGTCATTACCTTCAGTCGAGGCTGATGTCGAAGCTAGAGGTCGAAAGAAAAAAGTATGATTACCAAAAAAATGGGGATTGAAAAACTGTTAGAATTAGAATGTATATTCAGGCACATACAAATCGTCGTTATTGCCATACAAATAGATCAGTTTCTAATATTCTAATATTCATAGGTTTCCGGACATCACGCCTGACCGACGTATTGTGAAACCGTCGTCTAGACCCACTCGAAGAATAGGCTATGGCGTTGAACAACAACAAAATTCCGTCATAACAAGAAGACTGGAACCGAATAATATGAAGTTAAGCTATAGTTGAACAAAGCACACACACAAAAGAACTCTGATTGCTAAAATAAAAATGTTAATAACTTCGTTTACAATTGGGTATCCAAAACATTTTAATACGACTGATCCGATATCATTTGTTATTATAATACTAGAGTATACGCCCAAATTCAAACACTACATTACCACACCATTCGCTATTCACATATATGACATTTTTCCCCTTCATTGTAGACATCGTTATTGTCCACGATTGAATGGCTTTTGGTAACACTATGTGGTGTTAACAAAGGACAATCTTAAAAACGCGTCGAGACATTATATTCCTTTCCCACGAAAGAATTCTGCAATTTGATATTCTCTTTCAGATCTACTCTACATAGGCATACCAACAGTTCTTTTTATAATTACACTTTTTACTCCTCAACTGTTGTGACAGTGATATGCTAAAAACCTTCTTTATCTCGACCACTCCTTCCGATTTCCCACTTCACCGCAATTTTAGGTGTACACAACACCGTAAAAATAATCTCGTCTGAAAGTTTCATTACATAAAACTTGTTTCATTATCACCTTTTCCTTTCCTTTCCGTTATGCTTTCCTTTATTCCTCTAAACGCCCCATAAGCGGGTTCTTGTGACGAAATTATCGACAGCCTTTTCAGTAAGGTTACCACATGGTATTACCGAGAGCCTCCAATTTTGCTTACTAACAAGCATTACACATGCTTTCTTAGCAGTCAGGTACAAAATTAAACTAATAAAAAAATATACATAAAAAGTCAATGATCACGGTCCGTTTTGCAAACTCAGAAGGAAATATTATTATCGGATCATCCAATTTCATGTATTTTAAAAGTAATGAAATAATATCCTTAGCTTCCCAAGTAATAAAGCACACAAATTGCAGTAAAATCTTCTCGAAAGAAGAGCCGTGGCATGTTGTACAGTCAACTTTCGGCCAATTAATTACAAACCCGTAATAAAAATAAATATCGAATCACCCAATTTGATGTATTAAGGCAATCAATTATTGTCCTTATCTGTCCAAGTATAGCACATACATTGCAGTAAAACCTTTTCGAAAAGGATCATGATATATCATGGTTTTAGGACACCTACCCCCTGGACAACCACCCCCGGTTAACCACCCCTAGGATAACCACCCTCTAGGACAACTACCCCCTAGGACAACTACCCCTAGGGCAACCACCCTCTAGGGCGACTACCCCCTAGGACAACTACCCCGGACAACTACCCCCAGACAACTACCCCTAGGACAACTACCCCATAGGACAACTACCCCCGGACAACTACTCCCAGACAACTACCCCCTATGACAACTACCCCCTACGACAACCATCCTCTAGGACAACTACCCCGGACAACTATCCTAGGGGGTAGTTGTCTGGGGGTAGTTGTCCGGGGGTAGTTGTCCTAGGGGGTAGTTGTCCTAGGGGGTAGTTGTCCTAGGGGGTAGTCGTCCTAGAGGGTGGTTGCCCTAGGGGGTAGTTGTCCTAGGGGGCAGTTGTCCTGGAGGGTGGTTATTCTAGGGGTGGTTATCCGGGGGTGGATGTCCAGGGGATAGGTGTCCGGATATATCATAAAGCATGTGAGGCGCGATGGCTGAGTGGTAGAGCAGTGGTCTCGTAACCGGGAGGTCCAGGGTTCGAAACCAATTCGATGCGCTAGTGGTAAGGCATTTATCCTCATTACCAAGTCCCTCGGAGAGGACTTAAAGCCGTCAGTCCCTTGGTTGCTTACTTACAAGCAAATGCTTTTTTAGCAGTCAGGTTTACAACAACAACAAAAGTCAATAATCAGGGTCACTTTTGCAAACCCAGAAGGAACATATTATTATCGGATCAATTAATTTCATGTATTTTTAAAGTAATTGTATCCTTAGCTTCCCAAGTAAAGCGCATCCATCGCGGTAAAACTTATTTTCTTTCGAAAAAGAGTCGTGGTATATTATTTCCGGCCAATTTACCAACCCCGGAAAAAAAATCGACTCGCCCAATATTCATAAATATAGGGAAGCAGTAACATATTATTACACTTTCCTGCTCAAGTAAAGCACAGCATACTCGAAAAAGAGCCTCGGTTTAACTATACAGTCAACTGTCGGCCACTTTGCAAAGCCAGAAGCAGACATCGAATCGCCCAATCTGTTAAAGCAAGAAAAGAATAAAATCCAAATTATTCTTACCTGCCCGAGCGAGACACACACACTGCAGTAAAACCAGGAAAACCGAGCAAACCATTAAGCGGATCATGATATGCGATTCCCTTTAAATTCTCCAGACTTGGGTAAAATGTTAGGAAGATGTGAATATTATAAAGGGCGAAGAGAAGGAGAAGGGATTAAAAGAAGACAAACGTCACTTTAAATTGTAAATTTTGATGACAATCAATAACTTCCCAGCATATCCACTGGGCAATAATGTCAGATCAGATAAGTCGCAGGATATATTTCGTAAGAATCTTCTGAAATGTTGTTTTGATGAGTAAGAAAGGGAATTTTCATTTTTTGTGTGTGTGCTGCCTTTTTATTGATGCTACTTGGGCTAGTATTTTTCATCAACACCTCAGACAAAAGATGTGCAATGATGACATTTGACCAGTTTTTCTTGGTGCGCAGTTCCGGATTTTATGCAAACATAAACGTATATCACTCCTCTGCCGCTGCTTTTTGACAAAATAAGAAAGCAATTCAGGGTTATGTTTATTAAAGGTTTTTTGAGAAGGTGACATTGTCAAATTGTATAGAATTTCCAGGCATTTTGCTTTCATTTCTGTGCATTGTCTCGATTATAGACATTTAGGTTAATAGGAGGGAAATTGAAAATATATAGTGAAGGCCGAGAGAGAAAGAGAGAAGACAACATAGAGAGGGAAACATGTGAGAGAGAGAGAGAGACAGAGAGAGAGACAGAAACAGAAAGAGACAGAGAGAGAGACAGAGAGGGAGAGAGACAGAGGGAGAGAGGGAGAGACAGAGAACGAGAGACAGAGAGAGGCATGACAGAGAGAGAGGAGAGGTGAGAGAGGGGGAGATATATATATATATATATATAGAGAGAGAGAGAGAGAGGGGGGAGGGGATATACAGAAAGAGAGAGAGAGATAGAGAGAGAGAGAGAGGAAGAGGAGATCCTAGCCTTGGGCTAAACAAGTTATCCAATAAAGGCTTCTGCTACTACTGGACGAGAAGAAAGGCAGTTAGAGAGAGAAAGCAAAGAAAGAGGAGATTGAGATGTTTTCTTCAAAGTCTCTACGATCGTGTTTTATGTTATTTTTTAACATTAGCAACGATGAGGGCTCAATGACGGCTAAGTTTCAAGTGAAATTCTGACCACACCATAATACTAATAATAAAGAGAGGGTCAGACAAAGAGTGAGAAAGAGAAAGAAAGAAAGAGAAAGAGAGAAATAGATAGGAGAAAGAGAGAGAGCAAGAGGGAGAAAGAGGAAAAGAGGGAGAGAGAGAGAGAGAGAGGGGAGAGGGATAGGGGGAGGGCAGCGGTGGATTTTATTCATTTCCTTTAGTTTCATTGTTGTTGGTTGGATTCTGAGAGCATACAGACCATATGATTTTATCAGTGAAACAGAAAGTAACACTGAAAGCCGTCATTAAGCCCACTGCACACTACACGATCCGACTACGATCCGAATTTGGAAGAACTTGCAATAGAATTTGTTACGAACATTCAAACGAGTAAATTCTTAATGACCGATATTTATTATATTTATATTTTATATATTATATTTATTTTGTAACGTTTTCAATTTTCTGCCTTTTTGGGAGATTTATTTGTACCATTTACTTTATTTAATTTTTATTGTTTTATTCTGTTTAGTGAATTTGTTCCTAATTATGTAAATTATTTGTAAATATTGTGATTTCTTTTGAATTTCCAATAAAAACACAAATAATTTTTTTTAAATTTTTAAATAAAAAATCGCATCTCCCTAAAAGAAAAGGAACGCTCCACGATTGTGCGGGTCATCTTTGAGTAAGGGCAAGGTGCCATGCCCCTGGCCCCTTAGTGTATGTGTATAATTTTTATTTTATTAAGTCACTATACAGTTTAATTCAGAGAACCTACACGCAACGAGCCTGGCTTTTAAATAGGTTCACTTTTTCATTTCCGTACTTTCATGTCATTAATTACTATGATTACTGGGATTAATTACTTCCATACAAATTAACGAAATTAGTAATATTTTGTCAAATGCATTATGCTTTGTTAATTTTGCATGGAATATGATATAAAAGCAACTAATCAGTCAGTCAATCTGAGACAGTAGTTGGCGCTGTTTATATGAAATAGGGCTATTTATATATATATATATATGTATATTTCTTTGTAATTGTGATATAAATAAAATGGACTTAAAAGCATGGCAAGAATTAGATAAATGCAGACATTTTTGAGAAAATAAGAATAATCCGATTTTATTTAGTAATAGGCCTAATTGTATATGTCTCAGCAAGAAAACATTTTTTGATGTCGAATTATTTCAGAAAGGTATACTTCAAGCATTAGATATAATTGTCAGAGGTCATTTAAAACCGATCTTACATTTTTTTTTTTTTTTGGGGGGGGGGAAGGGTTTGCAACTGAAAGCTTGCTTAGAATTCAAATGATCTTTTCAGCAATCAGAGAAGAATGGATACAAAGTGATTTTATGGAAGTGGACACTGAAACTTTTGAAATAGAATTGATGATATTTGGACGTTACAGAAAATATGTGATATAAAGTCTAGGCGGTTATATGATTACTTCATTGAAGAATTTCAAAAAGATTACACATTACATGTTACAGACGGTAACTGTCAATATGATCTTGGAATGAGGGAGTTGAAAGAAACATTCACAAGGATGAAATGTACAATGTTATGTAATAAACAAAGAGAGTTTCAATACAAACAATTACAAGGGGCTGTATATACGAAAAGAGAGCTCTTTAAATTTGGTTTTAAGTCGGACCATTTTTGTTCCTTTTGTAGACAAGAAGTAGAGACATACCAACATTTATTTTTAGATTGTCATAAAGTTAAACGATTATGGCAGGAGGTAATTAAAAAGTTAAATTTAATCGAAGTTCACAGTGATGAATGGAAACCCATTTTTATGGGAATATCCGGCAATACTGCTAGAATATTTGTAATAAATTGTATCATATTTCTAGTAAAGTATATCATTTTTATTTCTAGAAAACAAGGAACTCAGCCATCTGTACAGAATGTAGTACATATGCTGAAAGATTACAGAGACGAGGAATACAAAATAGCCTTCAAAAAGGAAAACTGGGGATGCACTTATAGAAATGGGAACAAATCGATGCATTTTTACTTTAATGGATGTGGGTATTTTTTAAAATAAATTTGATACTCTATCTTGTACAGGTGGACAAACCGGAACAGGTTGCATGCAATGTGTGTGTTGGTGTGAAAGGGGGTGTGGTGTGGGTGTGCTTGAGGGGGGGGGGTGTCATGAGTTTGTTCGGTGCGAGTGTGTGATTGGGTGGGACTATGTAACTTAATACCTTCCTCTATTGTTATTTTGATTATAAACTGTTATATGAAAGAAAAAATGTACAATCATGTATAATTTGAGATTTTTCATGTTTATTGTTCATTGATTGATGTAATTCATGAAGTATCTTGTATCAACAATTTTGTTTTATATTACTTATTGTGATAATTTCTTGTAATGTGAATTTACGAGGAAGGAAATAAAATACCATTAAAAAAAAAATCTACCTTCCTCTATTGTTATTTTGATTATAAACTGTTATATGAAAGAAAAAATGTGCAATCATGTATAATTTGATATTTTCCTATGTTCATTGTTCATTGATTGATGTAATTCATGAAGTGTCTTGTATCGAAGATCTTGTTTTATATTACTTATTGTGATAATATCTTGTAATGTGAATTTATGAGGAAGGGAATAAAATATCCTTTAAAAAAAAATAAAAAAAATATTGCATTAAATGCATGAGCACGTGTGAATTTCGATGCATTGTTATCCTTCCTTCGACCTTTTTTTAATCGAAAGTCCGACTGATACCGTTAATTCTTCAAGAAATAGAACACATTTATTTACTCAAATATATTTAACAACAAGAGAAATTTGAATTCATTTTGTTTTATTATCAACGTATTATGTCTTAAGCGTAATAGGCCTAGAATCAAAACTCTTAATATAAACATTAGATGAAGCATTCCAGATTAATAAAACTGTACATCAATATTTGATTTGATATCAATTACTTCAACTGCACAATTCCATACTGGATTTCGAAATCAAATCTTTCATTTTTAGAAATAGACAAAAATAAACATATAATCTTCATATAATCTACCAAAGCGAAGCCTAATTGCCGAAACGGTTATACATGTACACAGGTCAGTTCATTTTATTTTAAAACACATGCAGTAGGCACGGTGAATGGTATTAGGGGAATGTGTTTATAATAATAATAATAACAACAAAAACGGTGCTTATACAGCGCTTTCCACCGAAGTCTCTAAGCGCTATAACAAATAAAATACAATGACAAACAATTACATATTTAAAATTATAAAAAAATACAAATACAAATAAACCTACAAGTTACAATACATATGAGATATACATCAATGTGAACAGAGTAAGTTAATCACAATTATCAATCAGTTTCATCGGTCTACCTAGCCATCAGTAGACAAGCAAGAATTTGATCCAGAATACAACAGGAATCACTGTTACGATTCCATTCTACCATTCATCAGCAACAGCGCCAGCTACGACATAGGTCTGGAGAAGTTTGCACCAAATCAAGTTATTCTTGTGTTAATTTGTTAAAACATTATTTGTTGAGGGGTCCATACTCTACATACCATGCCTTTTAGTGGAACCCTCCATTTTCTATTGACATATAAACATACAGCAACAGTTTATTTTTCTTCTTGATTTAGATTGTATGATGTGATTATCTTATAATTTCTTGCAACTTAATTAAGAATAATATAAATAATGTTCTTTGTTATGCGAAGAAAGATAACATGTACATTTGGATAATTACTTGTGTATTCTTTGTAAAATGTTGTTTGTAATTTATTTATTGTATATAACTTGCATTTTTCTTCTTGAAAATGGAAATACAAATTTGAACTTGAACTTTGGACTTGAAGTGAAAGCTTACTAAAACACGTAACTTTTCCACTGATTGTGAACAAAAAACTTATTTTCAAGTTACATCACCAATCAGATGAACCTCTTCCTTGATTACACATCATACATGAGCACAAAGAGCAAAAATCACAGCAATTTTAAGTCAATTTCTAATGTAGTACATGGTGCTCTCCATAAATAAAAACAATCGTTAATCATTAAAGTAAAGATGAGAAATATATTGTACGTCTATCTGGAATGGAAAGACATTTTGCTGTCGTAAATTGGCAGTAGCTACAATTGTTGTTTGTATAGAAAGATCATTTGGAATGTGTTTAAACATGCACATATATTTGATTTGTTTATTTATGTGAAGATTATTAATAAATAGCCTGTGGAGGGCTCAAAAATTGAAGAAAACAAAATTAAAGTCTCGAAACTGGCGTTTTGTGAAATTTATAATCATTTTGTTAAATGTACAAATTTGAAATTTGTAGTTGAATTCAATAACCTTCATTCAAAGTGGTACAATCAATATATATATATATATATTTTTTTTTTAACTATGAAGGGGTGAAAAATAAAAATAATCTGTGCCAATATAACGAGGAAAAGCAGATTTATTTATACCTTAAGAAACTTCTGACTGCAATCAATTTTCTTGAACTTCACAAAAATACGAGACAAGACATCAGTCATGAATTTTGATCAAGAGGAAGCGAGAAAATTTGTCCACTAGTGTTCTCTGATATCGTATGCTGCAGGTACCTTCTAACGATTTCCCCCCTTAAAAGTTAGAAAAAAGTGAGACTTTTGTCAGTTTGTTAAAATCAGTTTTGAATCATTTGTAGAGGTATTCTAGTCGAGTGGTCTAAACACTTGAATGAAGGTGCAAAGGTCGTGGGTTCGAGCCTCAGAACGGAACTAATGTCCTTTCGCAAGACATTAATCTACATTTGCCGCTCTTAACCCAGGTATTTATTAGGTACCTGGTAGGAAGGAATTATTTGATTGCAGAGTACCGAAATCGGTCACCGAGCTAGAGCCGGTTTAATACCTAAACGCCTTGGGCACTTTGCGTGGTGGATGTGAGCACTATAGATGTATCAATATGGTAAATATTCTGCGTCAGCTATAGTGCCCGATTTTTCAGTAATATTCACACTCTTGGGGTTCTTTCAAATTCATGCCACCGACATTATTTAGGGCGATGAAAGTCGGCGGGAGGGCTTCTCCATTCCTTGTTTTATTTTGCCTCGGCCTTCCTCCTTCGCCTCCAACCGCTGCATCAACGTTTTCTCCCGATGTCGGCTCCGATGTCGGCTCCGATGTCAGCTCGGACGTTGCGTTCGGTGGTGAGGGTGAGGATGAAGACGATGCAATTCCGCTAATGGGAAGTTGACTCGAGCCGACCTCTTGTAGGTGTTTGCCACTTCGGCAGGTCTTGCACAATTGTTTGCGGAAGAATGGCATGCGGACAAAGTACAGAAGGAATATGAAGAAGCCCTGAAACGCGTTCAAAACGATGAAGAGCGCCTCTGCGATCTAAACAAGGAAACAAATCAACATGATCTAACCATAGAAATTTTGTATGAAGATTTAGTAGAATACCACATTTTTTTCCACAGAATGCCATGACATTATTGAAAGTGACGTTTGCCATAGGATACAATTACCCTAGAAGAGTTTTGAAAAGGTTGAATCTAATGCAGAGATGGCACGTAATTATCTACTGGTTCGATTAAGCTCGACGCAAAGACTCAAGTCTTACGAAACAAGGCGAAAAATTAGCCTAGACTTGACCCCAGTAGAACTTCCTTTTATATCAAGCTTCCAGATAAATTTGAGGACTGGTCATATCATTACACCGTGAAAGAAACTGTCTAGAGGCGATTGGGTAATGTTGATTATGTATTACATGAGCATTGGTGAATACTGTAAGGTTTTGGACTACTCACACAATGTAGGATGAATGCTGGGTCCAAACTCTATTTCTAGTGATATTTCGCATTAAGTGCATTTGAGGAGCAATACTTGGGGAATTTCTACTAAAATATTCTTAAAAACTGACGTACTAATAATGAGAAATCTTTAAAAAATTATCATTCTTCTTTACAGAAACCAGATCGCCTCTGTAAAAAAAGGAATACCTTGCTTATTTCGTCGATGAAGAGCAGAAAACCAGCTGTCCAAGTCAAGCCCAGAACGACAAGGTTAGAGATGGCGATCTGGACTCGGTGGATGGTGTCCCGACGTTCATCTTTCTTGTCTTTCCTCACTAGACCTTCAGGATTTGCTGATTGGACCAACCGGACGATGACCATGGAAAAGATGACGATGTTGATGAGGAGGAGGATGCCGATTGGGATGAGGAGTCCGCCAATCTGAGACCAGAACTGGAGGAAGCACCTAGAATATTGTAAAAGTCGAAAGAGAATGATCCAAAACCGTTGGCGGTACTAATTTCGTTGAGCCCAACTTAAGGACTAAAGTCATTTTAAGGAAAGGTAACACTCGGCATTACTTCCTTTCTACAATTTATTTTAGACCGACCTAGCGTAATTTGGTCTAAATTTTAGTAAATACGGAGCAGGTAATTCCAATGCAAACGCCTTGCAGTTTCCACAAAAATCACTCTTGTTCCTTGCAACATATATGCACATCATACATGTACTTTGATTTTTTTTAAACTATCCACTAATACACAATCCTATTGCACCTTTTCTAGTATAAGATGAGGTGTCACCGACATAATGTTTAAACTGATATTTCTCGCAAGTTTTCCTTTATAATGAAAATTGAAGTTTTTAATCGGGCTTTTAGAGCCCATGCAGCACTGCTTTGTAACATCGCGAAAGTGAACTAATAGTATCATTCTCGAGGACAAGTTACTCTCGAAAGCTAACTTCGAATCATCGGGTCATCGCGTCCAGTTGGGTGGTCGCGTTACACGGCCTTTTGTGAAACGAATGCGGAAGATGACGCGACCTTTCGTTGACTTGCATGCCTTGGGGTTTTTACAAACTATCGGGTAAATTGAACCAGACCATTTGTAGATGAGAGGGGTTTATTTCACAAATATTTTCCCCGGCATTTCGTGAATAAAGGGGTATGTTTTCACAAAAGGTCGGGTGACGCGACCACCCGACCCGACGCGATGACCCGATGATTTGAAGTAAGCCTTCTCGAAATAATATCCCAGGCACACAAACGACATCGTCACGAGACTGACCCCTGATCGAACAAAAGTTGGTTTGACACTGTCCCTGGTTTGACGTTGTGACTGAGGTATACAAACATCATACAAGCAAGGAAAATATGATATATATATTTTTTGCACGATATATCCTAAGGGTTCTTACCGGTCGTGATGTGCGTACTTTTGTCTTGCAACCGTCCCAGTCACAGTAACGATCAATGCAGGGATACCTGTATGAATATGATGAAAAATATTTAAAATGATTAGTGGGCGTAAAGATAAATCGTGGTAACAACCGCTTGCCAAATGTTGGTATCTTGAAGTGTCGTCAGTAATTTTGTCAGGATTTCTGATGCACCGTTGGCAAACGCTTATTGTCATGATGTCTCGGGCTGCCCCACCCATGAATATAAAGTTTTGAATATCAATGGTAAGAGAGTAACAACAAATGATAACATAAGAACACTAACGGGACTAAGGAGCAACTGCCGAATACTGCGCCCCAAAATAACCTCATCCCTCACCCTGAACCTAGGGCATAACCCTGACCCTAACTCTAACTTGACTCCTAACCACAATCCTAACCCTGGCTCTGATCTTGACCCTTGTCCTTTCCCTAACCATAAAACACCGTGGAGGAATCGTGGTATAGTGGTTCATTCACTTGCTCTTAATCCTAGGGTTGAGTCTTCGAATCTCAGTGTTAGTGATAATGGCAGTACCCCCAGGAAGAATAGCATGGGTGCTAAAGAGACTTCCTGGGTGGACACAATTATTATTTTGTATTACTATTTTACAGGTGCATGGTACCGTATTCTCCAGTTAAGCCAGCTAAAACTAATTTTCGCAGAATATTCGATTCCTTACTGTATGATAATTACCCCAAGCAGCCAGTGTCGCCTTCTGTATGAATCTCGGAATATACGAATCAAAGATCTTGATGATATGCAGGTAGGCGTTGAAGCCTTCGACACCCATCCAGGCCATCGAAGACAGCAGGGAGAAATGGATGACGGCCGTCAACATGGCACATGGGATCGGAGCGACCTCACGATAGTTTCTCGTCGAGTCGAGGACGAGCATGATGACGAAGGAGACGTAGAGCGAGAGTAGCGAGAGGCAGAGGAGGATGAGAATCTTGAACCTTTGTTGCTTCCTCAACACTCTGTGATTTGGTGGTTTGATAAATAAATAGATAAAAGAGTGTTTCAATCAGTGAAAATTATTACAGCTTAGGTCAGTGGCGGATTTGTATGAAGCATGTGGAAAGGGAAATATTTTTGAATAAAAAGGGTCTTTAAATGTTTTTGAGATGACAAGTGGACAATGGAACGTAGGATAACGAGGACGGTCTCTCATGAAAGAGATGGATAGATAGATTTAGATAAATTTGTCGAGAAATTAATGTTCTATGATCATGATCTAAGGAATGTGTGAAGGAAAATGTGGGTGTCTGCGCATGTTATATATATATATATATATATATATATAAATATATACATGTATAAACATATATATATAAAGAATAATTAAAACAATTGAATTAAAAATCCTTGAAAGTTCTGTTATATAGAGAACTCTCAAGGATTTTTAATTCAGTTGTTTTATTTATTCTTTGTATATTGCCGTGACGGAGGATTATCAACATTAAATTATTGGTTCTATAATTGTTAGTGGACGTGTTGGATTGTCATCAAAAGTGATAACAAATCAAAACGATTTCCACTTCACGGCTCTTTCCAATAACAATATTTATTTCAAGTATGTACCGGTTTGAGAGAAGGGTGTGGGTGTGTGGTCTCGGGTGCGTTCGGGTGTTTATGTGTGCGTGTGTGTGTGTGTGTGTGTACCATGTGGTGTAGGTTCTCATTACCTGTTTGATAGATAGGCTCCCACTGTAATGGTTAAGCTGACAATGGAGATGCCACATCCGATGTAACTTAAGATTCTATACACGTGTTCAAAGACATGCTCCTCATGGTATATGTCCTATAAAACAAAATGAGCCGAAAGTCAAAATTATTTATTTCGCTTACATCCATTCAGACGACCTTAAGTTTTTGCCATGAGTATCTGCAAATGTAGTGAAAATAAACAATTAATGTCAACAAATAAGTGAATATGAGCATGTGATAAATTGTTATCATAATGTAATTGTAGGATATAATTATAGGATAATGGTGTTAATTCTAAAATCATTAATGATTGTTCTACCTTTTTTTCATATAAAAAAAATGTACGTTTTTAGACAAATAATGTTTTTATATCACCGTAGACAACTAGACACATTTTGACAATATATGCATCTATTATGAAAAAAACATGGTTATTTTGTTGGGCTTCAAGTTATTTGATGTGGAAAATCCTTTCCAATATTGTTTTGATATAAAGTATTATAATAAAGCAGTATTGGTAACTTCTAGACTATATTTTCAAATTGAATTTTATATTTTGTCCTTATTTTCGTAACAAATTATCTGTTGTCACGCATTGAAAAAGCCTAAACATGGTTACATTTCTTTGCTTGTTTAGCTTTAAAAATTGAACGTTTGCTTGTTTACAAAGCATTAAAAGGTCAAGCCCCAACCAATTTGTCTGAATTATTATCTTTGAAATCACATCCATATGCACGTAACTTGCGAAGTACACAGGACAAGCTGCTTCTTAAGCTTCCTCACACAAAAACAAAAGTAACTCTTGGAGATTGTGCTTTCAGTTGCGCCCTCCAAAACTTTGGAATAACCTACCACTAGACATAAGAAAAGCCTCATCTCTTGCTGTCTTTCCAAAGTTTTGTTGAAGACGCACTTCTTTTCAGGAGCTTTTGAATAGTTTTGTTTTTATTTTTTATTTTGTTATGGTGTGTCTGTAAAGTAGCACTGTTAGGAGTTTTTTCTTTTCATCACAGCGCAGTAGCATACATTAATATAGTAGCTGCGCTTAATTTATTGATCTAATTATTAATATTATTATTATTATCAAAGCAATCTTACCATTAAAACCGCAAAGCTAGTGAGATGGTTACATCCACACACGACTCTACCATAACCAGTTGCATTGGACGAATCGGCTGCGTCAAGCAGCATGCAGCCATCTTGAGACCAGTCTGTTAAGTCTTTATCCCAGAAAGAACATGCTGCATTGCGTCCAGGCTAAATTCAAGGATTAACAAAAAATGATATGAAAGAACAGAAAAACTGTTTTCAATAGATTAGGCTGTGATTTGGATTCTCATCGTTTCTCGAGAGAAACAGCAAACGATATTCTAACAGCATGTCGAGAAATTAAGTGGTGCAATATCTCAACTAACTTCATCAAAAACAGCAACAACAAAAAATGCCCAAAGAGACATTAAGGTCACCTCTCGATAGAAAATAAATTATCTGTATAAAGTGCGTTTGAAAACAGGGATCTCTCCCTTTTGAAAGCGATGCCATCTCCCTGCCTTTTTGAGCCTGTCCTAGTTGTTTCAATTACGGTTATATTTTGCTTCAAATTACAATTTCAAAAGAGACCAACTTTTGAAAGACGAAAGTATACCACGGTTGGAGAGGACAAAGTCAGGGTTTAGAATAAGAAAGGCTTTATGTTTTCAGCATACACAAGAAAAATGTTTCGCAAGATGGATTCTCTCTCTCGTAACAAAATCAGTGTCCTTAAATTTAGGAAAATAAAAACTCTGTTATTACCTCGAGTGGTGTGAAGGTGAAGTTTATCAACTCGTTCAACATCTCCACCTTTCTACTTCCAATTTTGAGAGACAGTACATGCGTATTGGCCGATCGGTTGAAACCTTCTTGGCTCTCGCTGATATTACGCAATGACCTGGATATATGAAGGGATGGCGAAGAGTAGACGTTGAACACCAGCTTCTGGTAGTGGCTCTCGTTGTTGGGCGTATCGAAATCGGAGGTTGAAGTTTGAGACGATGATGAAGGAGTGGAGTAAATCTCTTTCGGGATGTTTATTTGAGCTTCAGTATTATTTCTTTGGTCCCGTCTATTGAAATCCGTTGCGTTGTGCAGGCTGATGTTAGATGTGGTCAGTTCTTGAGTACTTGAAGCGGGGAGATCTAGTGTTATGACCAGACCTTGGCTGAAGTCATCAGCTGCTACACTCCAGATCTGTTTTGGATGAGCAAAATGAGGTCAGGATAAATGAAAGGTAGAGAGAGACATATGGAGAGAGAGGGGGAGGGGGAGGGGAGAAGGCAAAGAACGAAGACCCCCTCTTTAAAAAAAAGACATAAAAGGAGTACCGAGAACGTGCAAACATTGACGCTAAAATGTTAAACAGCATTGTAACGTACCTCTTTATAAACAGAACATTATTTTAACCCTTCGACATTCACTGTTAAAATCTGAAATCGCGAGAATGAAATGGAAAAAGGCATTACGCATTACCTATTTTCTTTATTCAGAATGTGTTCCTTTTGGGGTTGGGGTAGCCTCTTGTCGATGGCCCTGGCGGTGTTGGAGTCCGTAAATTCTGGCGAGCGAAGCGAGCCAGATACGAGGCGCTTGCAAGCGCCTCGTATCGTTACGGACTTCAACAGCGCCAGGGCCATCGACAAGAGGCTAGGGTTGGGGTGGAGAGAGATTCGCGTCAAAATAATTCGCTTCCGGCCAGACGGTAATCTTCTTAAAGGCATCGTTTAACAATGTTAAATCTGAGATGCACGGCCCTACGTGTTATCAGTGTCTGTGATATGGTGAAATATTGAAGCCCTAAAAAAATTGCGCTTCAAAATGATCAAGAAGTGCCTCCAAAAGTAAAAATCTTTGAGTGACCGGTTTTACCATACTCGTTTTCCCCAATAGACTGTAGTGTTATGAAAACCGTTAGGAAAACGCAAAATTTGATTTCGATTTCCAATCATAAATATCTTGATAATCATATAGGCGATCGGCTTGTAAAAGTCATGGGGTTCCTGACTGACCTAAAGGTTTATAATTATCATTGCATCGCGAGCTAAATCCAGGATTTTGTTTCAGAATCTGAGACAAAGTTACCCAATCCCTTTAAGGTTTGTGTAATCATATGTAATGGGGAACAAATTGCAATTTATTCAACTCCTTTCAAGACTAGTTGATGCTCGTATCATATTTGGTTACCTGTACTGCTACGTTAGGTCTTGCGATGCTTATAGATTCTCCATCATCTACTTCAACGTTGCTCAGCTGTCGCTCGAAGGACTGCACGAACTGACTCACTGCGTCCTCTTCTTCCTCAGCCTCCAGGAGCTCCTCCATGTCAACATCAGCAATGTTGCTTGCAATCGTTGCCACAGAATCCAAGATCTTAATATGGTATGCAAGCGAAACATCGATATGTTTCTAAATATTTTATAATATTGCTGTGTGATGTTACCATTGTTATTTTGTTATATTGCTTTTGTATTTTGATGTTTGTGTTATAATGTATTAAGTATCTGATTACTTTGTAAAAACATACAATATCAACCTTGAGCTGCATGTCACAATGTTGTTTTCTAATAAACCAATTCAATTCAAAAATCAATTCCATTCAGTGTGGCCATCATTTCAACAAGCCGAAAGGGGTGATATTTTCATATCAAGTATACTCATCACAAGGCATGTTCAAAGCACCTTCATAGAACTACCACATGTATTACTTTTGCTTTAATAGCACAGCAGCCCTGTGTTCTGAATTCATGCAGTAATTTTTTTCCAAACTGTATGAAAAGTTGGATAAAACATTGCCCGACATGAGATAAAAGGGTCCGACCAATTTTGAGGCAATTTCGTGCCCAACTCTGATATTTTTTGGCCAATCAAAATCACTCTTTACCACAAATTAAGCAAAGATCGCCCAAGTAACGACTATAATTGCCTGAAAGTTGGTCAGACACATAATGTTCATTGCAATGTTTACAAATTTCAATAAGTGACTGACAAGGCGATCCGAATTGCGGTAATTAGTTTTTTTTTATTAAGTTTTTGAATTGTGTTCAATGCATTATGGGGATATGAACTAACCTGTTTATCGGTATAGTTAAGATCGGCAATCCTGGATGAAATATTGGACACGAGTATAACATCGGCTGCCGATATGTCGTTCTCAGCCACGAGCCTTGCGATGTTTTCTGAAACTTTGAGAGCCACGTCAACCGTCAAATTTATCTGGAAGGATGAAATTGGGATAATGATTAAGTAGAAAACTTGTATTTCTTGTTATTCGAAGATTTGTATTTCAGAAGGTTGATAATTCCGAAATTCCATTACTCAGAAATTAAAATAAGGTTAAATAAACCAAAGAATTGATGTTGACTTAAACTGTCTTTGTACAGAGAACACTTTCGTATGATCTCCCGATGATACCATAACCACTGATTTGTCTAATAACTTCATACATGTATATAGATATATACATATATATATATATATATATATATATATATATATATATATTAATACATGTATATATTGTAAATAATCGAATATCCCTTCCTAATCCTAGATGAACTAAGGGGAGATATTTGTTTTCCAGTATTTTGAGCAATTAGTTGGTTGGAAATTCAATGTGATTAAATCGAAAGGGCCTATGTAATGTTTGTATCTCTATGCAATGAATACAAATAACAAAATCAAGCCTGAGAGTTTAACTCACCAAAGATTAAATATAATTAGTGTTTTTATCGATTTTGAAATGGATTAAAAATAAAATCTTTAAAAAAAAGAACGGTTAAATTTTACCTCTGAAATGCTTTCGAGAATTTGAGTGATGTTTCTCAGCTCCGCAGTCGTGACAAGGTACTGAAGGGAGCGAAATATGATAACAATGTAGAGTATCTATTAAGTCTGCTGATTCCAATTGATTGTAAGACTTGGAAATAAAATTCTGACGATATGCTTTCTTGCAAAAATATATATACTAGAAGCAGCATGAAGTGGCCGTTAGAAAGAAAAAGGGATCAATGGATTAAGGGTAATTAGTTAATTAATGCTGGTAGACAGATCAAGGGATTAAAGGATTAAGGGGTAGTTAGTTAAATAATTAAACGTGTATCACTTCCATTAAAACAATTGGGAAGGGTTATATGAGATAACGAGGGTATCCCTCCTGAGAAAGGGAGGATGTTGTTTGGAGTGGAGGAAGTGACATCATACTCGTCCATGCTTGTGACTGGACAAGAGAAATAGCACGCGTGAGTGAGGAGGAGTCAAGGGGGGCGAAGGGTACAAACTGGGATGCGTTTTCTCCCTTTCCACCATAGCCACTTGTGCATTCCAGCTGTGCAATACACACTTACAACTTCAACAACGTGAGGGCCACTTCACCTTCATCCGTCTTTGCATTGGAAACCACTGCTATGCCATCATCTACACCTAAATCATCTTACCAGCTGTTGACTCCATCGCAATACAGAATCAACACAATACATCATTAAATAAAACAATAATTAAATTGCAGCTCATTCACAACAAACCACCGTCGATATATATGAAATATTACCCAGACAATTAGCATCAACTTCTGGAAGAAATTGATTTCAAAATATCGTAGTACCAAAGAAATATGTAACTCTACATTTCAAACACACATAACTTTTATTAGAGAGAGGGATACATGTAAAAACAGGAGGAGGGGTGCATGACACTCCCACCCTTCGAATAGAAAAAGTTATGTTAATAAAAATGTAGGTGTATGTGTTTAATATAAGCCTATAATAAACATTCATAATATACAGATATGCACATTTCTATTATGAGGGATATTAAACAGATCAGAAATTTCAATGTATCAAAAGGACCGTAACCCAGAGTATGTGAAGTGCTCGACGATGACGTCGTCGTTTCACTATAGAGTCACGGATGTGACTGTAGTGGATGTCATGGACGTAGCGGGACTGATTGGCTGTTGTGACGGAATTGGTTATCATAATCGTGACAGGAATGGAAGACGAGGATGTATTAAACCTCACAGCACTTTGAATAATACGTTCTCAGAAATAACAGTGTCGGGTGAATACATGCACCCCTACAGAGTACAAACATGTATATTATTAATATGGCAGTACAGAAGAGCTATTTAATTAAACATATTAAAGATCCAATAGACACACTTTTTGCCTGTAACTGTAAAACAAGTAGGTTTAATCAATTGGGTTTCTTTAACTTAACGCATTTATAGACAATTATAACATGGAAACCATTATCTTACTTGTGAATATGTTGAAATTTAATTGATCTTCACGCTGCCCAAGACTGGTCAAACCTTGGATATTTACATTATATGCCGTGCCGGGTGTAAGACCGACGGCATTGACAGTCAGCATACCGCCATCACGATTCGCAGTGGCGAGAATTTGTACAGAGAATGGACCACCAACCTCACTGACTGTAACCACGTAGCTTGGGTAGGTAAATTCAGGTTTATCTTCCCACATGACGTCGAAGCTTGTGGTTTGGATGTTTGTAGCGTTGCCGACGAGATCAAGCAGTATGTCTGGAGGAGAAGACATTGCAAGATAATAGAAAAATTGCACGAGTTTATCGAAATTTGTATCATCCATATTTTGTTCCTCTGTGGTATATTCATTGTCATCAAATAAAGAGACGGTTTAGAGATGAAATATAACATGTGAGGTTTATTCCCAATATTGTATGCCACTTTGAAAGAATATCATATCCGGGAGAAATATCCCCTGAGAAAGATCGCTTTTCATATGCCCTAATATTCGTAATATTTTAAGGAATATCTGACAAGTTTGGACAAAACTCTCATGGCACATGACTGTGTGCAGTCCCATATAGGCCTACGCATATTTGTGTGCAGTGCATGTGATTTTGATCAGCAGGACTGAGCACATTTCATTTCAATTTGATCATATTTAAAGTAAACCTCACAGTATACATTAATTTTCATGTACTACATAATCAACCTTTCCCAATTGCTTCCACCAGTAATCATTTTTATCTTTAAAGATACTATGTCCCTTTTGCAGCCAACATCAAATTCTGTAGAACTTTGCAGGAATTATGAATACGTCATGTATGTCCTATCTGTGAAATTTAAACGTTAGCAGTGTCCTAATATTCAAATTATGCAAGGAAACCCGTTTACTTGCTAGACTTCACTGTCAGACACTATTGAGTGACTGACTGGCTTTTTCTTCTTTGGTAATAACATACATAAAATGAGCTGTAAAGGGTACATGAGCATTTGTCTACATCCATAACCCTCTTCTTGTAATGGCCAAAATTAAACTGATTGAATCTTTGCGCAGCACAAAACGTACGACCATTCGGTACAATGGTCTGAAATCAGACTATTAGCTTATTGGCACGTAGCACTAAAGTCGATTCGACAACTAATAGTCGTTATTTTCCCACTTAAAGACATTTTCAAGCCCCTTTTTTTAGGGAAGTTCTAAATTAGTATTATCTTTCAAATGCCGTTGGAATTTAACCTTTTCGTTTTTGGCCTGCAAATGGGACATATTACCTTTAAACGGCAATTCAACCCTTGTAATAAGTAGATTTGTATGAAAGCAGAAAAATAACAGAAACAGAATGGCAAAACTGTGAAATGAATCGGACAAGTAAGGAAGTTATGAATTTAAAAAATATGAGATCACTAAGTCTATTCGAATCTCAAATTGGTAGTTTGGTTAGTGGATTGTGACGTAGGACGTGGATAACTATCCCATTTTCCGTGTACAAAAATATCACTAACTACTGTTTTTCGTAAGTTCCTTCTCCCTTGGGGCACTACTCAAAATATATTGTAGATAGCATATTATTAAAGGTCCTCTAAAAAGAATAAACCCTCCTGAGCCATGAATTTTTGAAAAATTTACATTTTAGTCATTTTATATGTTGGAACATTTTCAAACCCAGGACACTGATATTACGAATGAATTATAATAAATATTTATTAGTCATTTAATATGTTGGAACAGATGAGAAAGTAGTCTGGAACTTCATCACATTTTGTTAGGTTTGACTTTCATTTTACATGTAAATTGCATTTTCATTTCATTGAATAGATGGCATTTCTTGTTTAATAATTCAAATGATTCATTTTGTTCAATATTTCCTCTTCCTGTTCTGCATGAGTTCATATCTGACAATAATAATAATAATAATAATTTAAGATTTGTATAGCGCACATATCTGCCTATAAGGCACTCAAGGCGCACAAAAAAGATTCACTATTAACATTTCAAATACAAACAATAAGCAAATTAAAGTTAACAAACTAATAATAAATCAACAAATCAAAAAACAAATGCAAATTACAGATTCAGTAAGAAATTGAAATGTTCATGAGAGTTAATCATATTTTCCTTCATAAGGTAGGTCTTTAGATTCTTGTTGAATATTTCTATTGTTTTGCTTGATTTAATGTATGAAGGGAGTGCATTCCACAAACGCGGGGCTGCTACAGAGAAAGATCTGTCGCCCCAAGACCGCCTCGTTCGAGCTTCCTGGAACTGGTGGACATTTCCTGAACGCAGACCAAGTCTAGAGGATCTCTTCTCCTCCAGTAGATCTGACAAGTACAATGGTGTCTGGTTGGTTTTGGTTTTAAAAACCAGGAAAGTACCTTGTACTTGAGTCTTTGCCTCACAGGCAGCCAGTGTAGATCCTCGAGAACGGGAGTGATATGATCAAATAACTTTGATCGGGTGACAAGCCGAGCCGCAGAATTTTGGACCTTCTGCAGTCGTTTGATGAGAGTGTCGGGCAGTCCATTCAGGGTACTATTGTACATGTCCAATCGTGACGTGACGAGTGCATGGACTGCCTGCTTCGTGGCATGTGGAGTCAGATAATCCCGGATCCGACGAATGTGCCTAATGTGATACAATGCTGATCGGATGCAGCTAGAGATTTGGGGTTCCATTGACATGTTGCAATCCAGTGTTAGACCTAGTGAGCGTACTTTGGAAGCCGGATTAACACGTGCCTCACCAACTGTGAGATGGGGAACAATGATCTTCTTCATCTGTTGAGAAGAACCGAAGAAGATAAATTCGGTCTTCGTCTGATTAATTCTTAAGTAGTTCTGCGCCATCCATTTGGAGATCTCTGTTATACAGGACTCAAATCCGGCAAGGGTGTTGTCCACATCAGTTTGATTAGGCAGGCACGACAAATACAGCTGAATATCATCAGCGTATATGTGATACATGAAATTATGCATGTTGATAATGTCAAAAATCGGTAAAAAGTACAAACAAAACAGTTGCGGACCGAGCACTGAACCCTGAGGCACAGAACAGTTGAGAGAAACTGGGTCCGAAAAGTCATCCTCACCAATGCGAACAGCCTGAGTGCGACCATCAAGGTATGATTGACACCAACTCAAAGCCGAACCTCCGATACCAACTTCTTGTAGTCTCTGTAGTAAGACACGATGATCAACCGTGTCAAATGCTGAGCTCAAATTCAGTAGAACTAGTCCTGTCAGCATGCCCCTATCCATGGCCCGTAAGACGTCATTACTCACTCGCAAGACGGCTGTCTCCACTGAATGGTTCTTTCTATAGGCTGATTGGAAAGGATCCTGAAGAGACTGGTCAGCTACACATCTAAGAATGCGTGCAGCAGCTGCTCTCTCGGCCACTTTTCCTATGAATTTCAAGTTAGCTACTGGTCTGTAGTTTTCCAGTCTCTCCTTATCCACGTTAGGCTTCTTTAGTAAGGGCCTGATGGTGGCACGCTTCAAGTTCTCCGGAAAAAACAGCTAGAGTAAAAGACCTATTGACCAACTTCGTAATGAATGGCACAAATGCACGAACATGTTCCTTGATCAGCCATGTTGGAATAGGGTCTTGTTGACAAGAGCTTGACGGCGATCGTTTGATGAGTTTCTCAACTTCATCCTCGGATGCTACATCGAAGCTGGCCATATACGTACGGTACTCCAGGTGTAGGCTTTTCACCGATCTCCAGAAACTGCACCAACAAATCGCGAATCGTGTTCATCTTGCTCATGAAATGCTCTGAGAAACTGTTGGCTAATAACCCCTCAGGTGGACTTTGTGGTAATATAGGATCCCCTTTCTTCTGAAGGAGCTCATCAATGATGATGATGGTGATCTGAAGTACAGCTCTCAACAGCAGATGAATAGAACTGTCTTTTTGCATCCCTTATGAGCTTAACAACACTTCGGCATTGCTCTTGGTATCTGTTATGTTGAAGTTTTCCTTCCTCACTGGATTTACACCTTCTCCACTTTCTTTCCAACCTTCGTCTCACTTTCTTTGCAGCCCGAATTTCTTCATTGTACCATGGAGACTTCTCTCTTTGTTTCAAGCATCTTGTCTTCAGGGGTGCTAGGGCATCAAGAATATCACACAGAGAACGTTCATACTCTTCTACAAAGTTAGAAAGATCTATGTTCTCGACATCAATCGACGACAAAGCCTCAGAGACGCGTTGCTGAAAGAGGTCACGGTCCATTTCCTTGAAATTACGCGTGGTAACTGTCCTCTTTTGATACATCGGTTTCTGCAATGACAACTTGCAGGTGACAGCAAAATGGTCAGACAATCCTGGATGGACTGATATGTCAGAGATAACATTGTCACCATCACGAGTTATCATCAGGGGGGTGTTTCATCCAGTGGCGGATCCAGGGGCCCTCCTCTAATAAAACAGGTAAAAACACCCTTTAAAAAAAAGAAGAAGAAGATGGGGCCCTCCTGGCGCCCAAGGGGTGTCGGTGGAAAAAAAACAACCCTCCCTGTAGGGAAAAAAAATTTTAGGGTACCGAAAAAAAAAATTGTGCTCACTACCCCCACTGAGCGAAAAATCGGCCGGCACGATTTTCAAATTTTCGCACGAAGTGGGCCCCTTTTTAGGCCCCCTCCCTTGCCGCCGGCTGGATCCGCCCCTGGTTTCATCAACTAAAATCGAAATCGATTTTAGGCCCTTAAAATCGATCGGATCGATTTTAGGGCTTAGTGAAACACCCCCAGGTCCAGTGTATGGCCAAGACGATGTGTCGGGGTGGATACATACTGAGTCGTACCATAATTATGAAGATAGGAACTCCTTAAACAGCACTGTATTCACAGCAGTTAAGTCATCCATCCAGATATGTTAAAATCACCCATGATCAAAAGTTTGGAAGGGTGGAGAAGGTAATAGTCCATCAATTTACTGAAGTCATCAAGAAACGTTTTGAAAGGCACATGTTGACCATTTTCACTGCTTCTTTCGGAGCGATATATGATGACCAATCGCAATGTACTGTGATCATCTGTTACTTGTGCATGTAAAGCCTCGAAAGAACAAAACTTCTGAGGTTCTTCTGTCTTCAATCCGACACCTCCCCCAGGTCTGTTATCTCGAGGAACATGGACAAATGAGTAGCCACTAGGGGTGGCTTCCTTGGCAACGAGATCATCATCTGGTTTCAGCCAAGTCTCTGTCAGAGCTACAATATCAAAACCTTGCTCAGTTACAAAGTCTACAAACTGAATAGTTTTATTCCGAATAGACTGTAAATTTACAGTGCAAAGTTTAGCATGCTCAGTGACAGGTTGAATGTGAATCAAGCTGTTGCTATCACAAGTCCGGACATTTTTCCTAACTTGTCTCACAGTATCTTGTAAATCTTTTAAACCCCAAAGTCAAATGCAAAGCCAGTTTCATATCTGTAATATATACTCAAAAGGAAGGCACACAACCAATTTCAGATTTGAATTGAAGAAACAGGGGGAGGGCAGACGCAAACATGTTGTGTACGTCCAAACCGCCTGTATGTCAGAAGCTACATATAATTGTTCAAAATATTTTTCTTTGTCAAAATATTTAAATCCTGTTGGAAAAGGAAAAAAATACTAAACCTTTCCAAGCCTTCATGCTTTGATTTTAATGACCTATATGAAATATTGTTTAAAATTGTTATTATATATTGCCATGATGAATTGTTACTTTTTTATCAAAATATGTGACAGGTCCTTTCACTAATCAAATAATGAGTGAATAGTCACGATTTACATTGATATATTTATTTGTAAATAATAAGATTAAGAAAAATATTTCTTATATAAAGAAAGATATCCATATATAAATACATAAGGTATCAACTTATCTTACACAGGAGCTGGTTTGCCGTCATTTTCTACTTATTTTCAAACCCAGAACACTGACATTACGAATCAATTATGATAAATATTATTTAATTAATTGACGATGTAATGCAAAGACATCCACAATATTCTTTTGTTATTTTTCACCTTCTTTTCTTTCTTTTTACATGAATATTGCATTTTCATTTCATTGAATAGATGGCATTTCTTGTTTAATAATTCAAATGGTTCCTTTTTGTCAATATTTCCTCTTCCTGTTCTGCATGAGTTCAAATCTGACAAACATTAAATACCTGTAGTGGCTGCTACATTTCCCAATACTCTTTGCCCCCCTTGATCAGTTGATTCCACACGGAAGGTATACATAGTTCCAGGAGTAAGACCTGTTATGGTTGTTGTGTTGTCGGTATTTTGATTCGCCGACTGCTCTACTCCATTTGGCCCAGTGTAGAATACCCTGTAGAAAAAGCTTCCAGGAATAGGCGTCCATGATAACGTGGCCGATGTTGTTGATACACTATCAACATTGACAACTGTCTGTAGATCTGCGGAAGAAATAATTCATTGGATAAAAGTTAATCGGAAAATGCTACTTTTAATAAACAAGACAAATCATTTTTAGTATCATCCTAGATATTTCGTAAAATTAATTTTATGATTAAGTTGAACAAAATAGTATACCGGCAGTTCTATAAATAGGTAATCCTTTAGGTCAAAATTGACTGAATGCAACACATGTGGTCTCATATCACAGCTAAACATTGCAGTATATGAAACTGAACAGTAAATGTGTTTTTGGTTTGTGACGAGCTATTAGAGTAGCCATAGAAACCAGTGGCTAATTTAGAATTTTCAAAAATCTAAGCTTGAATTTAAATTAAATTAAATAACTTAATTTTTATATTGTTTAAGTTGTCATTAAGTAAGATATAAAAAAATGACAATAATCAATTAATCAAACAATGAATGCTGTTCTCACCACAATTACAAAAATAGGCAGTTGTACATGTACGTTCGATCCCTTTTACAAACATTTTTGTTTTGAATAAGAAAAATCAAATAAATAAGTCTCCCCAAAGTCAGAGTCCCATCTAGTTTGATATCTGTGATATATACTCTAAAGGAAGGCAAACAACTACTCTGAGATTTTAAAGAGACATGGGGTCAGACGTACAAATGGCTGGCTGGTTGTTTTGGTATTCTTTTCCCCATTTTCATAGAGAAGAGAGAATAGGAATAGAAAACACATGGCAAAGGGTATTTATACTGAAAGCGGGAACAAAAAACGAAAAGACGAAAAGATAATTCCTAAAGGACTTCTTTCATTTTAAGGTAGATGTCTTTAGATTCATATTTTAAATCAAACAAAAAAGAGCTGCGGAGGTAAAAATGTCAGAGGAAAAAATGTCAGAGGTAAAAATGTCAGAGGAAAAAATGTCAGAGGTAAAAATGTCAGAGGTAAAAATGCCAGAGATAAAAATGTCAGAGGTAAAAATGTCAGAGGAAAAAATGTCAGAGGAAAAAATGTCAGAGGTAAAAATGTCAGAGGTAAAAATGTCAGAGGTAAAAATGTCAGAGGAAAAAATGTCAGAGGAAAAAATGTCAGAGGTAAAAATGTCAGAGGTAAAAATGTCAGAGGTAAAAATGTCAGAGGAAAATATGTCAGAGGTAAGAATGCCAGAGGTAAAAATGTCAGAGGTAAAAATGTCAGAGGTAAAAATATATTTAAAAAAAGCATGTTACAGGTAGAATATTGGTAATGGTTGTATATTAGGCTTAACGAAAAGATATAACGAAGGATTCTCTGCAGTTATTAATTTCAGCGCTGCTTTATTTTCTTCTTTCTTTAACTTTTATTTACCTTTCTGCCCGAAATTGTGACTTTTTGCCCTATTATTGCCGAGGGGTGAATTAATCCTTCTTTTGGGGCACAGTGACCCGGCTGCCTACCCCTCATATGCCTTTGTCTAAGCAAGTGATACTGGTACACTACTGAGCAAACTTCTGGAGAAAAAATGTCTAAAATCGAATAGTTTGGCCATGAATTATAGGCCGAGTTGTGGCTCGATGGTGTAATCATTAAATAAAATGAAAAGTCATCATAGCCCCCAAAAAAGAGGATAAGATATCACGCTGTGAGTCCTCCGCCCCCCACATCACCGTCCCTTCTGAAGATTGATGGACATTTTAACAGCGTGGCAATGACTACTATAAACGTAATTTCCTACAAATGCATATTTTCAACAATTTCACTTTCTTATGGGCTTGATACTTTGATACAAAGCAGAAAGTCGCCCATGCTAATGCTAACCGCACCATCACATTCCAGAGAAGCGCGCGCTTTGCAGAGGTTCTGTTTAAGCTACAGCGTTCCATAATTATTTGCTGTGAGAGATCAAACTCTGAAATTGACAAATATTTATTCATGAGTAACAACATCAGAAACATAGTTTTACTGTACACATTTATAGCATCATGATAATGCTTGTATACATGATAATATTGTTTTAAGGATATTTGGTGCAGGATTTATAAAAGGTGTGCTGGCATACACTGTATACGACAATTTCCAGCAGGTACATATTCGTACAAGTCTACACATTAACCAAAATGCATCATGAATTTGGCAGAAAAAAAAAACAGTTGAAATTGAGGGACTTAAACTGTATTTCTCCCACGTTTCTTAATCACAAACATGATTTTTTTTTAATATAAAGTTACACAGTTTTATGGTCGAAAGCACGTGACAAAGTACCTGGGTAGATATGTTTCAACGTTTACCATGCACTTGTAGGCCTACTATCTGACATTCTTCAAGCGAAGCTTTGATATTGTTTGTTAAAATTTTGTAATAAAGTATTGATGAGGGGGACAAAGCATCCGTGTCTTTTTATTAATGTTTTCTTGTCATAACAGTCTTTGCTGGGATGGACATGAAGATGGGTCTAATTACTGAATTTGTAGAATTTCTGTGCGATCTTTATAACTGATTCCCTGTTTTATCTCATTCAATTTTAATATTCTATGTACTTAGGCCAACTTCCTCAAAACCAAATAAACATTAAAACATCAAACAATTTAAAATATCGAAAAATGATAGAAATTAATATATGCAAACCTGATCATAAAATATAAGTTTCAAATTTATTTTCCACATTGTATTATCCTCAGGACATGTACGAAGTACAATACACAGTCATTTATAAAAAAATATAATAGACTAGCCCAGTAGCTTACGTCTCGACATTTTGTATGATAAAGTGCTGAGATATTATGACGGCACCAATTTTTACCCTTACTTTTTTTTGTATCTCTGACATTTTTACCTCCGACATTTTTACCTCTTACATGTTTTCCTCTGACATTTTTACCTCTGACATTTTTTCCTCTGACATTTTTTCCTCTGACATTTTTACCTCTGACATTTTTACCTCTGACATGTTTACCTCTGACATTTTTACCTCTGACATTTTTACCTCTGACATTTTTACCTCTGACATTTTTACCTCTGACATTTTTTCCTCTGACAATTTTACCTCTGACATTTTTTCCTCTGACATTTTTACCTGGCACCAGAGCTGCAAGTACCCTAATGTTGTTCTTGCCATCTACAAAGGTGAAGAAGACGTCACTGTAACCGATTTTAGAGATATTTTGCAGTTACAAAGAATTGTTTATATTTCTAAGGTAAATATATGCAGGTTCATATCATAAACTCAAATAATCATTATTTCAGTAATACTGACCTTGTACAACAATGACATTAAAACTGCAAGAACCGCGATTTCCACTGCCATCTGCAAAGGTGTATTCAACTTGGGTGGTACCAAGGGTAAAGTAAACACCTGGTGAATGACTTTGAGAAACCACTGTTGGGGCTACACCACTGTTGTCTGTTGCAGTAGGTTCAGAAAAGAAGACTTGTCTACTCGTTTCACTTAATCCAACCTCCACCTGTGTATCTACAGGGCATGAGGCAACAGGTGGTGTATTATCAACTGAAAGATACAATTTTGGAGGAATAAAGATATGGGGAGTTGGACTAATTTCAAATCTCATCAAAATATTTTCAAATTTTTAACTGTTTACATGTGTCCATATGATATGTTCTTTAACTACATTTTCTCTGTAACGAGAACCAAAGTTTTCATGAAGTTTATCATTTGGCCGAATTATCCCCAAAAGCTAAAGTGCAGCTGATTTTACCTCAAATACGTTTTGGCCTCAAATGATTTTAGAGTTATATTGCGATGAAACATGACACTAAAATTCGGTGGGTATACACATACATTAAAAGTTATATTGGGAACCAGGATTGTAACATTGCAATAATATTGTATTCAATAATCTAGTTTGAAATGACAGAAAATGTGTCATGCAAACAACCTAAATGAAAAACATATCTGAGTTATGCAACTGATTGAGTTTTACAAAACTGAATCAAAAGACACAAATGAGAGTTTTTCATATATAAATACAATTTCATAAAACACTGCTGATTATTAGAAATGTTATTCCACATTTATACAGGTATGAGAAGTTGGACAAATTTCAAATGTCATCAAAAGGTTTCTGCATTTAGACCTGTTTACATGTATGCGTTTTATGTCAAATTTTTCTTCAACTACATGTTCCCTATAAATCATTATGAACGGGCCGGACAAAATGACTTAAAATAATCAAGCCAATGTCTTAAATTCCAGTGAAATGTCTTAAAACAGTCTTATTTTGATCTCGGACAAATTGTCTTATTTTGGTCTTATGGCATTTTAAAAATAAGATCATTAAAAGACTAGTTTCACTGGCAGGCTGTTGTATACAGGATGGGCCTATGACGAAGATCGTGAGTGTTATTTTAGTCTGACAGTTTTATTATGGTCATAATATTCAGAGCAAGACGACTAGGAACGATCTAAATTTTAACTCATTTTGACTCTCGGTGGAAGGCTTTGGTTCCGAAGACCCGAACACTAACTGGATGCACCCGTTGCACCATCTTTTGATTCCCCCCCCCCCTCTCTCTCTCTTTCTAACAAATAGTCAAACAAAAAACTCGAAATCATTAACATTAGATGTACTATGTACTATTAAAAGATATCAATTATACTTGCTTCCATAATTAAGGTTGGTTAGAAATCTTTTAGTGCGTGCCTATACGTGATGTGCAAACAATTATGCCTCAAAACTGCGAATTCCTCCTAACCTGCCTAATGGATTGACAGACAAGGTCATACGCTGGTCTCAATCAGTTTTATTTTTGGAGACTCGTAGGCTATGTATGTTTAAATTCATAGTATAGCAGTTCTTCTTATACACGAACTAGAATGAAATTAAAGTTATGTCTCTGATACTTGGGAAACACTTAACGCAATTAAAAATAATCCTCACTGGTGGTACTTTCAGTTAAAGGGGAAGTCCACCCTGATATAAAGTTGGTTCAATAGAAACAGCAGAATTGTTGTATTAGAATGCTTCCACAAATCATTCACAAATCAAGTAAAAATACAGATCAATGTTTATACGCTTAAATATGGGAACCCCCTAATCAGTTCACTGATACACCCGTCTGTAAAGCTGTCAATTCATTAAAATAATGTTATACTTGATAAGTGTTAATGGTATCATTTTTCTCATAATTCACTTAAATACCGTTCTTGAAAGAAATAGGTATCATATTATATTTATATTGGGGGTATATGTCACCTGTGATTTTAGAAATTTTTTTTTATGGGAAAGATGTATTACAGACATGGTTATTATTGTTATTATTATTTATTCGGCATTTCAGAAGAAGAAAGTACATACAGTGACTCTTAATGTCTTCCTAAGTTATAACAATATTCAACATTTTGAAAACTATAACCTATGCCACAGTT
Source organism: Mesocentrotus franciscanus (assembly GCA_037976565.1). Classification (NCBI taxonomy): domain Eukaryota; kingdom Metazoa; phylum Echinodermata; class Echinoidea; order Camarodonta; family Strongylocentrotidae; genus Mesocentrotus; species Mesocentrotus franciscanus. The sequence continues at coordinate 11,947,587 of CP137685.1, forward strand.
AATCTATTGCAACCATGTAAAGAACACTTACAACACTACCAGATTAAAACATAAATATTGTAGGAAAATACAAGATACTCTTCTGCAAGGGAATCAAACAACATTATTTTTATGTATCCAATTAACTTTTAAAAACAGCTGATTATTAGATATTTATTCTCTATTCATAAAGGACTTCTTTCATTTTAAGGTAGATGTCTTTAGATTCATATCTTAAATAAAAATAAAAAAACTGCAAGTACCCTAATGTTGTTCTTGCCATCTACAAAGCTGAAGAAGACGTCAGTGTAACCGATCTTAGAGATATTTTGCAATTACAAAGGATTGTTTTTATTTCTGAGGTAAATGTATGCAGGTTCATATCATAAACTCAAATAATCATTATTTCAGTAATACTGACCTTGTACAACAATGACATTAAAGCTGCAAGAACCGCGATTTCCACTGCCATCTGCAAAGGTGTAGGTAACTTGGGTGGTACCAAGTGGGAAGTAAGTAACTGGTGAATGAGTTTGAGAAACCACTGTTGGGGCTACACCACTGTTGTCTGTTGCAGTAGGTTCAGTAAAGAAGACTTGACTACTCGTTTCACTTAATCCAATTACCTCCACCTGTGTATCTACAGGGCATGAGGCAACAGGTGGCGTATTATCAACTGAAAGATACAATTTTGGAGGAATAAAGATATGATGCGTTGGACTAATTTCAAATTTCATCAAAATATTATCAAATTTTTAACTGTTTACATGTGTCCATATAATATGTTCTTCAACTATATTTTCTCTGTAATGAGAACCAAAGTTTTCATGAAGTTTATCATTTGGCCGAATTATCCCCAAAAGCTAATAAAGTGCAGCTGATTTTACCTCAAACAAAGTTTTGGCCTCAAATGATTTTAGAGTTATATTGCGATGAAAAATGACACTAAAATTCGGTGGGTATACACATAAATTAAAAGTTATATTGGGAACCAGGATTGTAACATTGCAATAATATTGTATTCAATAATCATTTTTGAAATGACAGAAAATGTGTCATGCAAACAACCTAAATGAAAAACATATCTGGATTATGCAACTGACTGAGTTTTACAAAACTGAATGGCCATGCAATATATAAGAACATAGGCTTTTAAATGTCTCCCTAAGTTATAACAAGAATCAACATTTTGAATATTATAATCTATGCCACAATTAATATAATGCAAGTATGTAACAGACAGGTAATGCCTCCGCTACCAATATCGGTGGGAGGGGCGTACAATCGTCAAGAACACTTACGACACTAACCATGGCAGCTCGATACATAAATACATGTATGGTAAAAAAATAAGAAGATATACTGTTCATCAAAAGACACAAACGAGAGTTTTTAATATACAAATACCATTTCATAAAACACTGCTGATTATTAGAAATGTTATTCCACATTTATACAGGTATGAGAAGTTGGACGAATTTCAAAAGTCATCAATAGGTTTCTGCATTTGGACCTGTTTACATTTATGCGTTTTATGTCAAATGTTTCTTCAACTACATGTTCCCTATAAATCATTATGAACGGGCCGGACAAAATGACTTAAAATAATCAAGCCAATGTCTTAAATTCCAGTGAAATGTCTTAAAACAGTCTTATTTTGATCTCGGACAAATTGTCTTATTTTGGTCTTATGGCATTTTAAAAATAAGATCATTAAAAGACTAGTTTCACTGGCAGGCTGTTGTATACAGGATGGGCCTATGACGAAGATCGTGAGTCTTATTTTAGTCCGACAGTTTTATTATGGTCATAATATTCAGAGCAAGACGACTAGGAACAATCTTAATTTTAACTCATTTTGACTCTCGGTGGAAGGCTTTGGTTCGGAAGACCCGACCACTATTAACTGGATTAGGTATGCATACCCGTTGCACCACCTTTTGATTTCCCCCTCTCTCTCTCTCTTTCTAACAAATAGTTAAACAAAAAACTCGAAATCATTAAAATTAGATGTACTATGTACTAATAAAAGATATCAATTATACTTGCTTCCATAATTAAGGTTGGTTAGAAATCTTTTAGTGCGTGCCTATGTGATGTGCAAACAACTATGCCTCAAAACTGCGAATTCCTCCTAATGGATTGACAGACAAGGTCATACGCTGGTCTCAATCAGACTTATTTTGGGAGACTCGTAGGCCTATGTATGTTTAAATTATAGCAGTTCTTCTTATACACGAACTAGAATGAAATTAAAGTTATGTCTCTGATACTTGGGAAACACTTAACGCAATTATAAATAATCGTCACTGGTGGTACTTTCAGTTAAAGGGGAAGTCCACCCTGATATAAAGTTGGTTCAATAGAAACAGTAGAATTGTTGTATTAGAATGCTTCCACAAATCATTCACAAATCAAGTAAAAATTCAGATCAATGTTTATACGCTTAAATATGGGAACCCCCTAATCAGTTCACTGATACACCCGTCTGTAAAACTGTCAATTCATTTAAATAATGTTATACTTGATAAGTGTTAATGGTATCACTTTTCTCATAATTCACTTAAATACCGTTCTTGAAAGAAATAGGTATCATATTATATTTGTATTGGGCTATATATGTCACCTGTGATTTTGGAAATTTATTTTGAGGTAATGACGTATTACAGACATGGTTATTATTGTTATTATTATTTAATCGGCATTTTAGAACAAGAAAGTACATACAGTGACTCTTAATGTCTTCCTAAGTTATAACAATATTCAACATTTTGAAAACTATAACCTATGCCACAGTTAATCTATTGCAACCATGTAAAGAACACTTACAACACTACCAGATTAAAACATAAATATTGTAGGGAAATACAAGATGACTCTTCTGCAAGGGAATCAAACAACATTATTTTTATGTATCCAATTAACTTTTAAAAACAGCTGATTATTAGATATTTATTCTCTATTCATAAAGGACTTCTTTCATTTTAAGGTAGATGTCTTTAGATTCATATCTGAAATCAAACAAAAAAGCTGCAAGTACCCTAATGTTGTTCTTGCCATCTACAAAGCTGAAGAAGACGTCAGTGTAACTGATTTTAGAGATATTTTGCAGTTACAAAAGATTGTTTATATTTCTGAGGTAGATGCATTCAGGGTCAAATCATAAACTCAAATAATCATTATTTCAGTAATACTGACCTTGTACAACAATGACATTAAAGCTGCAAGAACCGCGATTTCCACTGCCATCTGTAAAAGTGTAGGTAACTTGGGTGGTACCAAGGGTAAAGTAAACACCTGGTGAATGAGTTTGAGAAACCACTGTTGGGGCTACACCACTGTTGTCTGTTGCAGTAGGTTCAGTAAAGAATACTTGTCTACTCGTTTCACTTAATCCAACCTCCACCTGTGTATCTACAGGGCATGAGGCAACAGGTGGCGTATAATCAACTGAAAGATACAATTTTGGAGGAATAAAGATATGAGGAGTTGGACTAATTTCAAATCTCATCAAAATATTTTCACATTTTTAACTGTTTACATGTGTCCATATAATATGTTCTTCAACTACATTTTATCTGTAATGAAAACCAAAGTTTTCATGAAGTTTATCATTTGGCCGAATAATCCCCAAAAGCTACTAAAGTGCAGCTGATTTTACCTCAAATAAGTTTTGGCCTCAAATGATTTTAGAGTTATATTGCGATGAAACATAACACTAAATTTCGGTGGGTATACACATACATTAAAAGTTATGTTGGGAACCAGGAATGTAAGATTGCAATAATATTGTATTCAATAATCATTTTTTTAACATGACAGAAAATGTGTCATGCAAACAACATAAATGAAAAACGCATCTGAGTTATGCAACTGCAAACAAGAATCAACATTTTGAATATTATAATCTATGCCACAATTAATATAATGCAAGTATGTAACATACAGGTAATGCCTCCGCTACCAATATCGGTGGGAGGGGCGTACAAATGTCAAGAACACTTACGACACTAACCATGGCAGCTCGATACATAAATACATGTATGGTAAAAAAATAAGAAGATATACTGTTCATCAAAAGACACAAACGAGAGTTTTTAATATACAAATACCATTTCATAAAACACTGCTGATTATTAGAAATGTTATTCCACATTTATACAGGTATGAGAAGTTGGACAAATTTCAAATGTCATCAAAAGATTTCTGCATTTGGACCTGTTTACACGTATGCGTTTTATGTGAAATGTTTCTTCAACTACATGTTCCCTATAAATCATTATGAACAGGCCGGACAAAATGACTTAAAATAATCAAGCCATTGTCTTAAATTCCAGCGAAATGTCTTAAAACAGTCTTCTTTTGATCTCGGACAAATGGTCTTATTTTGGTCTTATGGCATTTTAAAAATAAGATCATTAAAAGACTAGTTTCACTGGCAGGCTGTTGTATACAGGATGGGCCTATGACGAAGATCGTGAGTGTTATTTTAGTCTGACAGTTTTATTATGGTCATAATATTCAAAGCAAGACGACTAGGAACGATCTTAATTTTAACTCATTTCGACTCTCGGTGGAAGGCTTTGGTTCGGAAGACCCGACCACTATTAAACTGGATTAGGTATGCATACCCGTTGCACCACCTTTTGATTTCCCCCTCTCTCTCTCTCTTTCTAACAAATAGTTAAACCAAAAATTCGGAATCATTAAAATTAGATGTACTATGTACTAATAAAAGATATCAATTATACTTGCTTCCATAATTAAGGTTGGTTAGAAATCTTTTGGGCGTGCCCGCTATGTGATGTGCAAACAACTATGCCTCAAAACTGCGAATTCCTCCTAATGGATTGACAGACAAGGTCATACGCTGGTCTCAATCAGACTTATTTTTGGAGACTCGTAGGTCTATGTATGTTTAGATTATAGCAGTTCTTCTTATACACGAACTAGAATGAAATTAAAGTTATGTTTCTGATACTTGGGAAACACTTAACGCAATTATAAATAATCCTCACTGGTGGTACTTTCAGTTAAAGGGGAAGTCCACCCTGATATAAAGTTGGTTCAATAGAAACAGCAGAATTGTTGTATTAGAATGCTTCCACAAATCATTCACAAATCAAGTAAAAATACAGATCAATGTTTATACGCTTAAATATGGGAACCCCCTAATCAGTTCACTGATACACCCGTCTGTAAAGCTGTCAATTCATTAAAATAATGTTATACTTGATAAGTGTTAATGGTATCATTTTCTCATAATTCACTTAAATACCGTTCTTGAAAGAAATAGGTATCATATTATATTTATATTGGGGGTATATGTCACCTGTGATTTTAGAAATTTTTTTTTATGGGAAAGATGTATTACAGACATGGTTATTATTGTTATTATTATTTATTCGGCATTTCAGAAGAAGAAAGTACATACAGTGACTCTTAATGTCTTCCTAAGTTATAACAATATTCAACATTTTGAAAACTATAACCTATGCCACAGTTAATCTATTGCAACCATGTAAAGAACACTTACAACACTACCAGATTAAAACATAAATATTGTAGGAAAATACAAGATACTCTTCTGCAAGGGAATCAAACAACATTATTTTTATGTATCCAATTAACTTTTAAAAACAGCTGATTATTAGATATTTATTCTCTATTCATAAAGGACTTCTTTCATTTTAAGGTAGATGTCTTTAGATTCATATCTTAAATAAAAATAAAAAACTGCAAGTACCCTAATGTTGTTCTTGCCATCTACAAAGCTGAAGAAGACGTCAGTGTAACTGATCTTAGAGATATTTTGCAATTACAAAGGATTGTTTTTATTTCTGAGGTAAATGTATGCAGGTTCATATCATAAACTCAAATAATCATTATTTCAGTAATACTGACCTTGTACAACAATGACATTAAAGCTGCAAGAACCGCGATTTCCACTGCCATCTGCAAAGGTGTAGGTAACTTGGGTGGTACCAAGTGGGAAGAAAGTAACTGGTGAATGAGTTTGAGAAACCACTGTTGGGGCTACACCACTGTTGTCTGTTGCAGTAGGTTCAGTAAAGAAGACTTGACTACTCGTTTCACTTAATCCAATTACCTCCACCTGTGTATCTACAGGGCATGAGGCAACAGGTGGCGTATTATCAACTGAAAGATACAATTTTGGAGGAATAAAGATATGATGCGTTGGACTAATTTCAAATTTCATCAAAATATTATCAAATTTTTAACTGTTTACATGTGTCCATATAATATGTTCTTCAACTACATTTTCTCTGTAATGAGAACCAAAGTTTTCATGAAGTTTATCATTTGGCCGAATTATCCCCAAAAGCTAATAAAGTGCAGCTGATTTTACCTCAAACAAAGTTTTGGCCTCAAATGATTTTAGAGTTATATTGCGATGAAAAATGACACTAAAATTCGGTGGGTATACACATAAATTAAAAGTTATATTGGGAACCAGGATTGTAACATTGCAATAATATTGTATTCAATAATCATTTTTGAAATGACAGAAAATGTGTCATGCAAACAACCTAAATGAAAACATATCTGGATTATGCAACTGACTGAGTTTTACAAAACTGAATGGCCATGCAATATATAAGAACATAGGCTTTTAAATGTCTCCCTAAGTTATAACAAGAATCAACATTTTGAATATTAAAATCTATGCCACAATTAATATAATGCAAGTATGTAACATACAGGTAATGCCTCCGCTACCAATATCGGTGGGAGGGGGCATACAAATGTCAAGAACACTTAAGACACTAACCATGGCAGCTCGATACATAAATACATGTATTAAAAAATAAGAAGATACTGTTCCTCAAAAGACACAAACGAGAGTGTTTTCATATACAAATACCATTTCATAAAACACTGCTGATTATTAGAAATGTTATTCCACATTTATACAGGTATGAGAAGTTGGACAAATTTCAAATGTCATCAAAAGATTTCTGCATTTGGACCTGTTTACATTCATGCGTTTTATGTCAAATGTTTCTTCAACTACATGTTCCCTATAAATCATTATGAACGGGCCGGACAAAATGACTTAAAATAATCAAGCCAATGTCTTAAATTCCAGTGAAATGTCTTAAAACAGTCTTATTTTGATCTCGGACAAATTGTCTTATTTTGGTCTTATGGCATTTTAAAAATAAGATCATTAAAAGACTAGTTTCACTGGCAGGCTGTTGTATACAGGATGGGCCTATGACGAAGATCGTGAGTCTTATTTTAGTCCGACAGTTTTATTATGGTCATAATATTCAGAGCAAGACGACTAGGAACAATCTTAATTTTAACTCATTTTGACTCTCGGTGGAAGGCTTTGGTTCGGAAGACCCGACCACTATTAACTGGATTAGGTATGCATACCCGTTGCACCACCTTTTGATTTCCCTCTCTCTCTCTTTCTAACAAATAGTTAAACAAAAAACTCGAAATCATTAAAATTAGATGTACTATGTACTAATAAAAGATATCAATTATACTTGCTTCCATAATTAAGGTTGGTTAGAAATCTTTTAGTGCGTGCCTATGTGATGTGCAAACAACTATGCCTCAAAACTGCGAATTCCTCCTAATGGATTGACAGACAAGGTCATACGCTGGTCTCAATCAGACTTATTTTGGGAGACTCGTAGGCCTATGTATGTTTAAATTATAGCAGTTCTTCTTATACACGAACTAGAATGAAATTAAAGTTATGTCTCTGATACTTGGGAAACACTTAACGCAATTATAAATAATCGTCACTGGTGGTACTTTCAGTTAAAGGGGAAGTCCACCCTGATATAAAGTTGGTTCAATAGAAACAGTAGAATTGTTGTATTAGAATGCTTCCACAAATCATTCACAAATCAAGTAAAAATTCAGATCAATGTTTATACGCTTAAATATGGGAACCCCCTAATCAGTTCACTGATACACCCGTCTGTAAAACTGTCAATTCATTTAAATAATGTTATACTTGATAAGTGTTAATGGTATCACTTTTCTCATAATTCACTTAAATACCGTTCTTGAAAGAAATAGGTATCATATTATATTTGTATTGGGCTATATATGTCACCTGTGATTTTGGAAATTTATTTTGAGGTAATGACGTATTACAGACATGGTTATTATTGTTATTATTATTTAATCGGCATTTTAGAACAAGAAAGTACATACAGTGACTCTTAATGTCTTCCTAAGTTATAACAATATTCAACATTTTGAAAACTATAACCTATGCCACAGTTAATCTATTGCAACCATGTAAAGAACACTTACAACACTACCAGATTAAAACATAAATATTGTAGGGAAATACAAGATGACTCTTCTGCAAGGGAATCAAACAACATTATTTTTATGTATCCAATTAACTTTTAAAAACAGCTGATTATTAGATATTTATTCTCTATTCATAAAGGACTTCTTTCATTTTAAGGTAGATGTCTTTAGATTCATATCTGAAATCAAACAAAAAAGCTGCAAGTACCCTAATGTTGTTCTTGCCATCTACAAAGCTGAAGAAGACGTCAGTGTAACCGATCTTAGAGATATTTTGCAATTACAAAGGATTGTTTTTATTTCTGAGGTAAATGTATGCAGGCTCATATCATAAAGTCAAATAATCATTATTTCAGTAATACTGACCTTGTACAACAATGACATTGAAGCTGCAAGAACCGCGATTTCCACTGCCATCTGCAAAGGTGTATTCAACTTGGATGGTACCAAGGGTAAAGTAAACACCTGGTGAATGAGTTTGAGAAACCACTGTTGGGGCTACACCACTGTTGTCTGTTGCAGTAGGTTCAGTAAAGAAGACTTGACTACTCGTTTCACTTAATCCAATTACCTCCACCTGTGTATCTACAGGGCATGAGGCAACAGGTGGCGTATTATCAACTGAAAGATACAATTTTGGAGGAATAAAGATATGATGCGTTGGACTAATTTCAAATTTCATCAAAATATTATCAAATTTTTAACTGTTTACATGTGTCCATATAATATGTTCTTCAACTACATTTTCTCTGTAATGAGAACCAAAGTTTTCATGAAGTTTATCATTTGGCCGAATTATCCCCAAAAGCTAATAAAGTGCAGCTGATTTTACCTCAAACATAGTTTTGGCCTGAAATGATTTTAGAGTTATATTGCGATGAAACATGACACTAAATTTCGGTGGGTACAAATACATTAAAAGTTATATTGGGAACCAGGATTGTAACATTGCAATAATATTGAATTCAATAATCTAGTTTGAAATGACAGAAAATTTGTCATGCAAACAACCTAAATGAAAAACACATCTGAGTTATGCAACTGCAAACAAGAATCAACATTTTGAATATTAAAATCTATGCCACAATTAATATAATGCAAGTATGTAACATACAGGTAATGCCTCCGCTACCAATATCGGTGGGAGGGGGCATACAAATGTCAAGAACACTTAAGACACTAACCATGGCAGCTCGATACATAAATATGTTTAAAAAATAAGAAGATACTGTTCCTCAAAAGACACAAACGAGAGTTTTTTTTATATACAAATACCATTTCATAAAACACTGCTGATTATTAGAAATGTTATTCCACATTTATACAGGTATGAGAAGTTGGACAAATTTCAAATGTCATCAAAAGATTTCTGCATTTGGACCTGTTTAAATGTATGCGTTTTATGTGAAATGTTTCTTCAACTACATGTTCCCTATAAATCATTATGAACAGGCCGGACAAAATGAATTAAAATAATCAAGCCAATGTCTTAAATTCCAGCGAAATGTCTTATAACAGTCTTCTTTTGATCTCGGACAAATGGTCTTATTTGGTCTTATGGCATTTAAAAAATAAGATCTTTAAAAGACTAGTTTCACTGGCAGGCTGTTGTATACAGGATGGGCCTATGACGAAGATCGTGAGTGTTATTTTAGTCTGACAGTTTTCTTATGGTCATAATAGGGACTTTTAGATTTTACACGACGAGAACTGGACTGCCACGGTGACATCCTTTTAAGGTAATGTGACGTCCTTTTAAGGCACTGCCGGGCACGGGCCAGTGCCTTGAAAGAATGGCACACGTGGCAGTCCACTACGTCGACGTGCAAATCTAAAAGTCCCTACTATTCAAAGCAAGACGACTAGGAACGATCTTAATTTTAACTCATTTTAACTCTCGGTGGAAGGCTTTGGTTCGGAAGACCCGACCACTATTAAACTGGATTAGGTATTCATACCCGTTGCACCAGCTTTTGATTTCCCCCTCTCTCTCTCTCTTTCTAACAAATAGTTAAAACAAAAAACTCGAAATCGTTAAAATTAGATGTACTATGTACTAATAAAAGATATCAATTATACTTGCTTCCATAATTAAGGTTGGTTAGAAATCTTTTAGTGGGTGCCTATGTGATGTGCAAACAACTATGCCTCAAAACTACGAATTCCTCCTAATGGACAGAGAAGGTCATACGCTGGTTTCAATCAGACTTATTTTTGCAGACTCGTAGGCCTATGTATGTTTAGATTATAGCAGTTCTTCTTATACACGAACTAGACTGAAATTAAAGTTATGTTCCTGATACTTGGGAAACACTTAACGCAATAAATAATCGTCACTGGTTGTACTTTCAGTTAAAGGGGAAGTCCACCCTGATATAAAGTTGGTTCAATAGAAACAGTAGAATTGTTGTATTAGAATGCTTCCACAAATCATTCACAAATCAAGTAAAAATTCAGATCAATGTTTATACGCTTAAATATGGGAACCCCCTAATCAGTTCACTGATACACCCGTCTGTAAAGCTGTCAATTCATTAAAATAATGTTATACTTAATCAGTGTTAATGGTATCACTTTTCTCATAAATCACTTAAATACCGTTCTTAAAAAGAAATAGATATATAATATTTATATTGGGGGTATATGTCACCTGTGATTTTGGAAATTTATTTTATGGTAAATATGTATTACAGACATGGTTATTATTGTTATTATTATTTATTCGGCATTTCAGAAGAAGAAAGTACATACAGTGACTCTTAATGTCTTCCTAAGTTATAACAATATTCAACATTTTCAAAACTATAACCTATGCCACAGTTAATCTATTGCAACCATGTAAAGAACACTTACAACACTACCAGATTAAAACATAAATATTGTAGGGAAATACAAGATGACTCTTCTGCAAGGGAATCAAACAACATTATTTTTATGTATCCAATTAACTTTTAAAAACAGCTGATTATTAGATATTTATTCTCTATTCATAAAGGACTTCTTTCATTTTAAGGTAGATGTCTTTAGATTCATATCTTAAATCAAACAAAAAAGCTGCAAGTACCCTAATGTTGTTCTTGCCATCTACAAAGCTGAAGAAGACGTCAGTGTAACATATTTTAGAGATATTTTGCAGTTACAAAGGATTGTTTATATTTCTGAGGTAGATGCATTCAGGGTCAAATCATAAACTCAAATAATCATTATTTCAGTAATACTGACCTTGTACAACAATGACAGTAAAACTGCAAAAATCGCGATTTCCACTGCCATCTGCAAAGGTGTAGGTAACTTGGGTGGTACCAAGGGTAAAGTAAACACCTGGTGAATGACTTTGAGAAACCACTGTTGGGGCTACACCACTGTTGTCTGTTGCAGTAGGTTCAGTAAAGAAGACTTGTCTACTCGTTTCACTTAATCCAACCTCTACCTGTGTATCTACAGGGCATGAGGCAACAGGTGGCGTATTATCAACTGAAAGATACAATTTTGGAGGAATAAAGATATGAGGATGCTAAATATATTACTCATTGCGGATGTAGTATCGAAAATAATATCGCTAGTGATATTCGTTTGTCTCGCAATGTGGTCAATAAGGAATCCAAAAAATCTCGACGTTTCGTGCGCCGCTGCAACACTTCGTCACCGTGTGCGTCGACCATTAGGCCTTGTGCATAATTAGCCGAACCAGCGGCCTGCTGATTGGTCGAGCACCGTGTGCGCCAGCCAATAGGCCTTGTGCGTTATTGCTCCAATTATCGATCGAATTATTGACCGTCGCGCCGGTCCTCCCGTAGAGTATTGCTTACATTAGTTTTTATCACCTGACGAAGTGTTGCAGCGGCGCACGAAACGTCGAGATCTTTTGGATTCCTTATTGACCACATTGCGAGACAAACGAATATCACTAGCGATATTATTTTCGATACAAGATATGAGGAGTTGGACTAATTTTCAAATCTCATCAAAATATTTTCACATTTTTAACTGTTTACATGTGTCCATATAATATGTTCTTCAACTACATTTTTGTCTGTAATGAGAACCAAATTTTTCATGAAGTTTATCATTTGGTCGTATTATCCCCAAAAGCTACTAAAGTGCAGCTGATTTTACCTCAAACAAAGTTATGGCCTCAAATGATTTAGAGTTATATTGCGATGAAACATGAAACTAAAATTCGGTGGGTATACACATACATTAAAAGTTATATTGGGAACCAGGATTGTAACATTGCAATAATATTGTATTCAATTATCTAGTTTGAAATGACAGAAAATGTGTCATGCAAACAACCTAAATGAAAAACATATCTGGGTTATGCAACTGACTGAGTTTTACATTTTTTTCTAGATCCCGACTCCGAATTGAAAGCTGGTCGGGAAGCCGGTTGTCTATAACTTTCGATAGATAGATAGATTCTTTTATTGATCCATATTCAAAACATAGAAAAATTGGCCTCCACTGGTAGCACATAAACAAAATACAATGTAGTTACAAGATAATTGATAAACACTTAGGTATATACGTCACATAAATGTACATAAATTCACACGAGTCATGACATTAGCAAAAAAAGCATAAATATACATGTATAACGTAATAATAGGGAAAACCTAAGAAAGGAGTCGACATTTAAAGATAGAGAAGAGAGAAAGGGGTCGAAAGGAGACTAGATTGAAGAGCGAAATAGTAAGGAGAGAGAGAGAGAGAGAGAGAAAGGGAGAGAGAGAGGAGTAGAGAGAGAGAGAGATAGGAACGAAAGGTGGACACGGTGGAGGAAGGACAGGAGAGGACAGGACAGAAATAGAGGGAAGGGGAAAGAAAAGGAAAAGGAAGGGAGACAAATTGTAAACGACACATGTAGATAAAATGTTTACTGTGTATCTGAAAAGTGATAGACCAGTCTCGCAACGTGTCCACGTCGGATGCACAGGTCTCCGCGAAGCGCCCGGACACGACTGACTCCATCCACCCGCCAGGAACAATCGTATCCCAACAGGCAGAATGCGAATGGCACACGGTAGCCGCTACCAGGCTGGCAATACATAAGAGCATGCCCAACCTAGCAACAGCCACTGTACGCAACCCACACCCCGTCCATCGAAACACAACCACTCCCAATGTGTGAATGGAGCCACCCGCATCCAGGCACCCCGACAAGACCCACCCACCCAACCCGAACACATTACGAAGCTGGTCCATTATGTGGCACATTTAACAAACACGGCTTCATGATCCTGATTATGCGTAACAGAGCAGAGGCAAGATTCAGCATGAGGTTAATTGGCAAGTGTTAGAATTACAAGGCAAATATATATAACGGCTGGCAAGAGATAGTCAAAGGGTCGATTCGTCAACAACAGGGTCATGTTTATCGTCTAACATTAGCATTAAACATATAAATGATATTCGGTACATATGATTGTCTGTAACGACAGCGGTTGCTCTTGGGTACGAGTAGGCGAATACCTGAGCGGTTATATCCAAAGAAATTATGTGATGGATGTGATGAGTCATACGGTTACGTCGGTTACGTCAGCTTGCTAATGTCATTGACATAGGGTAAGTTTGTACATGTGTTTCCTCAGGTATTATACATTTATATTTTGGTTTTGCATAGTAGAATAGTATCTGTTCATTGTACATTGTGTACTTTTTGTAAACACTAAATGTACTTTATATAAAATAGATCAAATGTGAAATGTAATTCCTTTTTTCAAAGAAAGGACTTTAAATGTTGATGGCTGTACATTAAACCCATGTGGAAGTGTACAGGTTGATGTTATTGCTCTTCTCTATTGAAAAAAATTGTTTACATTGTGAATTTTACATCAGAAGCTCAATTTAATTTATTTTACATTGTCAACATCTTAAATCCCCATTTCAAAATGCTCAAGTGGTTACAATTTTACAATACTTGCTTAGTAGTACTTTTGTGAAATACCCGTTTAGGGTGTGAATTCGTGAAGAAAACAAAACACGAAATCCTCATTTAGGGTGTATTTTGGCTTCAGAAGAATCCTCGTTTAGGGGGTGTCTGGAAAACCTGTGGTCACGCATGCTTACAGTATTTCTACATGACTAAGACCTCTGGCTATATTTTAAATATTTTGACTCCCAATTACACCATAGGCCTATATGCTCTCTTTCCACATGCACGACCCAGGATTGTCAGAAATGGGAGAGGGCTGGAATTTCACAATATCAACTGTTTTCTCCAGAATGGTTCCACAATCGCGCAAGCACTCTTTAGCTCTCTCTCTCTCTCTTTTTTGGTGGGGTCAGGGTGGGTAAGAGGAGGTTCTTGGGAATTGGAATTTGTGAATGCTGCCAGCCCCTCCGGGATGTAGAAGGGAAGACTTTAAGAGCAAAAGAATGTTTCTATTGTAATATATTTTTGTTACAGGCACAATTCTTATAATATTTGAGCGGTAAATAACTATGACTTCCGAACATCTGACTTACTCTTCAACATTAGCTGATTATAAGAGCAATTTTACAGACACACATGATGCGATACGCATTTGATAACCACTTTCGAACATTTCACTTACTGCTCTGCACTATACATGTAGCAGAATTTATTTTGTCGCGTTCACTATCAACAAACGCGAATACATGTATTTTGGGATGCTTCAAAGAAACTGCTCAATATGTATTATGTGTTCTATCTTTTCGCGTAGCTAGGATTTTTTTTAGTGGGGCGGTAGTGAGCACGCGAATCACTTAAAGAGCGCGCTGTAGGGGCAGTTTCCCTTTGACGTTTCATTAAATTATTTGAGAAAGAAGACGATTCGTTTTACCGTTCTCGACTCTTAATCCTTGTCTGAATTCAGTTTCCCCCCTCCCGCGCTTCACGCGGAAGCTTTGACGTTTCATTAAATTAATAGAGAAAGAAGACGATTCGTTGTACCGTTCTCGACTCTTAATCCTTGTCTGAATTCAGTTTCCCCCCTCCCCCTCCGGAGCAAAACGCTGAATCCTTGTCTGAATTCAGTTCCCCTCTCCCACTTTGACGTTTCATTTAATTATTTGAGAAAGAAGACGATTCGTTGTACCGTTCTCGACTCTTAATCCTTGTCTGAATTCAGTTCCCCCCTCCGGCGCGAAACGCTGAATCCTTGTCTGAATTCAGTTCCCCTCTCCCACTTTGACGTTTCGTTAAATTATTTGAGAAAGAAGACGATTCGTTTTATTGTTCTCGACTCTTAATCCTTGTCTGAATTCAGTCCCCCCTCCCGCGCGAAGCGCTGAAGCTTTGACGTTCCATTAAATTATTAGAGAAGAAGACGATTCGTTGTACCGTTCTCGACTCTTAATCCTTGTCTGAATTCAGTTTCCCCCCTCTCCGCGCTAAGCGCTGAAGCTTTCACGCTGAATCCTTGTCTGAATTCAGTTCCCCCCTCCCACTTTGACGTTTCATTAAATAATTAGAGAAAGAAGACGATTCGTTGTGCCGTTCTCGACTCTAACTCCTTGTCTGAATTCAGTCCCCCCTCGCGTGAAGCGCCGAAGCTTTGACGTTTTATTAAACTATTAGAAAGTAGACGATTGGTTGTACCGTTCTCGACTCTTAATCCTTGTCTGAATTCAGTTCGCCCCTCCGCGCTTCGCGCGAAGCTTTGACGTTTCATTAAATTATTAGAGAAAGAAGACGATTCGTTGTACGGTTCTCAACTCTTATTCCTTGTCTGCATTTTCAAAAATGTTTCTTTGTCTGCTCCTTTTTCTTCCTACGTCCTCTTTGTTTTCTCTCTTCTCTCTCTCTTTGGGGGCCACCGCCCCACCGTCCCCCCCCCTGGCTACGCGCCTGGCCTCTCCAGGCTGTAGAAGGGGAGAGTTTAAGAGGAGAAGAATGTTTCCAGTATTGTTATATATTTTTGTTACAGGTACAGTTCTTGTAATATTCGAGTGGTAAATAACTATGACTTTCGAACATCCGACTTACTCTTCTGCATTAGCTGATTATAAGAGCAATTTTACAGACACACATGATGCAATACGCATTTGATAACCACTTTCGAACATTTCACTTACTGCTCTGCACTATACATGTAGCAGAATTTATTTTGTCGCGTTCACTATCAACAAACGCTAATACATGTATTTTGGGACGCATCAAAGAAACTGCTCAATATGTATTATGTATTCTATCTTTTCTACATCTTATTGCATTACCAGTGAAAATTGCGGCAACTCAAGATTTACTTACACGCAAGCACGGGTAATTAGTGCACAAAAAGTTTCATCTATTTCACATTCACTACACCTCACTTCCCAACACACGGTACTTATCAACATTATGAGAGAAGATTTTTGGCAATGTTGAACTGTCAACGTAGGTAAACGCTAATGCAAATGGTGTAGACGCTTCAAAGGAGCTGCCCTAGGAATATTCTATTTCTTTTCCATATCTGACTTCGTAGTCTTACCTTCGCATGTAACCGTTGCGGTACAGCTTTCCGTATTTCCAGCCTCATCTGCTACGGTGATAACCACTTGTGTTTCTCCAAGTTGGTAAGTAGCCTCCGAGTCCTCCGCTGGCTGTGTACTCACAACACCAACATTGTCCCCGCTCCCTGTAAGAATAGCATCCAATCTAACCACACATGGGCTCCCACCTGCAAAAGCATCCTGGCAAGTAACTGTCGGCTTTTCATTATCTGTTAAAATAAAACGATACGAAAAGGAATAAGGGCACGCTTTGTTTCTAGGTTGTACTTCACTTGCTCCTACGCCAATTGTTCTGCGTCAATTTCCTACACACTCACCAAATTCTTAATCTCAACGCTGAACCCAGCAAACACCATACCTAACCCCAACTATCATCCGAACCTAACCTAATGAAACCTATCTGCAACCCTAACCCTAACCCAAATCCGATATCTTTGCCGAATTAATACCCGGAGCAATTGTTGGAGGAGCAATGCCAGGGCAAAGATCTCTCCTTAATTAGCACGCCTCTTATAAACGCCGTGGCATGCAGTTACAAATCAACTCTTTAACATAATTCAAATGAAAATGCAAGGCCCTGAGGTACAATATACATGTATCAAGTGAAACTTCACTTTCACAGTCCCGCAAATGTTCCTGTTGTCAGAAGAAACATTTGCAACTGCAAAAATGGCATAGCGGCTTGATGCTCGCCGAGGAATGAATGCAAATTCTATTAAATGTATATTAAAGAATGATGACGTATGACCTAGGCGTATTCCCCTTTGCATGAGGACAAGTATGGAGGCCTTTATATATTCAAAAGAGAAATCATTACAGACATTACTATAGCATACGCTTTGGAATGTGATTTCAAAATCAATGTAATAAGTCGATCGAGTGAAATGTCTTTAGTATATTCCCCATGAAGATATCAATTTGAATTGTCTGTGTGCATGGAGGGGAGTACTCTCAACCTCTCTATCTCTCTCACGCTGTCTGAGAGGAGGTTCTTGGGAATTGGAATTTGTGAATGCTGCCAGCCCCTCCGGGCTGTAGAAGGGAAGACTTTAATAGCAGAAGAATGTTTCTATTGTAATATATTTTTGTTACAGGCACAATTCTTATAATATTTAAGCGGTAAATAACTATGACTTCCGAACATCTGACTTACTCTTCAGCATTAGCTGTTTATAAGAGCAATTTTACGGACACACATGATGCGATACGCATTTGATAACCGCTTTCGAACATTTCACTTACTGCTCTGCACTATACATGTAGCAGAATTTATTTTATCGTGTTCACTATCAACAAACGCTAATACATATATTTTGGGACGCTTCAAAGAAACTGCTCAATATATATTATGTATTCTATCTTTTCTACATCTTATTGCATTGCCATTGAAAATTGCGGCAACTCAAGATTTACCTACACGCAAGCACGGGTAAGTACACAAAATGTTCGATATATTTCACATTCACTACATCTCACTTTCCAACACACGGTACCAACATTATGAGAGAAGATCTTTGGCAATGTTCAACAGTCAACGTTGGTAAACGCTAATGCAAATGGTGTAGACGCTTCAAACTGCCCTAAGAATATTCTATTTATTTTCCATATCTGACTTCGCAGTCTTACCCTCAACTGTAACCGTTGCGGTGCAGTTTCCCGTATTTCCAGCAGCATCTGCTACAGTGATAACCACTGGTGTTTCTCCAAGTTGGTAAGTAGTCTCCGCTGGCTCACTAGCTGTACTCACAACACCAACATTGTCCGAGGACGCTGCCACAAGTTCCCCCAATCCAACCACAGCTGTGCTATTACCTGTAATAGTATCTACAACCAAGTCCCGGCAAGTAACTTCCGGATCTTCAGTATCTGTTAAAATAAAACAATACGAAAAATGAATAAGGGCACGCATTATGTCTATGTTGTACTTCACTTGCTTCTACGCCAATTGTTCTGCGTCAATTTCCTACACACTCACCAATTCTTAATCTCAACGTTGAACCCAACAAACACCATACATAACCCCAACTCTCATCCTAACCTCACCTAATAGAACCTAAATGCAACCGTTACCCTAAACCTAATCCAATACCTTTGCCGAATTAAAACCCGGAGCAATTGTTGGGGGAGCAAATGTCAGGGCACTTTAAAAATCTCTTCTTAGCACACCTCTGGTACACGCTGTAAGGTGTAAAAAAAAACTTCCATTTTCAAGAAAAAGGGTACTTTTTCAAAATCCTGCTGCATGCGTTTAGGGGTATTTTTCTAGATCCCGACTCCGAATCGAAAGCTGGTCGGGAAGCCGGTTGTCCATAACTTTCGGTTACGTCAGCTTGCTAATGTCATTGACATAGAACTAGGGTAAATTGTATACATGTGTTCCACAGATATTATACATTCATATTTTGTTTTGAAAGTAGAATACATGTACTTTATACAAAATAGATCAAATTTGAAATGTAATTCTTTTTTTCAAAGAAAGGACTTATGATGGCTGTGCATTAAACCCATTATTGCTTTTCTATTAAAATAATTTTTGCATTGTGAATTTTACATCAGAAGCGCAATTCGATTTATTTTACATTGTCAACAACTTAAATGGTAATCCCTATCGCACTTCAAAATGCTCAAGGGGTTCCAATTTTACATTACTTGTTTAGGAATTCACTCTCATGAAATACCCGTTTAGGGTGTGAATTCGGGGAAAAAACACGCGAAATCCGGTGTATTTTGGCTTTAGAAAAAAATCCTCGTCAGGGGGTGTTTGGAAAACCTGTGGTCACGCATGCTTACAGTATTTCTACATGACTGAGACCCCTGGGTACCTGTAGTTTGTACATGTACATATTATTCATGTTGTTATGTATTTTCCTTTAAACATTCCTTGCATATTAAACATTGTTTATAAAGTTGGATAATAAGCAAAGCAGTTTCAAAGGATTTTTAAAAGATGCTCGATCTTATTCAGTAATATTTGTTTTAAGCAGTTTTGTTGTGTTGGATTTGCCCATCTTTATTTCATCTCATATTTACACTATATATGTATTTATCAACATGCATAAGGCCAGCCAGGTAACTGGGGGCATTCCCAACAACTGGATTAGCCATTTTTAGACTTTTATACAGCGATCTTACTATGTAGGATGTAAATATACTACACTTGGTTACGGTTTATTTCTAGACCTGTACTTGGTTTACACTGCTGTAAAGGGGTAACACACAATAAAGCCAATAGCAAAGTCAACTGTATCAACTACTGCACTATATTTAATGATTTGTCTACCAACATTCATGTAGATCTAGATCTATATAGCTTCAATAATATCATAAATTCTCTAGTTAATACCAACTTTAACAAGCCCTATGCTAATTATAGCTGGCCAAGCCTATTTATTCACAGATATTGTGCTATGTGAGTATACAAATGCAATGAATGACAAAACAAATGATTTGTATCACTTTAGAAGCTATTTAAACAAAATGTATATCACAGGATTTTTTTTTTTTGAGGGGTGGGCTTTTTTCTTCTGAATAGTAAATAGTAAAAAAAAAAAAAAAAAAAAAGGCGGCGGCCAAAAGGAGGCGGGCGGGGACGAGAAACACTTCATTTTTTTTGTTTGGCCTAAAAGCATTGGACTATTAAGAATTTTGCCTTTTGAGTTATTAGATTTTCTTAAATTTTATCTAAGAAAAGTGCTTATATAGATTGTCGTATCCTAATACAATCGAGATATCTTAAAGATAGGTAAGAATACTACCCTATATTTATGCATACTCTCAGTGGCGGATTCAGGGGGCACAGGGGCACGTGTCCTCCCCCGGTAAAAAGGGGAGGGGGAAAGGGGAATAGAAAAGAGAAAAGGAGAAAAGGAGGGGGAAAGAAAAAGGAAGGGAAAAAGGAAGAAAAGGGAAGAGAGAAAGAAGAGGAAAAGAGGGAGGAGAGAAAAGGGAGAGGAGAAAAGGAGGGGAAAGAAAAAGGGGAAGAGAGAGGAGAGAAAAGGCGGAAAAAGAAGAAAGGGGGAAAGACGGAGGAGAGAAAAGGAGAAAAGGAGAATAATGAGAAGGGAAAAGAAAGAAAGGGAAATGATTTTATAAGAAGGTGTTTTTTCACCGGGAAAGGGGTGGGGGGGGGGCACGCAATTTTGTAGTGTGCATAATATGGGGTCCCTCTTGCCAGGCGTGTAGCCCCCAAAAAAAAAAACAAAACAAAACAAAACAAAACAAAACAAACAAAAACAAAAACAAAAACAAAAACAAAAAACAAAAAACAAAAAACAAAACAAAACAAAAGCACAAGAAGAACAAAAAAAAGAGTTCGAAAAAAGGGGGGAAAGCGAGAATTTTTGTGAGTTAAAGGAGAAAGGAAAAATAACATCCAGGGGCGTCGCTAAAGGGGGTGTGGGGGTGCGACACCCCCACCTGTCAGGATATTGGCGGTAAAATTGCGCTGCTGTCGGTAAAAAATGGGAGAGAAAAATGAGAGGGAGAGGGAAAGAAAAAAAAGAAAGAAAAAGAAAAGAAAGGAAAGAGAAGAGAAGAAAAAAAGAGAAAAAAGAAAAAGAGGAAGGAAAGGAAAGAAAGGAAAAGAAAGAAAAGAAAGAAAAGGAGAAAAAGGAAAAAAATAAGAGAAATGGGAAACAGAAGAAACGGGGGATGAAAGAGAGGAGAGAAGAGGGGTGGGAGTAAGAGAGAGAGGGGGATGTTGGGTGGAGTCACCACGTCGAGGGGGCAAGACAGATACGCATAGATAATTATGTTGCTGTGTCGGGTCCGCTGTGTCGGTATTCTTGCTCGTGTACTATATCAATGCAGAAGTTTGAAGTCGGTGAGATGTATTATGTCGGTCGGCCGGCAAATTGTTTTTGCTACGAACTGTGACTTTTATCGGACAAAGAAAGATTTTTGAAAATTCAGACAATGATTAAGAGTCGGTACAACAAATTATCTTCTTTCTCTAATAATTTAATGAAACGTCAAAGCTTCCGCGCTTTGCGCGGGAGGAAAAACTAAATTCAGACAAGGATTAAGAGTCGAAAACAGTACAACGAATCGTCTTCTTTCTCTAATAATTTAATGAAACGTCAGAGCTTCCGCGCGAAGCGCTGAGGGAACTGAATTCAGACAAGGATTAAGTGTAATAATTTAATGAAACGTCAAAGCTTCCGCGCTTTGCGCGGGAGGGGGAAACTGAATTCAGACAAGGATTAAGAGTCGAAAACAGTACAACGAATCGTCTTCTTTCTCTAATGATTTAATGAAACGTCAAAGCTTCCGCGCTTCGCGCGGGAGGGGAAAAATTGAAATTAGACTAGGATTAAGAGTCGAGAACGGTACAACGAATCGTCTTCTTTCTCTAACAATTTAATGAAACGTCAAAGCTTCCGCGTTTCGCGCGGGATGGGCGAAACTGAATTCAGACAAGGAATAAGAGTAATATTTAAATGAAACGTCAAACCACTGGCGAAAAATAGCGACTTTTAGCGATGTTTAGCGACAATTAGCAACATTTGAGCGAATGTTTGCGAAAGTGTTTGCGAAAGGCAGTTGGCGACTATTAGCGACTGTAAGCAAATGTTAGCGACAGTTTTTGCGAAGATTAGCAACTATTTGCCAATCCTATGCCAAACTCCTGTTACTCAATGGGTCGATTTTATATAGGAACCATATGGTAACGTGGTCGCTAGCATTGGCTAATCAAAAAGAATTTCAGCGACACCGTCGTACAACCGTTTGCAAAGGCTTACGACTGTTTTGCAAACGCTTACGACTGTTTTGCAAACGCTTACAACTGTTTGCAAACGCTTGCAACTGTTTGTGGACAAATAAATTCGCAAAGAAATTTTGAACATGTTCAAAATTTCTTTGCGACAAGAAAAACTGTTTACGACAATGAAATCTTTGCGAACAATCTTGCAACCTTTTGCAAGCTTTTACAACCTTTAACGAACCCTGGCGAAACCCCAAATTAAAGGCCCTATCTCACTGAGCGGCAAATGCTTACGAACGTAGCGAATTTGGGTTTAGCAAAAGGTCCCAAACATTCACAAACAGTGGCAAAGGAATGGCAAATAGTTGCTAATCTTCACAAACACTGTCGCTAACATTTACTTACAGTCGCTAATATTCGCCAACTGCCAAATTCGCAACGTTCGCAAGCATTCGCCGCTCAGTGAGATAGGCCCTTTAGCGATTGACATTGAAAGCTGAATCGCCCTATAAGATTCAATTGAATGTTACCGCCTCACAAGTACTCGGCAGCTCGTTCATATTTATAACAGGAAACAAAACAACAAAAAACACCAAAGCCGGTTCAACGTACACAACATTGATATCCGTTTCTTTAGTATTCATCTCCTGGTATTTCGAACTGACATAGATATGTAGAGCATATATTCACACCTGTCTATTTTCTTTTCTGATGAAGACTTATTCAGATTTATTCTTCTCTGCGAAGGCAAAAGTTTTCGATCATTAGCCTCAATTTAGTGATAATCCTGAATTTGTACATATCTCCTGAAAAAAATTTAGCATATAGTTATAAGGCTCATGTAAGTCATCGGTCAAAACGGTGTTCATTCAATTTACTACTTTCTTGGTCTCTTGTGTTCAACGATAAACTTGATGTTTTCTACACATTACTGATAGATAATAGTAATTTTAATAACCTCATTTCAGGACAATTTCATTAATGTTACACTGTCGAAATGTAAGTGTTTCGTTTCTTCAGTGAATTCTGTTTAATCAACCACTTGCCTCTTTGCCATTGCTGTTCTCTTTTCTCTACATTCTAGTCGCAATTTGGTGCCCAGTACCGGCTGGATTATAGTTGATTTCTGCTCATTACGTCTGATTTGATACGCTGTTTTCTCTAACAAGAACCGTTCTTTCTTTAACTTTGTGGGCAGATCAGTAACTATCTTATATTATGCGCCTTGAGCATCTCTAGAGATGGAAATGTTGCGCTTTATAAATATTGTTATTATTAGTATTATTATTAACATAACACAACATGTAGGTTTAATGGCGTGACGTCAACTCCCCATCTTTTTTCTTCATTGTAGGCAACGTTACTTTCTACGATTGAAGGGCTTTTCGGTAACTTTATGTGGTGTTAACAAAGGGTAATCTTAAAAACGCGTTGAGACATTATACTCCTTTCCCACGAAAGAATACTGCAATTTGATATTTTCTCTCAGATTATATCTTGATAGGCATACCAACAGATCTTTTCATAATTACAATTTTTACTCTTCAACTTTTGTGATCTGCTCACAACCTTCTCTTATCTCGACCACTCCTTCCAATTTCCCTTTTCGTTTCTCTTCCCATTTCTCATTTTTGGTGTACACGTACAACACCGTAAAAATAATCTCGTGTGAACGTTTCATTTAATAGAACCTTATTCCATTATCACCTTTCCTTTCCCATTCCCTTACGTTTTCCTTCATTCCTCTAAACGCCCCATAAGCGGATTCTTTTGACGAAATTATCAACAGCCTTTTCAGTAAGCTTACCACATGGTGTTACCGAAAGCCTCCAATTTTGCTTACTTACAAGCATTGCAAATGTTTTCTTAGCAGTCAGGTAGCGGTCAGCAGTCAGGTAAAAAGATTAAAAAAACACAGTCAATAATCAGGGTCTCATCTGCAGACCAAGTAAAGCACAACCATTGCGGTAAAAAAAAAATTGAAAAAGAGTCGCGGTATATTATTGTCGGCCAATTTACAAAGCCCGGAGCAAACATCGACTCGCCCAATATTCATAAATACATGGAAGCAGTAAAATATTAGTACCCTTTCCTGCTCAAGTAATGCACAACCTGCTTGAAAAAAGCCTCGGTATAATTGTACAGTCAACTGTCGGCCACTTTGCAAAGCCAGAAGCAGACATGGAATCGCCCAATCTGTATGTGTTTAAGCAATACAAGAATCAAATCAAAAATATTCTTACCTGCCTGAGCGAGACACACACACTGCAGTGAAACCAGGAAAGCCGAGAAAAACAGTAAGCGGATCATGATATGCGATTGATATTCCCTTTAAATTCTCCAGACTTGGGTAAAACGTTAGGAATATGTGATTATCAAGGGCTGAGAGAAGAAGAAGGGATTAAAAGAAGACAAACGTCACTTTACTGTAAATTTTGATGACAATCAAGAACTTTCCAGCGAATCCACTGGGTAATAACGTCAGATCAGATAAGTTGCAGGACATATTTCGTAAGAACCTTCTGAAATGTTGTTTTGATGAGTAAGAAAGGGAATTTCCATTTTTTTTTTGGCTGCCTTTTTATTGTTGCTACTTGGGCTAGTATTTTTCACCAACACCTCAGACAAAAGATGTGCAAGGATGACATACGACCATTTTTTTCTTGGTGCAAAGATCCGGATTTTATGAAAACAGAATGATAATAATAATAAAGAGAAAGAGAGGGGAGAAACATAGAGTGAGAGAGAGAGAGAAAGAAAGAGAGAGGAGAGAAGAGAAAGAGAGAGAGCGAGAGCGAGAAAAAAAAGACATGGAGAGAGAGAGAGAGAGAGAGAGAGAGAGAGAGAGAGGGGGAAAGAAAAAAAAAGAGATAGAGAGGGAGAGAGAAAGAGAAGGGGAGTGGTGGATGTTGTTCATTTCATTTAATTTCATTGTTGTTGTGGGCAAGCAACTAAAGAAAAAGAACGAACGAATCCTATTCTCGTTGTCATCACGGCTTGGATCCTCTCGTGAACTCGAACTGTCGAAGTACACCCTGAATAATTATGTTGACCAGCCTTTTCCCTCTCCTTCCTTGCATGGGGTCAGGCGCGGATCCACGGCGGGCCGACGGGCCCGGCCCCCCGGCAAATAAATAAAAAGTTTTTTTTTTAAATAAAATAACAGAATTTTCTCACGAATTGGGCGAAAAAAAATGCTTTTACCACCCCCTGCTTATTCACCGGCTGGCTGAGTCGCCGCTAAATATTTCCTCAAAAATTGGACCAAAACAAAGTGCTCTTACCCCCAACCTCACAACCTCCTCCCCCAGCTTATTCACCGGCTTGCCGATTCGCCGCTAAATATTTTCTCACGAATTGGGCCCCCCTCCTGCCGCCGGCTGGATCCGCCCCTGCATGGGGTAATGGTCGATATCTGGTCGATACTTTCAGGATAGCACTACGATGGAACAGAGTGCTGTTTCATAAAACTTGTTATCAATAACAAGCTGTAATAACTGTTATAAGCTACTGAAATCGTGGCACTTAATTAGCTGTGAGCAGATTTGTCATGAATCTGTGGCGGTTGTTTTTTTTCTTCTTTTTTTCCATCATTTATTAACTGAATAATACTTACATAAAAAACACATAATAATATTGATGACAAAGTAAAACACATGAATTATACTTATATCACAAAATTAATTATACTTTTTTAAAATCATAATTAACATTTTTTTCCAGAGGTGATACTTTTCAACATTTGCCCTCCATAATATTTCCTTTAAATAAATGTCGAATATGTTTGTAAAGTTAAATTTTCTTTTTTGTGTATATAAAACATAAGAAGCTAAATTAATTAATAGATTTTTAAAAATACATATTTTGAATTTATATAATCACATTTCTTGCCTACAATTATATCACTGTAATCAATAATTTTAGAGACAAGAGACTTCAAACCCACAAGAACCTTCTGAAATGTTGTTTTGACGAGTAAGAAAGGGATTTTTTTGTGCTGCCTTTTTTGTTGTTGCTTTCTTGGGCTAGTATTTTCATCAACACCTCAGACAAACGATGTACAAGGATGTCATTCGACCATTCTTTCTTGGTGCGAAGTTCCGGGTTTTATGAAAACATAAACGTATATCACTCCTCTGCCGCTGCTTTTTGACAAAATAAGAAAGCAATTCAGGGTTATGTTTATTAAAGGTTTTTTGAGAAGGTGACATTGTCAAATTGTATAGAATTTCCAGGCATTTTGCTTTCATTTCTGTGCATTGTCTCGATTATAGACATTTAGGTTAATAGGAGGGAAACTGAAAATATATAGTGAAGGCCGAGAGAGAAAGAGAGAAGACAACATAGAGAGGGAAGCATGTGAGAGAGAGAGAGAGAGAGAGAGAGACAGAAACAGAAAGAGACAGAGAGAGAGACAGAGAGGAGAGAGACAGAGGAGAGAGAGGAGAGACAGAGAACGAGAGACAGAGAGAGGCATGACAGAGAGAGAGAGAGAGGTGAGAGAGGGGAGATATATATATATATATAGAGAGAGAGAGAGAGAGGAGGGGAGGGATATACAGAAAGAGAGAGAGAGATAGAGAGAGAGAGAGAGAAGAGGAGATCCTAGCCTTGGGCTAAACAAGTTATCCAATAAAGGCTTCTACTACTACTGGACGAGAAGAAAGGCAGTTAGAGAGAGAAAGCAAAGAAAGAGGAGATTGAGATGTTTTCTTCAAAGTCTCTACGATCGTGTTTTATGTTATTTTTTAACATTAGCAACGATGAGGGCTCAATGACGGCTAAGTTTCAAGTGAAATTCTGACCACACCATAATACTACTAATAAAGAGAGGGGTCAGACAAAGAGTGAGAAAGAGAAAGAAAGAAAGAGAAAGAGAGAAATAGATAGGAGAAAGAGAGAGAGCAAGAGGGAGAAAGAGGAAAAGAGGGAGAGAGAGAGAGAGGGGAGAGGGATAGGGGAGGGCAGCGGTGGATTTTATTCATTTCCTTTAGTTTCATTGTTGTTGGTTGGATTCTGAGAGCATACAGACCATATGATTTTATCAGTGAAACAGAAAGTAACACTGAAAGCCGTCATTAAGCCCACTGCACACTACACGATCCGACTACGATCCGAATTTGGAAGAACTTGCAATAGAATTTGTTACGAACATTCAAACGAGTAAATTCTTAATGACCGATATTTATTATATTTATATTTTATATATTATATTTATTTTGTAACGTTTTCAATTTTCTGCCTTTTTGGGAGATTTATTTGTACCATTTACTTTATTTAATTTTTATTGTTTTATTCTGTTTAGTGAATTTGTTCCTAATTATGTAAATTATTTGTAAATATTGTGATTTCTTTTGAATTTCCAATAAAAACACAAATAATTTTTTTTTAATTTTTAAATAAAAAATCGCATCTCCCTAAAAGAAAAGGAACGCTCCACGATTGTGCGGGTCATCTTTGAGTAAGGGGCAAGGTGCCATGCCCCTGGCCCCTTAGTGTATGTGTATAATTTTTATTTTATTAAGTCACTATACAGTTTAATTCAGAGAACCTACACGCAACGAGCCTGGTTTTTAAATAGGTTCACTTTTTCATTTCCGTACTTTCATGTCATTAATTACTATGATTACTGGGATTAATTAATTCCATACAAATTAACGAAATTAGTAATATTTTGTCAAATGCATTATGCTTTGTTAATTTTGCATGGAATATGATATAAAAGCAACTAATCAGTCAGTCAATCTGAGACAGTAGTTGGCGCTGTTTATATGAAATAGGGCTATTTATATATATATATATGTATATTTCTTTGTAATTGTGATATAAATAAAATGGACTTAAAAGCATGGCAAGAATTAGATAAATGCAGACATTTTTGAGAAAATAAGAATAATCCGATTTTATTTAGTAATAGGCCTAATTGTATATGTCTCAGCAAGAAAACATTTTTTGATGTCGAATTATTTCAGAAAGGTATACTTCAAGCATTAGATATAATTGTCAGAGGTCATTTAAAACCGATCTTACATTTTTTTTTTTTTGGGGGGTTTGCAACTGAAAGCTTGCTTAGAATTCAAATGATCTTTTCAGCAATCAGAGAAGAATGGATACAAAGTGATTTTATGGAAGTGGACACTGAAACTTTTGAAATAGAATTGATGATATTTGGACGTTACAGAAAATATGTGATATAAAGTCTAGGCGGTTATATGATTACTTCATTGAAGAATTTCAAAAAGATTACACATTACATGTTACAGACGGTAACTGTCAATATGATCTTGGAATGAGGGAGTTGAAAGAAACATTCACAAGGATGAAATGTACAATGTTATGTAATAAACAAAGAGAGTTTCAATACAAACAATTACAAGGGGCTGTATATACGAAAAGAGAGCTCTTTAAATTTGGTTTTAAGTCGGACCATTTTTGTTCCTTTTGTAGACAAGAAGTAGAGACATACCAACATTTATTTTTAGATTGTCATAAAGTTAAACGATTATGGCAGGAGGTAATTAAAAAGTTAAATTTAATCGAAGTTCACAGTGATGAATGGAAACCCATTTTTATGGGAATATCCGGCAATACTGCTAGAATATTTGTAATAAATTGTATCATATTTCTAGTAAAGTATATCATTTTTATTTCTAGAAAACAAGGAACTCAGCCATCTGTACAGAATGTAGTACATATGCTGAAAGATTACAGAGACGAGGAATACAAAATAGCCTTCAAAAAGGAAAACTGGGGATGCACTTATAGAAATGGGAACAAATCGATGCATTTTTACTTTAATGGATGTGGGTATTTTTTAAAATAAATTTGATACTCTATCTTGTACAGGTGGACAAACCGGAACAGGTTGCATGCAATGTGTGTGTTGGTGTGAAAGGGGGTGTGGTGTGGGTGTGCTTGAGGGGGGGGGGTGTCATGAGTTTGTTCGGTGCGAGTGTGTGATTGGGTGGGACTATGTAACTTAATACCTTCCTCTATTGTTATTTTGATTATAAACTGTTATATGAAAGAAAAAATGTACAATCATGTATAATTTGAGATTTTTCATGTTTATTGTTCATTGATTGATGTAATTCATGAAGTATCTTGTATCAACAATTTTGTTTTATATTACTTATTGTGATAATTTCTTGTAATGTGAATTTACGAGGAAGGAAATAAAATACCATTAAAAAAAAAATCTACCTTCCTCTATTGTTATTTTGATTATAAACTGTTATATGAAAGAAAAAAATGTGCAATCATGTATAATTTGATATTTTCCTATGTTCATTGTTCATTGATTGATGTAATTCATGAAGTGTCTTGTATCGAAGATCTTGTTTTATATTACTTATTGTGATAATATCTTGTAATGTGAATTTATGAGGAAGGGAATAAAATATCCTTTAAAAAAAAAAAAAAAAAAAATTGCATTAAATGCATGAGCACGTGTGAATTTCGATGCATTGTTATCCTTCCTTCGACCTTTTTTTAATCGAAAGTCCGACTGATACCGTTAATTCTTCAAGAAATAGAACACATTTATTTACTCAAATATATTTAACAACAAGAGAAATTTGAATTCATTTTGTTTTATTATCAACGTATTATGTCTTAAGCGTAATAGGCCTAGAATCAAAACTCTTAATATAAACATTAGATGAAGCATTCCAGATTAATAAAACTGTACATCAATATTTGATTTGATATCAATTACTTCAACTGCACAATTCCATACTGGATTTCGAAATCAAATCTTTCATTTTTAGAAATAGACAAAAATAAACATATAATCTTCATATAATCTACCAAAGCGAAGCCTAATTGCCGAAACGGTTATACATGTACACAGGTCAGTTCATTTTATTTTAAAACACATGCAGTAGGCACGGTGAATGGTATTAGGGGAATGTGTTTATAATAATAATAATAACAACAAAAACGGTGCTTATACAGCGCTTTCCACCGAAGTCTCTAAGCGCTATAACAAATAAAATACAATGACAAACAATTACATATTTAAAATTATAAAAAAATACAAATACAAATAAACCTACAAGTTACAATACATATGAGATATACATCAATGTGAACAGAGTAAGTTAATCACAATTATCAATCAGTTTCATCGGTCTACCTAGCCATCAGTAGACAAGCAAGAATTTGATCCAGAATACAACAGGAATCACTGTTACGATTCCATTCTACCATTCATCAGCAACAGCGCCAGCTACGACATAGGTCTGGAGAAGTTTGCACCAAATCAAGTTATTCTTGTGTTAATTTGTTAAAACATTATTTGTTGAGGGGTCCATACTCTACATACCATGCCTTTTAGTGGAACTCTCCATTTTCTATTGACATATAAACATACAGCAACAGTTTATTTTTCTTCTTGATTTAGATTGTATGACGTGATTATCTTATAATTTCTTGCAACTTAATTAAGAATAATATAAATAATGTTCTTTGTTATGCGAAGAAAGATAACATGTACATTTGGATAATTACTTGTGTATTCTTTGTAAAATGTTGTTTGTAATTTATTTATTGTATATAACTTGCATTTTTCTTCTTGAAAATGGAAATACAAATTTGAACTTGAACTTTGGACTTGAAGTGAAAGCTTACTATTACAACACGTAACTTTTCCACTGATTGTGAACAAAAAACTTATTTTCAAGTTACATCACCAATCAGATGAACCTCTTCCTTGATTACACATCATACATGAGCACAAAGAGCAAAAATCACAGCAATTTTAAGTCAATTTCTAATGTAGTACATGGTGCTCTCCATAAATAAAAACAATCGTTAATCATTAAAGTAAAGATGAGAAATATATTGTACGTCTATCTGGAATGGAAAGACATTTTGCTGTCGTAAATTGGCAGTAGCTACAATTGTTGTTTGTATAGACAGATCATTTGGAATGTGTTTAAACATGCACATATATTTGATTTGTTTATTTATGTGAAGATTATTAATAAATAGCCTGTGGAGGGCTCAAAAAAAAACTGGCGTTTTGTGAAATTTATAATCATTTTGTTAAATGTACAAATTTGAAATTTGTAGTTGAATTCAATAACCTTCATTCAAAGTGGTACAATCAATATATATATATATATTTTTTTTTAAACTATGAAGGGGTGAAAAATAAAAATAATCTGTGCCAATATAACGAGGAAAAGCAGATTTATTTATACCTTAAGAAACTTCTGACTGCAATCAATTTTCTTGAACTTCACAAAAATACGAGACAAGACATCAGTCATGAATTTTGATCAAGAGGAAGCGAGAAAATTTGTCCACTAGTGTTCTCTGATATCGTATGCTGCAGGTACCTTCTAACGATTTCCCCCCTTAAAAGTTAGAAAAAAGTGAGACTTTTGTCAGTTTGTTAAAATCAGTTTTGAATCATTTGTAGAGGTATTCTAGTCGAGTGGTCTAAACACTTGAATGAAGGTGCAAAGGTCGTGGGTTCGAGCCTCAGAACGGAACTAATGTCCTTTCGCAAGACATTAATCTACATTTGCCGCTCTTAACCCAGGTATTTATTAGGTACCTGGTAGGAAGGAATTATTTGATTGCAGAGTACCGAAATCGGTCACCAAGCTAGAGCCGGTTTAATACCTAAACGCCTTGGGCACTTTGCATGGTGGATGTGAGCACTATAGATGTATCAATATGGTAAATATTCTGCGTCAGCTATAGTGCCCGATTTTTCAGTAATATTCACACTCTTGGGGTTCTTTCAAATTCATGCCACCGACATTATTTAGGGCGATGAAAGTCGGCGGGAGGGCTTCTCAATTCCTTGTTTTATTTTGCCTCGGCCTTCCTCCTTCGCCTCCAACCGCTGCATCAACGTTTTCTCCCGATGTCGGCTCCGATGTCGGCTCCGATGTCAGCTCGGACGTTGCGTTCGGTGGTGAGGGTGAGGATGAAGACGATGCAATTCCGCTAATGGGAAGTTGACTCGAGCCGACCTCTTGTAGGTGTTTGCCACTTCGGCAGGTCTTGCACAATTGTTTGCGGAAGAATGGCATGCGGACAAAGTACAGAAGGAATATGAAGAAGCCCTGAAACGCGTTCAAAACGATGAAGAGCGCCTCTGCGATCTAAACAAGGAAACAAATCAACATGATCTAACCATAGAAATTTTGTATGAAGATTTAGTAGAATACCACATTTTTTTCCACAGAATGCCATGACATTATTGAAAGTGACGTTTGCCATAGGATACAATTACCCTAGAAGAGTTTTGAAAAGGTTGAATCTAATGCAGAGATGGCACGTAATTATCTACTGGTTCGATTAAGCTCGACGCAAAGACTCAAGTCTTACGAAACAAGGCGAAAAATTAGCCTAGACTTGACCCCAGTAGAACTTCCTTTTATATCAAGCTTCCAGATAAATTTGAGGACTGGTCATATCATTACACCGTGAAAGAAACTGTCTAGAGGCGATTGGGTAATGTTGATTATGTATTACATGAGCATTGGTGAATACTGTAAGGTTTTGGACTACTCACACAATGTAGGATGAATGCTGGGTCCAAACTCTATTTCTAGTGATATTTCGCATTAAGTGCATTTGAGGAGCAATACTTGGGGAATTTCTACTAAAATATTCTTAAAAACTGACGTACTAATAATGAGAAATCTTAAAAAAATTATCATTCTTCTTTACAGAAACCAGATCGCCTCTGTAAAAAAAGGAATACCTTGCTTATTTCGTCGATGAAGAGCAGAAAACCAGCTGTCCAAGTCAAGCCCAGAACGACAAGGTTAGAGATGGCGATCTGGACTCGGTGGATGGTGTCCCGACGTTCATCTTTCTTGTCTTTCCTCACTAGACCTTCAGGATTTGCTGATTGGACCAACCGGACGATGACCATGGAAAAGATGACGATGTTGATGAGGAGGAGGATGCCGATTGGGATGAGGAGTCCGCCAATCTGAGACCAGAACTGGAGGAAGCACCTAGAACATTGTAAAAGTCGGAAGAGAGAGATAACAACCGTTGGCCAATCGCACTTTATGTTATATAATATTCTACTAATTTCGTGTCACCGACAAAATATTTAAACTGATATTTCTCGCAAGTCTTCATTTTTTATGAAAATTTAATTTTTTTAATCGGGCTTTTAGAGCCCATGCATCACTGCTTTGTAACATCGCGAAAGTGAACGAATAGTATCATTCTCGAGAGCAAGTTACTCTCGAAAGGCTAAATTTGAATCATCGGGTCATCGCGTTCGGTTGGGTGGTCGCGTTACACGGCCTTTCGTGAAACAAATGCGGAAGATGACGCGAACTTTCGTTGACTCGCCTTAGGGCTTTCGGGTAAATAGGACCAGACCATTTGAAGATGAGAGGGGTTTATTCCACAAACATTTTCCCCGCCATTTCGTGAATAAAGGGGCATGTTTTAACAAAAGGTCGGGTGACGCGACCACCCGACCCGACGCGATGACCCGATGATTCGAAGTAAGCCTTCTCGAAATAATATCCCAGGCACACAGACGAGACCATCACGAAAATCTGATGGAAGAATTTGTCGATTTGGAATGCATGTGGAGTTGGTTTGACACTGTCCCTGGTTTGACGTTGTGACTGAGATACACAGACATCATACGAGCAAGGAAAATATAACTTTTTTTTTGCACGATATATCTTAGGGGTTCTTACCGATCGTGATGTGCGTACGTTTGTCTTGCAACCGCCCCAGTCACAATGACGACCAATGCAGGGATACCTGTATGAATATGATGACAATATTAAAAATGATTAATGTGCGTAAAGATAAATCATGATAACAATCGCGAGCGAGTAGCTTAAATGAGCCACAGCCCATTGTACCCTTGCAAAATGTTGATATCTTGAAGTGTCGTCAGTAATGTTGTCAGGACTTCCGATGCACAGTTGGCAAACGCATATTGTCATGATGTCTCGGGCTGCCCCATCCATGAAAAAGTTTTGAATACCAATTGTAAGAGAGTAATAACAGATGATAATATAAGAACACTATCGGGACTAAGGAGCAACTGCAGAAGACCGCCCCCACAAATGACCTCAACCCTACCTTGACCCTAGGGCCTAACCCTGACCCTAATTCTAACCCGACTCCTCACCACAATCCTGACCCTGGCTCTGATCTTGGCCCTTGTCCTATCCCTAACCATAAAACACTGTGGATGAATCGTGGTATAGTGGTCCATTCACTTGCTCTCATTCATAGGGTTTAGAGTTCGAATCCCATGGTTAATAATAATTGCAGTACCCCCAGGAAGAATAGCATGGAAGCCGATGAGGCTTCCCTGGGTAAACAATGTTATTATTATTTATTATCATATACTGGTGCATGATGTCGTATTCTGCAGTTATGCCAGAACTAATTATCGTAGATTAATATTCGATTCCTCACTCTATGATAATTACCACATGCAGCAAGTGTCGCTTTCTGCATGAATCTCGGAATATACGAATCAAAGATCTTGATGATATGCAGGTAGGCGTTGAAGCCTTCGACACCCATCCAGGCCATCGAAGACAGCAGGGAGAAATGGATGACGGCCGTCAAAATGGCACATGGGATCGGAGCGACCTCGCGATAGTTTCTCGTCGAGTCGAGGACGAGCATGATGACGAAGGAGACGTAGAGCAAGAGTAGGGTGAGGCAGAGGAGGATGAGAATCTTGAATCTTTGTTTCTTCCTCAACACTCTGTGATTAGGTGGTTTGAAAAATAAATGAATAAAAGAGTGTTTCAATCAGTAAAAATTATTGCAGCTTAGGTCAGTGGCGGATCTGTATGAGGCATCTGGAAGGGGTATTTTTTTAAATAAAAAGGGTCTTTAAATGTTTTTGAGATGACAAGTGGCCAATGGGACGTAAGATAGCGAAGACGGTCTCTCATGAAAGAGATGGATAAATAGATTTAGATGAAGTTGGCAAGAAATTAATGTTCTATCCTCATGATCATGTCTTTTGCAATAGCAATAGTAGCTCGGCAACATAACGTCTAAGGAATGTGTGAAGGAACATGTGGGTGTGTGCGCGTGTTATCTATATATGTATAATATATATATATATATATATATATATATATATATATATATATATATATCGATATATCAACATATATATATATATATATAAATAATAATTTAAACAATTGAAATAAAAAAACCTTCAGCGTTCTCTTCTCTCTCTCTCTCTGTCTCTTAATATATATAAATTTAATTGTTAGTGGACGTGATGGATTGTCATCAAAAGAGATAACAAATCAAATCAAAACGATTTCCACTTCACGGCTCTTTCCAACAACAATGATTATTTCAAGTATGTGCCGGTTTGAGAGAAGGGTGTGGTCTTGAGGTGTGTGCGGTGTTTGGGTGCGTGTGCGTGCGTGCGTGTGTGTGTACCATGGGTTGTATAGGTTCACATTACCTATTTGATAGATAGGCTCCCACTGTAATGGTTAAGCTGACAATGGAGATTCCACATCCGATGTAACTTAAAATTCTATACACGTGTTCAAAGGCATGCTCCTCATGGTATATGTCCTATAAAACAAAATGAGCCGAAAGTCAAAATTATTGTTTTGCTTAAGGCCATTCAGACACCTTAAATTTTTGCCATGAGTATCTGCAAATGTAGTGAAAATAAACAATTAATGTCAACAAATAAGTGAATATGAGCATGTGATAAATTGTGATCATAATATAATTGTAGGATAAAATTATAGGATAATGATATCAATTTTTAGATCAGTAATGTTGGTTCTACCACATTTCATAGAAAAAAATGTACGTTTCTAAAGAGAATATTGAGTTATGGGGAGAGGTGAAAAATAATTAGTTGAGCGATATCATTGTGATTATGCAAGTGTGAAAGAACTTCAAAGAAAAAATGTTCCCTGTAAAGCAAGGCTCTTCAATTGCCTTCATATTCTAACTATGACAGGTAACAGCTTAAAAATGAGGCCCGATTTTTATGCTACATGTTTGTGTAGTTCCATCTACATCTTGCTGTGTACAGTGCTTGTTACTTAACCAAGACTGGGCCAGGTTTCTTATCATTTTGATGATTCCAGAACCTTGCAATACACACTAATACTTATATGCTAGATGATCAACTTTTTCTGATCGATTCCACACCATTTCTTTCGCAATGCAATCGCGTGACTAGAACTAAAATTTATCTTTAAGACAAATAATTGTTACTTTACCGTAGACAACTAGACACATTTTGACAATATATATATATCTATTATGAAGAAGACAACAACAAAACGTTATTTTGTAGGGCTTCGAGTTATTTGATGTGGAAAATCCTTTTCTATATCATTTTGATATAAAGTATTATAGTAAAGCAGTTTTGGTAATTTCTAGACTATATTTTTAAATTGAATGTTATATTTTGTCTTTCGTGAACAAGAGCAACTCAATAACTTTGAAACAAATTATCTGTTGTAACACATTGAAGAAAAAGAAACCTTTAAATGATTACATCAACAAGTTTAATGTCTTTGTTCGTTTAGCTATAAAAGTAAACCTTTTGCTTGTTTACAAAGCAGTGAATGGTCGAGCCCCAAATTATTTGTCTGAATTATTATCTTTTAAATCACATCTATATGCACGTAACTTGCGAAGTACACAGGACAAGCTGCTTCTTAAGCTACCTCACACAAAAACAAAGGTAACTCTTGGAGATTGTGCTTTCAGTTTCGCCCTCCAAAGCTTTGGAATAACCTACCACTAGCCATAAGTAAAGCCTCATCTCTTGCTGTCGTTAAGGTTTTGTTGAAGACGCACTTGTTTTCAGGAGCTTTTGAATAGTTATTATTATTATTTAAAAAAATCTTTTTATCGTGTGTCTGTAAAGTAGCACTGTGAGGAGTTTGTTGTCATCACAGCGCAGTAGAGGATATTTATGTAGTAGCTGCGCTATATTAATTGATCTAATTATTATTATTATTATATTATTATTAAAACAATCTTACCATTAAAACCGCAAAGCTAGTGAGATGGTTGCATCCACACACGACTCTACCATAACCAGATGTATTGGACGAATCGGCTACGTCATAATAACTATTCGGTAGACTATGTGACGTCACTCCTGTAGCTGAAAGCAGCATGCAGCCATCTTGAGACCAGTCTGTTAGGTCTTCATCCCAGAAAGAACATACTGGATTGCGGCCAGGCTAAATTCAAGGATTTAAAAGAAAAATGATATGAACGAAAAGAAAAACTGTTCACTCGAATACGCTGTGATTTGGATTCTCATCGTTTCTTGAGAGATAAAAGCAAACGATATCCTAACAGCATGTCGAGAAATTGAATGGTTCAATATCTCAAATAACAACAACAACAGCAAACAAAAAATTTCCGAAAGAGACATTAAGATTACCTCTTGATAGACAATAAATTCTCTGTATGAAGTGCGTTTGGAAACAGGAATTTCTCCATTTTGAAAACGATGTCATCTCCCTGCCTTCTTAAGCCTGTCGTCGTTGTTTCAATTACGGTTAAATTTTGCTTCAAATTAAGATTTGTAAAGAGACCGACTTTTGAAAGACGAAAGTATACCACGGTTGGAGAGGACAAAGTCAGGATTTAGAATAAGAAAGGCTTTATGTTTTCAGCATAC
Organism: Mesocentrotus franciscanus; assembly: GCA_037976565.1. Classification (NCBI taxonomy): domain Eukaryota; kingdom Metazoa; phylum Echinodermata; class Echinoidea; order Camarodonta; family Strongylocentrotidae; genus Mesocentrotus; species Mesocentrotus franciscanus. The sequence continues at coordinate 11,985,692 of CP137685.1, forward strand.
ACAAGAAAAATGTTTCGCAAGATGGATTCTCTCTCTCGTAACAAAATCAGTGTCCTTAAATTTAGGAAAATAAAAACTCTGTTATTATTACCTCGAGTGGTGTGAAGGTGAAGTTTATGAACTCGTTCAACATCTCCACCTTTCTACTTCCAATTTTGAAAGACAGTACAAGCGTATTAGCCGATCGATTGAAACCTTCATGGCTCTCGCTGATATTACGTAATGACCTGGATATATAAAGGGACGGCGAAGAGTAGACGTTGAACACCAGCTTCTGGTAGTCGCTCTCGTTGTTCGGCGTATCGAAATCGATGGTAGAAGTTTGAGACGATGATGATGGAATGGAGTAGATCTCTTTCGGTATGTTTACTTGAGCTTCAGTATCATTTCTTTGGCCCCGTCTATTGAAATCCGTTGCGTTGTGCAGGCTGATGTTAGATGTGGTCAGTTCTTGAGTACCTGAAGCGGGGAGATCTAGAGTTATGACCAGACCTTGGCTGAAGTCATTAGCTGCTACACTCCGGATCTATGTTGGGTGAGCAAAATGAGGTCAGGATAAATAAAAGGTAGAGAGAGACATACGGAGAGAAAGGGGGGAGGGGGAGAGGGCAAAGAACGAAGATCCCCTCTTAAAAAAAACGACATAAAAGGAGTACCGAGAACGTGCAAACATTGACGCTAAAGTGTTAAACAGCATTGTAACGTACCTCTTTATAAACAGAACATTATTTTAACCCTTCGATATTCACTGTTAAAATCTGAAATCGCGAGAATGAAATGGAAAAGGCATTACGCATTACCTATTTTCTTTATTCAGAATGTGTACCTTTTGGGGTTGGGGTGGAGGGAGATTCGCCTCAAAATAATTCGCTTCCGGCCAGACGGTAATCTTCTTAAGTTTTGTGTAATCATATGTAATGGGGAACAAATTGCAATTTATTCAACTCCTTTCAAGACTAGTTGATGCTCGTATCATATTTGGTTACCTGTACTGCTACGTTAGGTCTTGCGATGCTTATAGATTCTCCATCATCTACTTCAACGTTGCTCAGCTGTCGCTCGAAGGACTGCACGAATTGACTCACTGCGTCCTCTTCTTCCTCAGCCTCCAGGAGCTTCTCCATGTCAACATCAGCAATGTTGCTTGCAATCGTTGCCACAGAATCCAAGATCTTAATATGGTATGCAATCGAAACATCGATATGTTTCTAAATATTTTATAATATTGCTGTGTGATGTTACCATTGTTATTTTGTTATATTGCTTTTGTATTTTGATGTTTGTGTTTAATGTAAGTATCTAATTACTTTGTAAAAACAGATAATATCAGCTTTGAGCTGCATGTCACGATGTTGTTTTCTAATAAACGCAATTCAATTCAAAAATCAATTCTATTCAATGTGGCCATCATTTCAACAAGCCGAAAAGGGTGATATTTTCATTAGAAGTTTACCCATCACAAGGCATGTCCAAAGCACCTACATAGAACTACCACATGTACTACTCTTGCTTTAGCACAGCTGCCCTGTGTTCTGAATTCGTGCAGAAAATTTCTTCCCGACTGTAAAAATGTTGGGTAAAAAATTGCCCGACATGAGATAAATTAAAGGGTCCGACCAATTTTGAGGCAATATCGAGCCCAACTTAGATAATTTGTTTTGCCCAATCAAAGTTCCCCTTCACTACAAATTAAGCAAAGATTGCCCAAGTTAGGTCAATAATTGGTTAGACACATATGTTCAATGCAATTGCAGTATAAAGTAGTTTTTTAAAGTTTTTAAATTGTGTTCAATGCATTATGGGGATATGAACTAACCTGTTTATCGGTATAGTTAAGATCGGCAATCCTGGATGAAATATTGGACACGAGTATAACATCGGCTGCCGATATGTTCTCAGTCACGAGCCTTGCGATGTTTTCCGAAACTTCGAGAGCCACGTCATCCGTCAAATTTATCTGGAAGGATAAAATTGGGATAATGATTATGGAGAAAACTTGTATTTCGTGTTTTTTAAAGGTTCGTATTCCAGAAGATTGATAATTCCAAAATTGCATTACTCACAAATTAAAAATAGGTTAATACAACCTAAGAAATGATGTTGCCTTAAACTGTCTGTGTACAGAGAACACTTCCGTATGATCCCCCGATGATACCGTACCACTGATTTGTCTAATAACTTTATATATAGTCATGTATATATTGTAAATAGTCGAATATCCCTTCTAACTAAGGGGGAGAACTTTGTTTTCCAGTGTTTTGAGCAATTAGTTGGATGGAAATTCTATGTAAATAAATTGAAAGGGCCTATGTAATGTTTGTATCTTTATTAAATTGGAGGCGCGATAGCTCAGTTGGTAGAGCTGTGGTCTCGTAAACCAAGGCGATGCGCTAGTGCCCTTTGGTAAGGCATTAATCCCCATTACCAGGTCTCTCGGAGACTCTGGTTGCTTACCAACAAGCAGTTATGCTTTCTTAGCAGTCAGGTAAAATAACCACCACTAAACACACTATGTGCAGCACTGAAATTAAACGTATAAAGAACCTAAACATGTGTGCCACGTTGAACAAATGAATACAAACAACAAAATCAAGCCTGAGAGTTTTATTTACCAAAGATTAAATAACATCAATGTTATGATTGATTTTTCATATTAATTAAAAGTTAAATCTCTTATAGAAAAAACAATTTAAATTTACCTCAGAAATGCTCTGGAGAATTCGAGTGGTGTTTCTTCGAGCTCCGCAGTCGTGACAAGGTACTGAAGGGAGCGAAATTATTATAATTCGCATTTAGAGTATCTATTCAAGTGTGTTGATTCAAATTGATTGTACAACTTTGAAATAAAATACTGATGTTATGTTTTAATATAAAAACATATATTCCAGAGGTGCATGAAAAATGAAAAAAATGAACGACATGAACGCCAAAGAATTGTATTAAGTTTTAAGTTTTGAATATTTAAGATGACATTTTCGGACATATTTGATTGATCATTTGATACCGCTGGTTTTTTCTTTCAGAGCAATAACCAAGTGACTTAAATATATAGTTTTATACACAGTTCATCAATATCATGATGTTCATACTGAAAAAAAAATGACATTATACCTATAACAAGCTGGGTAGACTCTTTTTGTAGAGATAAATCTGGTGCCAAAACACAGGTCCAAGTCCCTGCATCCCTCGTGACATTCACGTTACCAATGGTAACGACCCAATGGTGGGTGGAACCATCATCCTCCACTACATCCAGAGCGTAACCATGGTTACGCATCAAGAGGACATCAGCTCGGCTGACGATCACGCCGTCGTGGTCCCACGCGATGACCTCCATCAAACTTGAATTGGAGACCTCGCAGTCCAGAGATACCGTATCTCCTTCACTGATGATTAGGATGGAAGGTAACGGTTGGATGATGGGTACAGGCACTGTGGAGGAAGAGGTTTATGTATTTGAGTGGATGTGTAAACTGTAACATTTTTTTGCCCGCAATGAGACTTTGGTAGTAATAGAGGGGGCAACGTGGCGAACAGAATAACGGTTTTTCTTGTAAATATCAGCAATGATCCATTGTATTTGACAAAAACATGATGGGAAATGGACGCACAATGTGGTGGGGTGGGCACGAGGACAAAATATGAGCTACATCAGCGAAAAAACAAGTGGTTTCAAGTAAAAGACTAATTTTTGGTATGCATAATATATCTTGAATGCTCATTATAAATGCCCAAAATCAAATTTAAAGAGAAGGTCGTGTACTTTGTTACGAATATACATATTCATTATGAATATGTTAATATATGCGCATGAGCAGTTGAGAGTTGGTGAATGGGAGACTTCAATCAAGCATAAGTCATGGGTGAAACTTGGTTAATTTTTGGAATTTTTATTGATTCTTACTTTTTTGTTAGTGTGGAGTGAGGTAATAATCATTCAAACATGTAGAACTTTCTCTCTATAATAACTTGAAAAGATGAAATTATTTGTTCGGATACAAGGACTACAGCCGACCCCCATCTTCCGACATTTTAAAAATATGCCTGATTCTCTCACACAGTAGCTCATAAATCCTGTCATTCATAAAATAATAATGAATATAATAATGATCGATAAAGGTAGAAGAGTGACAATGAATACTTCGGGCTATATTATATAAATTACAAAGTTATCTTGTATGTTCGGAAAATTACGCTTTTAATTGTTATTATGAAAAAAAATGACATTGCGGGAATAAAGACGTATTATTGGTGCTTTCGAATATGTCTCTTTTAACTACAAACGTACTCGGCCAGCTTTGCGCGGAAATTAACCAATGATTTTTCATAATGTTGATTTACTATGACACATAATTTTTTTTACCAACTTCAAAGATAACGTGATAATTTTCAAAAAAACTTCCCAAACTTACGATCGTTTATGCATCGACTTGACTTGCAAAGCAACACTAGTCTCTCGGTCGACAATTCTTATACATGTTCTTAACAGATAACATAGTTTTCAGAATAAATGGTATACTTACAATCGTTTATAAATATGTTGACCTCCCATGTAGAAAAATGCTGCTCGACAATTGGTGTTGTCAATGTGGTCTGCCGATCGTACACGACGATGTCTGATCTATTACCTGTGGTGTATATTTCATCACGTGACCCGCGCACATATAAACCCAACGGCTGTGCGGATTGTTGGAATGTATAAATCCGAACATCGCTGCCATTTGTATCAGCCGAACCGACAAAATAGTTGCCGGCTTGCTGATGAATCCAGTAGACTCGTGATTCTTGGAATTAAAAGAGAAAATTAGATTGTGAAGTCAACTATAAGGCTGCTTTATTAGACATTACTAGGCCTACCACATGCAATTATCATGAAATATTATATGTACGCGGCCCACATTTTGGTGTATTTTTGTATATGTTGTATAACATGTATGTGATTTTATTCCTAAAACTGAATGTATTTTATAGCCTCTAATGGATCAATTTTTGTGCAACAAATAATTGTAGCGCCTTGGGTGACTCATTTTGTTAGAAAATATGCAATAAAAATCGATATAAGTATTGTTATCATCATTATTGTGATCAGCCCTTGTTGCAGCTTAGGTATGCTTTAGTGGCAGAATGAATTTAGCAGCTCCACACATAATGAGGCATCAATTATATATAATACTTCCAATGATGATGATGATGATAATAATAATAGTAATAATAATAATAATAATAACAATGATAATGATGAGACTTAGAATAAAAATGATAATGATAATGATAATAATAATTTGATAATAATAATAGTAATAATGATATTGATAATAAGAAAAGATACTCCAAAGCTAAAAATAACCCTAATTAATTTTGAGAGATCTTTCATAATTTATTTTTTTCACCGAAAAATTCACTTTTCATTGTTTGATATTTAATTATGTATTGACTGAAATACGGAAGTTTTTTTAAATTTGATAAGATTTTAGAAGAAGAAAAAAGTTCCAAAAGACCACATTGCTGCAAGCTCGAATGAGAGATGACCTGCGGGATTTTGAGAATTTTCATTTTTTAAATTATATAACATCATATGTATGTCTGCCAAGGAAGAATTTGTAACAATGTTGATAAATAATGATATGCAAATTCCATTTAATAAATATATGAGAAAATTTGTACCATTGTAGTTCACATCAATAGCAGATATGAATCCTCCGAAGTTTAGAGAGTCTACGACAACCATTTGATTCTTTCCGTCTAAGTCTGCACGTTGGATAGAATAATAATTGGCCCAAAAAACGAATCTGTGTAGAAACAAATGAAACAGAGAAACAAACAATTACACAAAACAATAAAGCCTCTTTCACATATGCCGCGGTAAACCGCCGGGGCAATAATGAATTAAAAAAAAAGTAAATCATAATGACCCTTTTTCAGACTGAAATGTGTCCCTTCAGAGTAACAGTAACGTGTCATATACCTAAGTGCTGAAAGCAGTAGCGGTTCTTCAAAATGCAAAACCCACAGCCCCAAGCTACCCAAATTCTTCTTATAGAACCGCTCCTTGCTGGAAGGAGAATCTTCAGGCTTACGAATAATTATCCTTAACCCCCTCCCTTTTTTGGTGGGGGTGGCAGGATTCTCGAAATTATGTTTCCGGAAGAAAATGCCCCTAGATATTTTTGCTCCTACTCTGAAGTAGGAGACTAAGAAGTAGACTGTTGTACTAATTAGAAACGAGCTGTAAATCATTTTCGATGGTCGCTTATCACTCGTTAAAGATAAAGTTGAGTTCTGGTCATGCGATTGCATTGTGAAAGAAACGATGTGGAATCGAACAGAAAAAGTTGATCATGTAGCATATATAAGTATTGATGTGTACTGCAAGGTTATGGGATCATCAAAATGATACGAAGTATGGCCCAGTCTTGGTAAAAGTAACAAGCACTGTACACAGAAAGATGTATATGGGACTACACAAACATGCATGTGGCATAACAATGTGGTCCTCATTTTTTAGCTGTCATATTCATGTAATATTTAGAATATGAAGGCATCTGAAGAGCCATGCTTTCCAAGGAACATTTTATCTGATGTTCTTCCACACTTGCATTATTGCAATGAAAACGCTCACAAATTATTTTTCACCTCTCCCCAGAACTCAACCTTCTCGTTAAATATTACTTTGATATTGAAAGAGCATTTCTAGCTAAGTAAAAATGAAATGCTTAATAATTCTAAAGGAAAATAATTGTTTTTTTTCTTTTATATGCAGCCTTAAGCCCCCATTTACGATCTGTTTAAGAACTTCATGGACGGGCTCAGACTGGCTTGGACGGGAAGGGTGCTCTAGAACTTTGAGCCTGTTCAAAATGTTCCCCGTCCTGCAATTAGACGGAGTGACAACGGACTTAAAACGAGATAGACGTACTGCGAACGGAATTGCCGTACTATGAACGGAATTGCCGTACTTCGATCCTACTAGGAACGTGTTACAACGTGATGTGGTCGAGCATCAATTAGCAAGAACGCGTTGGGTTTGTATAGCCCTCGAACCAGGACGGGATTCTTAAACAGATGGTAAACAGTTGCTACTACGTTCACTCCGTCCGTTCGCACACAGTTTGAGCCCGTTTGGCAACATTTTACAGAACGTAGTGAGAACTAGTTTGGTGTGATGGGGGCTTCACTTGAATGTCTTGATCTGCAAAACGTGAAGCGTTGAAGTTGAACGGGAATGAGGAATGGCGAGAACGCGCTGGGACTTCATAGCTCCAGAGCCAGGACCGGATTGTACGCACTCTAGGAGCGCGTTCGAACGCACTAAGAACGAGATGAGGACGAGTTGAACTGTATCTGAACGGGGCGGTCGGGTTAAAAACTAGTTAGAACAAGTGGCGAACTAGTTAGAATGGGTTTGGACGTATTAGGAACGAGGTAAAACTAGTTAATAATGGGTTTAAACTAACTACGGACTGGCTTGGACCGCCTGGAAATGGCTAATTTACCCGATCTGAACTTGATATGAACTGACTGTGGACGGGGTACAGACGAGATGGACGTATTAAGGACGGTTTATGAACGAAGTAGGATCGTATTATAGACATTATTTACACATTCTGCCCCGACCACAACCCGTTTTACGATTCTAGGACGGTTCCAGAACGTAATGAGAACTAGTTTGGTGTGATGGGGGCTTTAAACAGATCGTAAACAGTTGCTATTACGTTCAGCACCGTTCGCACACAGTTTGAGCCCGTTTGGCAACATTTCCGAGAACGTAGTGAGAACTACTTTGGTGTGATGGGGGCTTTAAGCAGCAATGGGTAAAATTCTTACCCAGTATGTTTAGCTACAGCGATATCACATCCTCCCTGGCATTGGTCACTAGCAGCCAGTGTTGTTAGATTAGACCCATCCAAGTTCGCTGAAAAGATGTTACACCTGTGACACCAGTGTATTCTATTACGTACTGTGTCCAGTGCAATTTTATATGAGGCTGAAATAAAATAACAAGATATAGGCCTATTTATATTATAATCATGCAATTTGTTCATTTCTCAAATGCGGATCCATCAAGTACGAAGAGAGACGAGAAAAATAGCCGAAGATTCTACACTGCTAAGCCCTTTGCACACGAAGCATCATTTCAATGCATGGCCTTATTTATAATAATAATAATAATGGTGGCTTATATAGCACGAATGTCCGTCAGGCCGTGATGCTCCAGGCTCTCCGACATGATTACCCCGTTCATAGCTGGCGGCCAAATCATGTAGCGCCCTGGCAAATCGCCGGATACCCATTAACACCAAATATGAGTAATTTCTTTCCAAAGGACGTTAACCGAGCAGGGATTCGAACCCTTAACTCTTGGACTGAGACACAAGTGAATGAACCACTCTACCACGACACCTCTGCATTATATTCACTTCTGCCAATAGAGCCTATACAGGATATCAAACTGTATATCTGATCTTATACCCTTTGATTTTCTATTATTTCATATCCAAGTATGCAAACCGACTCAATATTATTATTGTTTTCATTATTTATGATTTATGTACTATGTATTGTTTATATCTGGATTCATTTAAAACTGTTAAAGCAAATAATGATATTTATATGTTTATATGTCTATGGAATTATTTTTACCTTGTAAATTCACTTGCATCAGCCCAGCTCCAGCTGTATTGTTGAATATTCGAATAAAACCTTATCAAATCAAATCAAATCATTAAGTCCATGCGCCAGTCAACGAAATGTTTTGCGATAACCCCATGCAAGATATAACTCTAAGACATGTCACAAGGTGCGTCGTAGCAACAGGTCTGAAGCTTAGTACGGGAGCGGGAAGGTGAGCAACTAGCAGCCTTTTCACACACAGCTAAAATTCATCGTATCTAGAGCTGATTAGTTTAAAGTGCTTTAACGCAACAGCTTTAAAGATACTATGTCCCTTTTGCAGCCAACATCAAATTCTGTAGAACTTTGCAGGAATTATGAATATGTCATGTATGTCCTATCTGTGAAATTTAAACGTTAGCAGTGTCCTAATATTCAAATTATGCAAGGAAACCCTTTTACTTGCTAGACTTCACTGTCAGACACTATTGAGTGACTGACTGGCTTTTTCATCTTTGGTAATAACATACATAAAATGAGCTGTAAAGGGTACATGAGCATTTGTCTACATCAATAACCCACTTCTTGTAATGGCCAAAATTAAACTGATTGAATCTTTGCGCAGCATAAAACGTACGACCATTCGGTACAATGGTCTGAAAAATCAGACTATTACTTACTGGCTCTATAGCTCCTAAGTCGATTCGACAACTAATAGTCGTTATTTTCCCACTTAAAGACATTTTCAAGCCCACTTTTTTTAGGGAAGTTCTAAATTAGTATTGTCTTTCAAATGCCGTTGGAATTTAACCTTCTCAATTTTTTGGCCTGCAAATGGGACATAGTACCTTTAAAGAGCTTTAAAGAAAATTTTCCCTGTGTGAACATCGTTTATACGATGTTCGGATAGATACGAAGTCGCGATTCATACGCCCCTAAAAGCAGGCTGCAGATACGAAGTGCGTATCTAGAGAGCTTGACATTTTGTGTGTGAACGGTTATACGTGTTTAAACTGGATGGAGCGCGCGCTTTCTTTGATATGACCTCACTTTTTGGCTTCTTCGCATCCGGTGTATTAACAACATGCAATTCGCAACGTCACATACAGCTTGCATTCGTGTACTATTAATTATCCACGCGGCTTACTGTCTTATTACTAAGTATTTAATTTCATCTTTTGACATAATGTCGGAATCGGAATTAGGACGCGGGTCTGTATGGAATGGGCAGGAGACCCTGGTGGTGTTGGATTTGTGGGGGCAAAAGAAAATTCAGAATCAGATTGCCAGTGCTGGCTCCAGGAATAGAGACATATATAAGAGCCTGGCAGATCAACTTACGGACATGGGGTTCAATCCCCGTCCCTGGGACAGGGTTCGGGACAAAATTAACAGGTTGAGAGGCGACTACAGAAAAATCAAGGACAAGGAACGCAAGTCGGGAGATGAAAAGAAGTTTACAGTCTGTAATTTTATTTTTAGGTAAATATGAATTGAAAACAAGAGTCAAAAATGGTAATACAGGCATACATACATTATCATAATTAAGAAGACGTCAACGGCAGTCTATAATTGAAGGAATTTAACGAGAGGAAAATGAACTATAGTCTCTAGTATCTTCTCTCTTAAATAGCGCGCGCCAATCTGCCTGATAGTAAATACAATGCGCAATGGCCCTACTGCGCATATTTAGAGCAGTGAATCTCGAAACGATCGCACCGAAATTTTCTGTGTGTGAAAGATGTCGTATGTAAAGCTGATTAGTTTAAAGCGCTTTAAACTTATTAGCTTTAAAGGTACTATGTCCCATTTGCAGGCCAAAAAAATGAAAAGGTTAAATTCCAACGGCATTTGAAAGACAATATTAATTTAGAACTTCACTAAAAAAAAGGGGGGCTTGAAAATGTCTTTAAGTGGGAAAATAACGACTATTTGTTGTCGAATCGACTTAGTAGCTATAGAGCCAGTAGGTAATAGTCTGATTTTTCAGTCCAAAGATGAAAAAAGCCAGTCAGTCACTCAATAGTGTCTGACAGTGAAGTCTAGCAAGTAAACGGGTTTCCTTGCAGGACACTGCTCAAGTTTAAATTTCACAGACAGGACATACATAACATATTCATAATTACTGCAAAGTTCTACAGAATTTGATGTTGGCTGCAAAAGGGACATAGTATCTTTAAAGAATTTCACCCGTGTGTGAAGTCATCCTTCTCCTATTTCTGGAAAAATTATACAGCATCGCAAAGACTTTCGACAACTCAATTTTAGGCAATGTCTATAGCTTTGTTCATTACTAGTTGTTTTCAGTGATCTTTTACGTAATTCGAACATGATATCTAAGGGATATACAAAGAAAATTGAAATTGCCTGGGGTTGAATTTTTTTTAAAATTCTTTACGTTCTTGTTTAATGTAGCAGCCTTACCCATCACCTTGTGAAATGTGCGAATATAACAGCGAAGCATCACGTAATTGGACATACAATAGACTATTTAAATGCGAACATGTATTTTTCATGAAAAAAAAATGATAATCACAATGGCATATATGGCTAGTGACCACACCATAATAACAAGGAGAAAGAAAGAGAGAGAGAGAGAGAGAGAGAGCATAATTTACCTGACACCCATTCACCAACAAAGATCACTTCTTGGTCTGTTCCATCAAGTTTAGAGCGAATGATCTCACTCGATCCAATTTGACGACCTACTGACCAG